>JAUTXW010002749.1:0-489687 GCA_030620095.1 Kuschelorhynchus macadamiae | reverse complement strand
GTATATGGTACTTTTACTTTCAACATTGTAAATATTAAGAAAAATACTGATAGTAGTTTATAGATATTGTTATAAAAACATTTACATTTCGTTACAGATGTAAATCGTAAGACAGATTTAAATAAATAATATGTAGGTGCTTGTGATTATTTTGCAGTAAATAAATTTTTTTACAAACATTTGTACACTTAACAGATATAAAACTTATAATTATTTTTGAGCTAAAACAGGACGTAGAAAATTATTTGCGAAGAATGTTGTCTTGTGGCGTTAAAAGAAACAAATAACTCCACACAAGTTCTTATGTCAGCCAACCTCGTGATTTTTCATCTATAATCACTACAATTAATTGTGGAATTTATTGAGCCCTACAAAATTGTTCCGTGAAAACTATTATGTTGGGGAGGATGATATTTACAAACCTTGTGGTACTAACATCATTTGTTATGTTTATTAGATTACGAGGCACCTCACGAAGACATTTCTATTCTAGACTGTTCTGAGAATGAGGTAATACATATTTTCACCTATAAATTTATCACGATATTTTTCTCCAATTTCGTTACAGAAGATAAATATTATTAATAAAAGACAAAACGACAAATCCAAAAACTCTTGTTGAAGAAATAATAAAACCCTCCCTCAAAAACTACAAAAAGATATTATAAATAGGCCTAGCAATAAAACTTTTCCTTTTGAAGTTGCCAAGTCGTCCTTTTCCAATTCCATTAATCCCCTCAACGTTTTCCGTAAAGTAAAACTTGTATAAAATTGATCCCAGTAACTGGGAAACCGCCTTAACCTTGACACATCGTCCGATTTCATGTTTAATTCAAATAGGATATTTTCTTTACAAGGAAGAAAGTGGAAGGCGACAAGTTGTGCTTCGAAAATATATTTATCGATTATTAGTTTATCGGTTGGCATAACGAAATCCTCATGTAAGGATATTTACCGAGGATTAAGTGGCGATACCGTAGAGCGCAAAAATAATGTTAAACAGGAATATAATAGAAACATTTTAGTACTAAGTTCCAGAGACATTGCAAGAATCTCAAAATATTCGGATAAGTTCAGAAAGAGAGACTGTTAAACTAGCTAAACAAGACATTTTCGCAATTCTCAATATATCTCCAAAAACTCGCCAAAGGTTTAAAAACATTTACTTTCTGTCTTCTCTTTATTTAATAGAAAAGAAAACGGTTAGTCGCGAAACTTGATGCAATAAATACTTGAGAAATGGAAGTTTAAAGTTCGGGAGAGAAAATATATCAATAAAATATTCTAAAGTTGAAAAAATAATAAAATTCAAGGTTTATCATTGCTCCCTCACCAAAAATTGTGTTGCGGTAAACAAGAAAAATATGTTCCAAATTCCATTAGTCTCCTCGACGGTTTCCATAAACGAAAACTTATATAAGATTTATTCCTGTCACTGAGAAACCACCTTAACCTCGCCACTTCGTCCAATTTCATGTTTAATTCAAATAAGGTATTTTCTTTACAAGGAAGAGAATTGAAAACGGCAAGTCGTGCCTGAAAAATATATCTATCGATTATTAGTTTATCGGTCCGGCTCACAAAAGCCTCAAATAAGGATATTTGCCGAGGATTAAGTATAGGTATAGTGTATCTAAAGTCAATTGAGAAACATAAAAACTAAATATCCATCAACAGTTAGCGATTTCTTTGGAACCATGGGCGGCGTGATAGAAAATTAAACTTGCTTTTGTAAACCGATTAACTGAATAAAACTAAATTTATTTGATATACGTGGTATAGTAAATTGAGCGTACCCTAAATTTTCCGTTGTCCCAATTTACTTTAGATATACCTTACCGCAGAGCATAAAAATAGAGTAGTCGCTGCTTGATCGCCGTACACAAGAGCATTTGAGGTATAATAAACAACTAGCGAGTACTCGCGACATATATAAAGAGATACTTAAATCACCTTATTTAAATAGCTCTTTATAAACCACATTTTTGTTGCATTTTCTTTCAATTTGTATCAACAGGGGCTTGGGAGATTTTTGTCTATAAATTATTTTCGATTTTTTGTAGTACCCTGTATACATTTTTAAAAAATATGTAAAAAAATAAAATAAAATATACCTGTTCAAGCATTTTTGACAAACTAACCGCTTTTTAAATAAAGAATATTATAATATTGAAGGGTTCGGCGTTTCCACGACCTTGAAATTTGAGTTTTGAAAAAACCTTTCTTGTCGAACCTCTACATCCTACTATGAACCTGTGTGCCAAAATGCAGCTTTTTACGTCAAGTTGTTTGAGCAGAATCGTGATTTATCACTGACCCGATTTTTTAAACACCCTGTACAAATTTACAATACAAAAAATAGTGTTGAAAGATCTTGGCAATCAGAAGATCATTAAAAAAACATATAAATTGGTGCAATACAATTCTTTAACGAACTTGCTGAAAAAGTTGGCTAAGTGTTTTAAATATATAAATTTATAATAACGCAAATTCTCAGGGATTTTTGTGAATTAATAAGTTCGTTTAAGTGAAGCAATCACAAAATGCACGGACAAATTCAGAGAGAGGAACTCTTAAACAAACTAGAAAAAGGCGATTTTTGTCACATATCTATAGAACAAAAATTTGCATAACACTTTCATTTTTATTTTCTTCTTTATTTAATAACAAAGTAAATATTGATCGCGCACTTGAGACATGGAAGTTTAGAAGAAGAAGAATAAAAATATCAATACATATTTCTAAAGTTGAAAATACAGTAAACTTCAGGGTTTATCATTGCCAACTTTTTGAATTCTCCCTTCTCTTCCTTTTTTTTGAACTTGCCAAGTCGTCTTTAATAAAAACTCTTTCGCGGTAGACAAGAAAAATATTTTCCTTCCTAAAGCCGCTGCTGGATCGCCAAAAAAAATAGGGCAAAAACAGGAGCATTTGAGTATCACATAAGTTTTCCTGTGCACTAGTTCTTTATAAAGTAGATAAAAACGAAACATTTTAGTATAAGCACATGTTCTAAAAGACATTTTTATGAATTAATTATTCCAGTAATTTAAAGGAATTTCAAAATTCATGGGCAAATTTAGAAATAGGGCTGTTAAACAAGCTAGGAAAAGACTGCGTTTTGCCTTTTAAAATATCTATATAAAACACTACAAGAATTAGCCAAATGTTTCTTTTTCTTTATTAATTATCAATCCTCGACGCTTTCCATACCCAGAATCTCAAATTGCACGGACAAATTCAGAGAGAGAGACTATTAAACTAGCTAGAAAGACGCTTTTCCACCATTCGAAATATATCTCCAAAACTCCGCAAAAATTCTCCAAAGGTTTAAAAAATATTTATTATTTACTGTTTCCTTTATTTAATAACACAGAAAATAATTGGTTGCAGAACTTGTGACAAAAAATAATTGAGACATGGAAGTTTAAAGGAGAAAATAGATCAATAACATTTTCTAAAGTCAAAAAATAATAAAGTTTAGGGTTTACCATTGCGTATTTTTTAAAATTCTCCCTCATAAACCAGAAAACATATTATAAGATAGGTCGAGAAATAAAACTTTTTCTTTTGAGTTTGCCTTCGCCAAAAACTCGGTTGCGGTAAATAAGAAAAATATTTTCCCAATTCCATTCATCTGCTCGAGCCTTTCCATAAAGGAACACTTATATAAGATTTATTCCTGTCACTGAGAAACCACCTTAACCTCACCACTTCGTCGGACTTCATGTTTAATTCAAATAGGTTATTTTCTTTACAAGGAAGAAAGTAGAAGACTACAAGTCATGCCTGAAAAATATATCTATCGATTATAAGTTTATCGGCCGGTCTCACAAAAGCCACAAATAAAAATATTTGCCGAGGATTAAGTGGAGATACCGCAGAGCGCAAAAATAACGCCAACAGTAGCCGCTGCTGGATCGCCTAAAAAGAAAAGGAAAAAAAAAACAGGAGCATTTGAATATCACATAAGTTTTCATGTGCACTACTTCGTTATAAATTATATCAAAACGAAATATTTTAATAATAGAGAGAGACCTTTTTACGAATTAATTATTCCAGCAATTTGAAGGAATCTCGAAATGCATGGACAAATTCAGAAAAAGGGACTAATAAACTAGAGACTGTTTCCTGCCTTTGAAAATATGTGTTCAAACCACAGAAGAATTCGCCAAAATTTTTCAAAAGTTTTATTTTTTCTCTTTTCTTTATTTATCATCAGAGAAAATGATTGGTCGCGGAACTTGATTCAATACAATTTTGAGATATGGACGTTTAAACTTACAGAGAAAAAATATGTCAATAAAAGTTTCTGAAGTTAAACAATTAAAAAGTTCAAAGTTTACCATTACGTACCTTTTTAGTTCTCCCTCACTAACTACAAAAAGATAATATAAACAGGACCAGAAATAAAACTTTTTCTTTTGAATTTGTCTTCGCCAAAAATTTTGTCGCGGAATATTTTCCCAATTTCATTAATCTCCTAATCGCTTTCCGTAAAGGAAAACTTATATAAAATGTATTCCTGTCACTGAGAAACCTCCTTAACCTCGCTACATCGTCCTATTTCATGTTTAATTCAAATAGAATATTTTCTTGAAAGGACGAAAGATAAAGGCGTTATGCCTCGAACATGTATCGATTATGAGTTTATAGGTTGGAATCACAAAAACCATAACTGAAGATATTTGTTGAGGATTCAGTGGAGCTACTACAGAGCATAAAAATACCGATAAGCAGTTGCTGCTGGTTGATCGCCCTAAAAAACAAAAAACAGGATCATTTGAGATGTCACATAAGTTTTTTTGAGCACTAGGTCCTTATAAATTATATAAAATCGAAGCATATTAGTAATAACGAAAGCTCCAGAGATATTTAGATGATTAATTTAAGTGCAATTTCAAAGAATCTCAAATTGTACGCACAAATTCAGAAAGAGAGACTATTAAACTAGCTAGAAAGACGCTAAAAACAAAGAAACAAGATCATCTGAGATATCACGTAAGTTTTTCTGAGCACTAGGTCTTATATAAAATCGAAGCATATTAGTAATAAAGAAAGCTCCAGAAATATATATTTGATTCATTTGAGTGCAATTTCAAAGAATCTCAAATTGCACGGATAAATTCAGAGAGAGAGACAATTAAACTAGCTGGAAAGACGCTTTTCCACCATTCGGAATATATCTCCAAAACTCAGCAAAAATTCGCCAAAGATTAAAAAAATGTATATTTTTTCTCTTTCCTTTATTTAATAACAAAAAAAAAAAGATTAGTCGCGGAACTTGATGCAAGAAATATTTGAGACGTGGAAGTTTAAAATTAAAAAGAGAAAATATATCAATAAAATTTTCTAAAGTTAAAAAAATAATGAACTTCAGGGTTTATCATTGCGTATTTTTTAATTCACCCTCACAAACCATAAAATATTATAAAATTGGTCGAGAAATGTTTTTTTTTTGAGTTTACCCTCGCCAAAAATTCGGTTGCGGTAAACAAGAAAAATATTTTTCCAATTTTATGAATCTCCTCGAAGCTTTCCGTAAAGGAAAACATATAAGGATATTTTTAAATATATAAAATAATCAAATAAAATATAAGAATAAAACACGCTTGGTTGTTCCGAAAAACTAACCGTTTTTTAAATAAAAAGTATTGTAATATTTAGGGGGAGTTTCACCTTCTTGAAAATTGAGTTTTGAGAAATATTTTTCTTGTTTAGTACAATCAACTTTTTTTTAGCTATTTACGTCAAGCAAATTGATCCGAATCGTAGTTAATCAGTTGCCCGAATTTCTGAAACACCTCGTATATATATTTTTAAGAAAATTTAAATAAAATAAACAAGTTTAAGCGTTTTTCCGAAAAACCAACCGTTTTTGGAATAAAAAAATATTTTCTTGTCTACATAGTACAGTTAACTTTTTTTAGCTTTTTACGGGAAGCGGATTGAGCAAAATCGTAATTAATCAGTGGCCCTAATTTTCGAAATACCTTGTATACATTTTTAAGAAAATATAAATAAAATACACGAGTTTAAGCGTTTTTCCGAAAAACCAACCATTTTTGAAATAAAAAATATTATAATATTGAAGGGACGGTTCCACCTCCTTGAAATTTGAATTTTGAAAAATCCCTTCTTATCGAACCTATACATCCTACTATCAATCTCTGTGCCAAAATGCCGCTTTTTACGTCAAGCAGTTTGAGAAGAATTGTGATTATTCAGTGACTCGATTTTTTGAAACACCCTCGGCAACCAGACGATCAGTTCAAAAAAAAAACATATAAATTAGTGCAATACAACTCTCTCACGAACTTGCTGAAAAAGTTGTGTAAGTGTTTTAAATATATAGATTTATATTAACGCAAATTCTCAGGCACTTTTGTGAATTAGTGAGTTCATTTAAGGGAAGCAATCTCAAAATTCAAAGACAAATTCAGAGAGAGCAACTCATAAACAAACTAGAAAAGGCACATATCTACAAAACAAAATTTGCCAAAAGTTCACAACATTTTTATTTTTGTTCTTTTTTTTTATTTAATAGCAAAGAAATTTAAAGTTACAGAGAAAAAAGATCAATACAATTTCCTAAAGTTGAAAGTACAATAAAGTTCAGGATTTATAATTGCCTACTTTTTTAATTCTCCCTCAAAAACGTATTATAAATAGACCGAAAAATTAAAAATTTTTTTTTGAAGTTGTCAAGTCGTCCTTGCTAAAAACTCTTTCGCGGCAAACAAGAAAAATATTTTCCTTCCTCAAAGCTTTCCATAAAAAAAACCTATACAAATTTTATCTATGTCACTAGGAAACCACCTTAACCTTGCCACATCTTCCGATTTCATAATTAATTCAAATAGGATATTTTGTTTACAAGGAAGAAAGTTGAATTATTAATTTATCGGTCGCAATCACAAATAAAGTACAAGGATTCAGTGGGGAAATCGTAGAGCGTACAAATAATGATAAACAGTAGCTACTGCGTTTTATGTGCCAAAATTGAAACATTTTAGTAATAACGCAAGTTACAATATGTTTTAATTAGTTTATTTATATGTAATATGAAAAAATCTCCAATATGCACAAACAAATTCAGAAAGAAAGACTGTTAATTGCAGAAATGAAAAACAACGTCCCGGTCTCAGTCAAGCGGTTTAATACAGTAAAAAAGCTATGTGTACACGTGTTTCGCTAAACAAACAGGCATCACCAGATCTTAAAAAAACAAAAACATGTAAAATATATAAAACTGGCACACACAGCTACATTATTAGACATAGAACTACATAATTAGACCAACACAAAAACTATTTAGCTGTATGTGCCAGTTTTATATATTTTACATGTTTTATTGTTTTAAGACCTGAAACTGTCTGGCGAAACACGTGTAATCATAGCTTTTTTACTCTATTAAACCACTTGGCTGAGACAGACATTGCTTTTCTTTTCTGCAATTATTAAACCAGGCCTCCTAGAGATATCATGGACGAATTATTTCTCCTTCAGTAACTGTTAAGCTAGCTGGAAAAAGACGACTTTTCGTAATTCGCAATATACCTACAAAACTCCGCAAAAATTCGCCAAAAGTTTAGAAATATTTATTTCCTCTCTTTCTTTTATTTAATAACAAAGTAAAATATTAGTCGAGGAATTTGGAGCAATAAAGATTTGAGACATGTAAGTTTAAAATTAGAGAGAAAAAATATATCAATAAAACAATCTAAAGTTGAAAAAATAATAAAATTTAGGGTTTATCATTGCATCCTTTTTTAATTCTCCTTCACAAACCATAAAAACATATTATAGATAGCTCGATAAATAAAACTTTTTCTTTTGAATTTGCCCTCGCCACAAACTCTGTTGCGGTAAACAAGAAAAATATATTCCCAATTCCATTAATCTCCTCGACGCATTCCATATAGGAAAACTTATATAAGATTTATTCCTGTCACTGAGAAACCGGTTTAACCTCGCCACTTCGTCCGATTTCATGTTTAATTCAAATAGGGTATTTTCTTTACAAGGAAGAAAGTTGAAGACGACAAGTCGTGCTTGAAAAATAGATCTGTCGATTATGAGTCTAGCGGTCGGCCTCACGAAAGCCACAAATAAGGATATTTGCCGCGGATTAAGTGGAGATACCGCAGAGCGCAAAAATAACGCTAACAGTGGCCGCTGTTGGATTGCCAAAAGAGAAAAGGGAAAACAACAGGAGCATTTGAGTATCACATAAGTTTTCTTGAGCACTAGTTCTGTATAATTTATATAAAAACGAAACTTTTTAGTAATAGCGCATTCTTAGGAATAAATTATTCCACTAACTTGAAGGAATTTTAAAATGTACGGATAAATTCAGAAAGAGGGACTGTTAAACCAGAGACCGTTTTTTGCCTTTGAAAATATATATTCAAAACACAGCAAGAATTCGCCAAAACTTTTCATTTCAATAGTTTTATTTCTTCTCTTTTCTTTATTTATTATCAGAGAAAATAATTGGTCGCAGAACTAGATTCAATAAAAAATTGAAATATGGGAGTTTAAAGTTACAGAGAAAAAATATGTCAATAAAAGTTTCTGAAGTTAAAAAAATTATAAAGTTCAGAATTTATCATTACGTACTTTTTTAATTCTCCCTCACAAACTACAAAAAGATATTATAAACAGGATCAGAAATAAAACTTTTTCTTTTGAGTTTGTCCTCGCCAAAAACTTTGTCGCGGTATATTTTCCCAATTTATATCCCTGTCACTGAGAAACTTCCTCAAACTCCCTACATCGTCCGATTTCATGTTTAATTCAAACAGGATATTTTCTTGAAAGGACGAAAGCTGAAGGCGTTATACCTCGAATATGTATTGATTATGAGTTTATACGTTGGAATTACAAAAACCATAACTAAGGATATTTGTCGAGGATTCAGTGGAGATACTACAGAGCGTAAAAATAACGTTAAACAGTTGCCTCTGCTTGATCGCCCAAAAAAAAACAAAGAAACAGGATCATTTGAGATGTCACATAAGTTTTTCTGAGCACTAGGTCTTTATAAATTATATAAAATCATATTGGTAATAACGAAAGCTCCAGATATATATATATATATATATATATATATATATATATATATATATATATATATATATGATTCATTTAAGTGCAATTTCAAAGAATCTCAAATTGCACGGACAAATTTAGAGAGAGAGACTATTAAACTAGCTAGAAAGACGCTTTTTCACCATTCGAAATATATCTCCATAACTCCAAAGGCTTAAAAAATATTTAGTTTTTCTCTTTCTTTTATTTAATAACAAAGAAAATGGTTGGTCGCGGAACTTAATGCAAAAAATACTTGAGACATGGAAGTTTAAAGGTAGAAAGAGAAAATAGATCAATAACATTTTCTAAAGTCAAAAAATAAGAAAGTTCAGGGTTTATCATTGCATATTTTTTAAAATTCTCCCTCACAAACCACAAAAAATATTATTAAATAGGTTGAGAAATAAAACTTTTTCTTTTGGGTTTGCCCTCGCCAAAAACTCCCTTGCGGTAAACAAGAAAAATATTTTTCCAATTCCATTAATCTCCTCGACGCTTTCCATAAAGGAAAACTTATATAAGATTTATTCCTGTCACTGAGAAACCACCTTAACCTCACCACTTCGTCGGATTTCATGTTTAATTCAAATAGGGTATTTTCTTTACAAGGAAGAAAGTTGAAGACGGCAAGTCATGCCTGAAAAATATATCTATCGATTATAAGTTTATCGGTCGGCCTCATAAAAGCCACAAATAAGAATATTTGCCTAGGATTAAGTGGAGATATCGCAGAGCGCAAAAGTAATGCCAACAGTAGCCGCTGCTGGATCGCCTAAAAAGAAAAGGAAAAAAAAAACAGGAGCATTTGAATATCACATAAGTTTTCATGTGCACTACTTCTTTATAAATTATATCAAAACGAAACATTTTAATAATAGAGAGAGACCTTTTTATGAATTAATTATTCCAGCAATTTGAAGGAATCTCGAAATTCATGGACAAATTCAGAAAAAGGGACTAATAACCTAGAGACTGTTTCCTGCCTTTGAAAATATGTGTTCAAACCACAGAAGAATTCGCCAAAATTTTTCAAAAGTTTTATTTTTTCTCTTTTCTTTATTTATCATCAGAGAAAATAATTGGTCGCGGAACTTGATTCAATAAAATTTTGAGATATGGAAGTTTAAACTTACAAAGAAAAAATATGTCAATAAAAGTTTCTGAAGTTAAACAATTATAAAGTTCAAAGTTTATCATTACGTACTTTTTTAGTTCTCCCTCACTAACTACGAAAAGATAATATAAACAGGACGAGAAATAAAACTTTTTCTTTTGAGTTTGTCTTCGCCAAAAACTTTGTCGCGGAATATTTTCCCCATTTCATTAATCTCCTAATCGCTTTCCGTAAAGAAAAACTTATATAAAATGTATTCCTGTCACTGAGAAACCTCCTTAACCTCGCTACATCGTCCGATTTCATGTTTAATTCAAATAGGATATTTTCTTGAAAGGACGAAAGATGAAGGCGTTATGCCTCGAACATGTATCGATTATGAGTTTATAGGTTGGAATCACAAAAACCATAACTGAAGATGTTTGTTGAGGATTCAGTGGAGCTACTACAGAGCGTAAAAATACCGATAAGCAGTTGCTGCTGGTTGATCGCGCTAAAAAACAAAAAACAGGATCATTTGAGATGTCACATAAGTTTTTTTGAGCACTAGGTCCTTATAAATTATATAAAATCGAAGCATATTAGTAATAACGAAAGTTCCAGAGATATTTAGATGATTAATTTAAGTGCAATTTCAAAAAAATCTCAAATTGCACGGATAAATTCAGAGAGAGAGAGAGACAATTAAACTAGCTAGAAAGACGCTTTTCCACCATTCGAAATATATCTCCAAAACTCCGCAAAAATTCGCCAAAGATTTAAAAAAAATGTTTATTTTTTCTCTTTCCTTTATTTAATAATAAAAAAAAATGATTAGTCGCGGAACTTGATGCAAGAAATATTTGAGACGTGGAAGTTTAAAGTTATAAAGAGAAAATATATCAATAAAATTTTCTGAAGTAAAAAAAATAATGACATTCAGGGTTTATCATTGCGTATTTTTTTAATTTACCCTCACAAACCATAAAACATTATAAAAAAGGTCGAGAAAAATTTTTTTTCTTTTGAGTTTACCCTCGAGAAAAACTCGGTTGCGGTAAACAAGAAAAATATTTTTCCAATTTTATGAATATCCTCGACGCTTTCCATAAAGGAAAACATATAACGATGTTTTTAAATATATAAAATAATCAAATAAAATATAAGAATAAAACACGCTTGGTTGTTCTGAAAAACCAACCGTTTTTTAAATAAAAATTATTGTAATATTTAGTGGGAGTTTCACCTTCTTGAAAATTGAGTTTCGAAAAATATTTTCCTGTTTACATAGTACAATTAACTATTTTTAGCTTTTTACGTCAAGCAAATTGAGCCGAATGGTAATTAATCAGTGGCCCGAATTTCTGAAACACCTTGTATAAATTTTTAAAAAAATTAAAATAAAATACACTAGTTTAAGCGTTTTTCCGAAAAACCAACCATTTTCGAAATAAAAAATATTTTAATATTGAAGGGGCGGTTCCACCTGCTTGAAATTTGAGTTTTGAAAAATCCTTTCTTATCAAACCTATACATCCTACTATCAACCTCTGTGCCAAAATGCAGCTTTTTACGTCAAGCAGTTTGAGAAGAATTGTGATTAATCAGTGACTCGATTTTTTGAAACACCATATATAAATTTACAATACAAAAAATAGTGTTGAAAGGTCTCGGCAACCAGACGATCAGTTCAAAAAAAAACACATAAATTGGTGCGATACAACTCACTCAACTTTCTGAAAAAGTTGTGTAAGTGTTTTAAATATATAGATTTATAATAGCGCAAATTCTCAGGCACTTTTGTGAATTAGTGAGTTCATTTAAGGGAAGCAATCTCAAAATGCAAAGACCAATTCAGAGAGAGGAACTCATAAACAAACTAGAAAAAGGCGATTTTTGTCACATATCTATAGAACAAAAATTAGCCAAAAGTTCACAACATTTTTATGTTTGCTTTTTTTTTATTTAATAGCAAAGGAATTTAAATTTACAGAAAAAAAAGATCAATACAACTTTCTAAAGTTGAAAGTACAATAAACTTCAGGGTTTATCATTGCCTACTTTTTTAATTCTCCCTCAAAAACCTATTATAAATAGACCGAAAAATTAAATTTTTTTTTTGAAGTTGCCAAGTCGTCCTTTCAAAAACCTCTTTCGCGGCAAACAAAAAAATATTTTCCTTCCTCAAAACTTTCCATAAAAAAACCTATACAAATTTTATCTATGTCACTAGGAAACCGCCTTAACCTTGCCACATCTTCCAATTTCATAATTAATTCAAATAGGATATTTTGTTTACAAGGAATAAAGTTGAATTACTAATTTATCGGTCGAAATCACAAATAAGAGCCAAGGATTCGTGGGGAAATCGTAGAGCGTACAAATAATGATAAACAGTAGCTACTGCATTTTATGTGTCAAAATTGAAACATTTTAGTAATAACGCAAGTTACAAAGACGTTTGTATGTTTTAATTAGTTCTTTTATGTGTAATTTAAAAAAATCTCTAATATGGACAAATTCAGAAAGAGAGACTGTTAATTGGAGAAATGAAAAACAACGTCCCGGTCTCAGTCAAGCGGTTTAATACAGTAAAAAAGCTATGAGTACACGTGTACAACAGGTATCACCAGATCTTAAAAGAACAAAAACATGTAAAATATATAAAACTGGCACACACAGCTACATAATTAGACCAACACAAAAACTACTTAGCTGTTTGTGCCAGTTTTATATATTTTACATGTTTTGTTGTTTTAAGACCTGTTACTGTCTGGGGAAACACGTGTAATCATAGCTTTTTTACTCTATTAAACCACTTGGCTGAGACAGACAATGCTTTTCTTTTCTGCAATTATTAAACCAGGTCTCCTAGAGATATCATGGACGAATTATTTCTCCTTCAGTAACTGTTAAGCTAACTGGAAAAAGACGATTTTTCGTCATTCGCAATATACCTACAAAACTCCGCAAAAATTCGCCAAAAGTTTAAAAATATTTATTTCCTCTCTTTCTTTTATTTAATAACAAAGTAAAATATTAGTCGAGGAATTTGGAGCAATAAAGATTTGAGACATGAAAGTTTAAAATTAGAGAGAAAAAATATATCAATAAAACAATCTAAACTTGAAAAAATAATAAAATTTAGGGTTTATCATTGCGTCCTTTTTTAATTCTCCTTCACAAACCACAAAAACATATTATAGATAGCTCGATAAATAAAACTTTTTCTTTTGAATTTGCCCTCGCCACAAACTCTGTTGCGGTAAACAAGAAAAATATATTCCCAATTCCATTAATCTCCTCGACGCATTCCATATAGGAAAACTTATATAAGATTTATTCCTGTCACTGAGAAACCGGCTTAACCTCGCCACTTCGTCCGATTTCATGTTTAATTCAAATAGGGTATTTTCTTTACAAGGAAGAAAGTTGAAGACGTCAAGTCGTGCTTGAAAAATAGATCTATCGATTATGAGTCTAGCGGTCGGCCTCACGAAAGCCACAAATAAGGATATTTGCCGCGAATTAAGTGGAGATACCGCAGAGCGCAAAAATAACGCTAACAGTGGCCGCTGTTGGATTGCCAAAAGAGAAAAGGGAAAACAACAGGAGCATTTGAGTATCACATAAGTTTTCCTGAGCACTAGTTCTGTATAATTTATATAAAAACGAAACTTTTTAGTAATAGCGCATTCTTAGGAATAAATTATTCCACTAACTTGAAGGAATTTTAAAATGTACGGATAAATTCAGAAAGAGGGACTGTTAAACCAGAGACCGTTTTTTGCCTTTGAAAATATATATTCAAAACACAGCAAGAATTCGCCACAACTTTTCAAAAGTTTTATTTCTTCTCTTTTCTTTATTTATTATCAGAGAAAATGATTGGTCGCGGAACTAGATTCAATAAAAAATTGAGATATGGAGTTTAAAGTTACAGAGAAAAAATATGTCAATAAAAGTTTCTGAAGTTAAAAAAATTATAAAGTTCAGGAATTTACCATTACGTACTTTTTTAATTCTCCCTCACAACCTACAAAAAGATATTATAAACAGGACGAGAAATAAAACTTTTTCTTTTGAGTTTGTCCGCGCCAAAAACTTTGTCGCGGTATATTTTCCCAATTTCTATCTCTGTCACTGAGAAACCCTAACCTCGCTACAGCGTCCGATTTCATGTTTAATTCAAACAGGGTTGGAATTACAAAAACCATAACTAAGGATATTTGCTGAGGATTCAGTGGAGATACTACAGAGCGTAAAAAAAACAAAGAAACAGGATCATTTGAGATGTCACATAAGTTTTTCTGAGCACTAGGTCTTTATAAATTATATAGAATTGAAGCATATTGGTAATAACGAAAGCTCCAGATATATATATATATATATATATATATATATATATATATATATATATATATATATATATATTTAAGTGCAATTTCAAAGAATCTCAAATTGCACGGACAAATTCAGAGAGAGTGACTATTAAACTAGCTAGAAAGACGCTTTTCCATCATTTGAAATATATCTCCAAAACTCCGCAAAAATTCGCCAAAGGCTTAAAAAATATTTATTCTTTCTCTTTCCTTTATTTAATAACAAAGAAAATGATTGGTCGCGGAACTTGATGCAAAAAATACTTGAGACATGGAAGTTTAAAGTTAAAAAGAGAAAATAGATCAATAACATTTTTTAAAGTCAAAAAATAATAAAGCTCAGGGATTATCATTGTATGTTTTTTAAAATTCTCCCTCACAAACTACAAAACATATTATAAAATATGTCGAGAAATAAAACTTTTTCTTTTCAGTTTGCCCTCGCCAAAAACTTGGTTGCTGTAAACAAGAAAAATGTTTTCCCAATTACATTAATCTCCTCGACGCTTTCCATAAAGGAAAAATTATATAAGATTTAATCCTGTCATTGAGAAACCACCTTAGCCTCGCCACTTCGTCGGATTTCATGTTTAATTCAAATAGGGTATTTTCTTTACAAGGAAGGAAGTTAAAGACGACAAGTCATGCCTGAAAAATATATCTATCGATTATAAGTTTATCGGTTGGCCTCATAAAAGCCACAAATAAGAATATTTGCCGAGGATTAAGTGGAGATATCACAGAGCGTAAAAATAACTGCAACAGTAGCCGCTGCTGGTTCGCCAAAAAAGAAAAGGAAAAAAAAAGGAACATTTGAGTATCACATAAGTTTTCATGTGCACAAGTTCTTTATAAAGTATATCAAAACGAAACATTTTAATAATAGCGCATATTCTCAGAGTCACTTTTATAAATTAATTATTCCAGCAATTTGAAGGAATCTCGAAATGCATGGACACATTGAGAAAGAGGGACTCTTAAACTAGAGATTGTTTCTTGCCTTTGAAAATATGTGTTCAAACCACAGAAAAAATTCGCCAAAATTTTATAAAAGTTTTATTTTTTCTCTTTTATTTATTTATCATCAGAGAAAATGATTGCTCGCGGAACTTGATTCAATAAAATTTTGAGATATGGAAGTTTAAAGTTACAGACAAAAAATATGTCAATAAAAGTTTCTGAAATTAAAAAATTATAAAGTTCAAAGTTTATCATTACGTACTTTTTTAATTCTCCCTCACTAACTACAAAAAGATAATATAAACAGGACGAGAAATGAAACTTTTTCTTTTGAGTTTGTCTTCGCCAAAAACTTTGTTGCGGAATATTTTCCCAATTTCAATAATCTCCTAACCTCGCTACATCGACCGATTTCATGTTTAATTCAAACAGGATATTTTCTTGAAAGGACGAAAGCTGAAGGCGTTATGCCTATTTGCCGAGGATTCAGTGGAGATACTACAGAGCATAAAAATAATATTAAACAGTCGCCGCTGCTTGATCGCCCTAAAAAACAAAGAAACAGGATCATTGGAGATTTCACATAGGTTTTTCTGAGCACTAGGTCTTTATAAATTATATAAAATCGAAGCATATTAGTAATAACGAAAGCTCCAGATATATATACAGGGTTCGCCAAACTCAGTGGCGTATTAGAAGTATATGGAGAACGAGTAAAGATATTTACTTGAGATTTGGGTAAGGTTCATACTAAGAAGTGAACTATATTTTAAAAATATTTTCGAAGTTGCGGCATTGCCAGCTCTATTGCAGACAGACAGGAAGTTTCTTTTTTTAAATACAATACCCTGTATATTATTGCATTGTCAAATTCTATGAACTATTCTGAGCATTTTTTATGTAGTATGTTCTATACCTATTTTGAGCAGTTTTGGAAATAAAAATTATTTTCTAATTTTTAAGGGTCAAATCGGCTTCAATGTAAAACACGATATATTTTTAGAATATTGTCCCAGAATTCTGAAATTTTTATACGAGTTTCCGAACATGTAGGTTAATTGACGGCTGAAGGTATTTTTTAATAAAAGGTTATACAGGGTGTATAAAAATATAGTTTACACCCTGTATATTTTAATTGCATCAAATAGAGAGAGACATTGCCTTTCAAATGACATTAGGTGTTCCTATACCTATCTCTGATGGGTAATGAATTAAATGGCATTTAAAAGAAAAAATCGACCATTTTATTATTTTCTGGAAAAAAAATCTATGTTAAAAGCACTAAATAGACAAGTAAACATTTTTGTCAATAATATATCTATCTTAATGATAACTAAATGAAAATACGTTTGTTGAGAAAAATCTATAGTTTAATATTTACAATATGTATTCACAAACGCTTTAGATAAAAAATTAACGATACAACCGAATAAAACAATATTACAAAAATATAGCTAACAACAGAACTATCCCCAAATGAATTGTCAGTAACTGAACTGTTTAAAGTGTCCTCCATTAACTCTGAGGCATTCCAGAACTTGTGTCATTACATGACTCGTTGCTTTTTGAATCTCTTCCGCGGATAATGCCAGCAGTGCTTCTCTTGTCCGATTTAGGAGTTCTTCCTTTGTTTCTACTGGCGTCTGATAAACTATCCCTTTTACCCTGCCCCAAAGATGGAAGTCGAGAGGGGTAAGGTCTGGGGACCTAGGTGGCCAAATCCATGGACCTCGTCGGCCAATCCATCTGTCTTCGAAGATTGTAGTAAGTTCCGCACTTACTTCGTTTGTACAGTGAGCCGGTGCCCCATCTAACTGATACCAGCAGTTCCGGAGTAAGTTCAATGGTAACTCGTCGAGAAAATCAGAAACTGTAGTTTTCAATATTTCCAAATATTTTTCAGAATTTAAATTTTCATCGTAAAAGCAAAACTTTATTTTGTCATTCATCATGAGGCAAAATACATTGAAACCGAACTTGTATTGAAAACCTTTTTCTCTGATAAAATAAGGATTTTCTTTGGACCAAAAATGTGAATTTCTTCTGTTAAATATCCTTTCTTTTGTGAATTTGCTCTCATCCGTCCAAATAACTTTTTTTAAAAAGTTGGGATCTTCTTGTGTACGCATCAGGATCATTTCGCAGTATGCGACGCGCTGAGGAGGATCAGTAGGCTCTAAAGCCTGGGCTGTTATAAATTTATAATTATGCATTCTATGTTTGTGCAAAATTCTTTCCACCGATTTGTAAGAAATGCCTAAATCTTTCTCTGCGCTATTAATTGATGCGTGAGGGTATGTATGGAAATAAGACAAAACAGTAATTTCATTGTCTTCGTTACCTGTTACAGGTTTGACTTGAAGTCTTGGTCTTTTAACATTATTGTACTCTCTGTAATTCTTCTCTATTCTTTTAAACTTTTTCTCGTTCATTGGGACAGAATCTGGATAAAGTTGATTAAATTGTCTACATGTTCTTGATATTATTTTATCACATTGACCGTGTACATAAAACAAATTTAGAATTTCTACACTTGAGTAAGAATTTGCCATTTTAAATTAGTGAATTTTTGACAACTATGCATATTAAAAACAAATGTTCTCTGTTTGGTTTCCTGAAAGATGACAGGCGTGCACAGCCTACTAGTTAAATAATCTTTCGTTTTACGAGATATTATTCGTGCTTCTACTAAATGGCATCTAATTAATTAATCATCAGCGATGCTAGCTAATACTATTGAAAGGTAATTTTTTCTCTGTTGGATGCAACAAAAATATACAGGGTGTTCCATCGTGAGTATTGTTTTATTCGGTAGTATCGTTAATTTTTTATCAAAAGCGTTTGTGAATACATATTGTTACTATTAAATTATCGATTTTTCTCAAGAAAAGTATTTCCATTTAGGTATCATCAAGACAGATATACGTAGAAATAACTTGCCAGTATTTGACAAAAATGTTTACTTCTCTATTCAGTGCGCTTAAAATAGATTTTTTTTACAGAAAATAATAAAATGGTCGATTTTTTTTTAAAATGCCACTTAGTTCATTACCCATCAGAGATAGGTATAGGAATACCTAATGTCATTTGAAAGGCAATGTCTCTCTCTATTTGATGCAATTAAAATATACAGGGTGTTCCATTTAAAAAAATCGAGTTATGAACATTTCTGTTCATCGCGAATAAACTATATTTTTATACACCCTGTATAACTTTTAATTAAAAATTACCTTGAGTCGTCAATTAACCTACATGTTCGGAAACTCGTATAAAAATTTCAGAATTCTGGGACAACGTTCTAAAAATATATCGTGTTTTACATTGAACTCGATTTGACCCTTAAAAATTAGAAAATAATTTTTATTTCAGAAACCTCTCAAATTTGGTATAGGACATACTACATAAAAAATGCTCAGAATAATACATAGAATTTGACAATGCAATAATATACAGGGTATTGTATTTAAAAAAAGAAACTTTCTGTCTGTCTGCAATAGAGCTGGCAACGCCGCAACTTCGAAATTATTTTTAAAATAAAGTTCACTTCTTAGTATGAAACCTACCCAAATCTCAAGTAAATATCTTTACTCGTTCTCCATATACTTCTAATACGCCACTGAGTTTGGCGAACCCTATATATATATATATATATATATATATATATATATATATATATATATATATATATATATATATATATATATATATGATTCATTTAAGTGCAATTTCAAAGAATCTCGAATTGCACGGACAAATTCAGAGAGAGAGACTATTAAACTAGCTAGAAAGACGCTTTTCCACCATCCGAAATATATCTACAATGTATTTTTTCCCTTTGCTTTATTTAATAACAAAGAAAATGATTGGTCGCAGAACTTGATTCAAAAAATACTTGAGTCATGGAAGTTTAAAGTTAGAAAGAAAAAATATATCAATAAAATTTTCTGAAGTTGAAAAAATAATAACGTTCAGACTTTATCATTGCGTGTTTTTTTAATTCTCCCTCACAAACCACAAAACATTACAAAATAGGTCGAGAAAGTTTGCTCTCGCCGAAAACTCTGTTGCGGTAAACAAGAAAAATATTTTCCGAATTCCATTAATCTCCTCGACGCTTTTCGTAAAGGAAAACTTATACAAAATGTATTTCTGTCACTGAGAAACCGCCTTAACCTCGCCACATCGTCCTATTTCATGTTTAATTCAAATAGGATATTTTCTTCACAAGGAAGAAAGTTGAAGACAACAATTCGTGCCTCGAAAATATATCTGTCCATTATTAGTTTATCGGTCGGCATAACAAATAAGAGGATTGAGAGGAGAAATCGCAGAGCGCGAAAATAATGATGAACAATAGCTGCTGTTTGATCACCTTAAAAACACGGGAAATGCAGGAGCATTTGAGATGTCACATACATTTCCCTGAGCCCTATTTCTTTATAAATTGTACAAAATCGAAACATTTTAGTAATAACGCAAGATCTAAAGATATTTATATGATTTAGAGTTTGTTTAAGTGTAATTTGAAAGAATCTCAAAATACACAGAAAAATTCAGAAAAAAAGACTATTAATTTAGCTAGAAAAACACCATTTTTCGCCATTGGCAAATCTCCAAAACTCCGTAAAAATCGGCCAAAGGTTTAAGAAATATTCTTTATTTAATAAAAAAAAGTTTAGGCGAAAAACTAGATGCGATAAATACTTGAGACATGGAAGTTGAAAGTCAGAGAGAAAATATATACCAATAATATCTTCTAAGTGGAAGTTGAAAAAATGTTCAGGGTTTATCATTGCGTACTTTTTTAGTTCTTGATAAACCACAAAATCCTATTTTAAATAGGTCCAGAAATAAAACTTTTCATTTTGAGTTTGACTTCTTCAAAAATTCTGTTGCGGTAAAGAACCAAACTATTTCCCAAGTTTCATTAACCCCCTTAACGTCCCTCCTAAAAGAAAACTTATATTAAGTTTATTCCTGTCACTGAGAGACAACCTTAACCTCGCCACATCGTCCGGTTTCAAGTGTAATTCAAATAAGATATTTTCTTTAGAATGAAGAAAATTGAAGACGACAAGTCACCACTGAAAAATATATCTACCGATTATCGGTCGGCCTCACAAAAGCCACAAACAATGATATTTGCCGAGAATAAAGTGGAGACACCACAGAGCGCAAAAATAATGCTAAACAAAAGCCTCTGCCTGATCGCCAAAAAAGAACAGGAGCATTTCATGTTTTCCTGTGCTCTAGTTCTTTATAAAGAATATACAAACAAAACATTTTAGTAATAGCGCATATTCTTAGAGACATTTTTATGAATTAATTATTTGAGTAATTCAAAGAAATCTCAAACATATTATAGATAATATATATAATTATATATAATTTGAATTTGTCCCCGCCACAAACTCTGTTGCGGTAAACAAGAAAAATATTTTCCCAATTCCATGAATCTCCTCAACGCTTTCCATAAAGGAAAACTTTTATAAGATTTATTCCTGTCACTGAGAAACTACCTTAACCTTGCCACTTCGTCCGATTTCGTGTTTAATTCAAATAGGGTATTTTCTTCACAAGGAAGAAAGTTGAAGACGACAAGTCGTGCTTGAAAAATATATCTATCGATTATGAATTTATCGGTCGGCCTCACAAAACCCAGACATAAGGATATTTGCCGAGGGTTAAGTGAAGATACCGCAGCGCGCAAAAATAACGCTAAACCACGGAATCGGTATTATAAAGAAGTCGAAAAAGGAAAATGAAAGTAGACAAAGATTAGTATAAGTAACCGATTTAAAGGGACAACTTCGGTAGCATTCGTATCGTCGACGATTTTGACATGCCGCCAAATTATAGGATACAAAATGAATCGCGTTTCCCCGCATAGTGGTTTGGAATATATATGGGTGAATAGTTGTTAAAATTAGCAAATTGAAAGGTATGATTTAAAAAATTTTAATTAAAAAAAAAAGAATATATATATATATATATATATATATATGCAGTGTGTATCAGCCAAATGGAATAAATTCGATAATAAATAAATGGGGGCGTGTTCGGAAAAACGCTTGGACCCGTCGATTGGTATTTATAGTTGCTCATTTTCTCCAATAAAAACTTTTTATACAGGGTGTGTCCTGTAACAGTGGTCAATGCCAACTTTCTTATTTCAAATGCAACACCCGGATATTATTTAATTATTGGATTCTTTAGGAGATTCTAAACATATTTTATGTTCAATGTCCTATACCTATCTTCAACTATTTCGGCAATATTAAGTGTTTTCAAATTTATTGCAAAAATTAAGATTAAAAAAATAAAATTATTTATTTCTTCATAATGTATAAACAAAAGTAAAAAGTTAATTTAGGAACTGTTGAATATGCTCGCCGCGAACGTCTTGGCAAATTCCTAATCTTAAATAGAAATTTCTTCTAACGTTATTTAGCATCTCAGGCGTGACCGATCCAATCGCAAGCGTTATTCGTCTTCTTAAGTCAGCTAAGTCGAGGGGTTTAGTTTTGTATACAACATTTTTAATATGTCCCCATAAGAAAAAGTCTAATGGCGTCAGATCAGGGGATCGCGCTGGCCATTCTATCGATCCTCGTCTCCCTATCCACCGATTTGGAAATATTCCGTTGAGGTACTGCCGGACATTAATTTGGTAATGGGGCGGTGCTCCATCTTGCTGAAACCATATCATATTCGCTGGAACTTGTGGGTTTGCTGGATCCGGATACAAATTTGTCAAAGTTGGCACGACATTATTTTGAAGCAGTGCTAAATAATTATCGCCATTCAAATTGCCGTCAATGAAAAAGGGGCCTATGATATGATCCCTAATAATTCCCTCCCAAACATTAACCTTTTCAGGATATTGAGTATGTTTTTCGCTGATCCAGTGAGGATTTTCCCTAGACCAATAGCGGCAATTTTGACGATTTACATGACCGTGAAGTGTAAAGGTGCACTCATCCGAAAACAAAACATGTTCTAATTGAATAACATTGTTATCTAACATAGCCATCATTTGTTCACAAAAATCAGTTGTCCTATCATAATCGTCTTCCATGAGCTCCTGAGTTGGTATCACTTTATAGGGATGCATTTTATTTTCTTTTAATGTTCGAATAATCGACGAATCGCTAATATCGAACATTGCGGCTGCTTGTCGACTAGAAATATATGGGTTTTCCTCAAACTCAAGCATAATATCCAATTTAGTATCATCATTTATTGAATTGGCAGTTGCTTTTTTTATCTGCCTCACATGTCCAAGCTCGCGAAACTGCTTTTCTATTTTACTAATTGTCCCTTGGGATATATGCGGCAAATTTGGAAATTTTTCATAAAATAAGCGAGCAACTTCCACTTGTGTTCGTGTGTTATCTCCATAACCAATCATTTGTAGAATTGTTATTTTATGCATTTCTGTTAAATGAACCATTTTTCTGATATTAGGTATTATGCAGTTAACGAAATTTAAAAGACTATGACACTGACACTGACAACTACTGTCTTGCAAAGAGAAAGGCCAAAAGTAAACAAAACTTAAAAGTAAACAAAACTGGCTCTTTTTGTTCCATATCAATAAAAAGGAACGCTAAAATGGTTTTTGCTTACATTTTTAATATGAAGACCTAAATGGTAAATAAGTATTGAGTGTGTTGTAGCGAATTTTTGTAATCAAATAAATAGTTCAGTAACCAGAGCCACTTTCATGAATAATGATAAATTTGAAATAAATAAAATAAAAATAAATTTGAAAACACTTAATATTGCCGAAATAGTTGAAGATAGGTATAGGACATTGAACATAAAATATGTTTAGAATCTCCTAAAGAATCCAAAAATTAAATAATATCCGGGGTGTTGCATTTGAAATAAGAAAGTTGGCATTGACCACTGTTACAGGACACACCCTGTATAAAAAGTTTTTATTGGAGAAAATGAGCAACTAAAAATACCAATCGACGGGTCCAAGCGTTTTTCCGAACACGCCCCCATTTATTTATTATCGAATTTATTCCATTTTACTGATACACACTGTATATATATATATATATATATATATATATATATATATATATATATATATATCCATTTTGGATGCTCACGACCGTACTAAGATAAATAAAAAATCTAATATCGGGTATGCGGTCTGTAGGTCAAATAAATAACTAATTTACTTCTGACATCCTCTATATTTCGTCATTTATTTATGACTTCATCAGGAGGAAACGCTAAAATACACCACAGATTAAAATGATATCAAATTAAAAAAAACAATTAAGACTTACAAGTGAAGTTACAAAAACATGGCTATATGCATTTCAACACACAGTAGAACGTTAAATTAGGACGAATACAACCACATGAATATTGAAATGTTGCTAACAGGTAGAACTTAACAACTAGCAAGACATTTATATATACATTTATTAATTTATTTTTTTGAATAATAAGAACTATTTTCTTTTTTTGTGGTAAAAGAAACGTTGATAAACAGTTTTTTTGTACATATTGAAGTTCGTGGAATATTTATATTATGGTATTTAAGTTATTTGTTTTTTGTTGAACAAGGCAAATAATTCATTTGTTCAACAGATTGCAATAAATGGTGCTCAGCTGTTGGATGTCAGATCTAGAATTAACTGAATTATTTTCGTTGTTGATATGTACCATTTCCAGAAATAGCCTTTTTCTGTAATTATTTTCATAGTCCAGAATTTGTATGTTTTCGTAATCAAAATTGTGATCCTCTTTCTGAAAATGATCAACCAAAGCACATGAGTTTTTCGCAATACGGCAGTCGCTTTTGTGTTGTGTCGAACGATTTTTAATATATTGGGAAGTTTGTCCTATGTAACACTGATTACATTGTTTACAAGGAATTTTATATACAACATTATTATTTAATGGGATCGGAGTTTTATCTTTAATTTTAGTGAACACTTTGCCAACCGTGACTGTATTATATTTAGCTATTTTTAAATTATCTCTTTTAAGGTGGTTAGTAACATTATCTGTAAGACCTTGAATGTAGGGCAATTTCTTATATTTGAAATGTGCAATAACTTGGTCTTCTATCGGACCATCAAAAAACCCAGAATGATAAATTAATTTGTTTAGTATTTTTTTGGAAAACCATTATTTAGAAATAGTGTATATACTTTCTTTAAATTTTCCTTCAAAAACCTTTCGTCCGAAATATGAGTGACACGATTTTTTAGAGCAATAATTGTGTTGAATTTTTGGCTCATTGGATGGTTCGAAAAATAATTAATATATCGTCCAGAGGACGTCGGTTTTTGGTATCAGCTTAAAATAACTTTGTTAGTATCAGTCCTAATTAGTAAGGTATCTAAAAAAGGGATGCTGTTGTTCACTTCTGTTTCCATAGTAAACTGCAAATGTTCATGCACAGAGTTAAAAGTAACTAAAGTAGTTTTTATCTCACTGGAAGGGACAGAAGTCACTATGTCGTCCACAAATTTATACAAAAACGGAACATTAAAAGGTAATTTTTCTACGATTATGTCTAATATATGATCGATCCATTACTATTTGAGCCAAGATTGGACTAATAGGTGAGCCCATGGGGGTACCAAATGTTTGTTGGTAGAAATGGTTGTTGAAAGAAAAATAACAGTTATTGCACACAAACGATAATAATTTGAAGAAACTATGGTAACTTAACGTTGTGAACGGCTCTATTAAGTGCCATTGTGAACGCAGCAATTCAAGAATAAGATCGAAAGGGATATTAGTAAATAATGACACCACATCAATTGACACCAATACAGAATCTTCGAGTAATCTCCGATCTTCGATAGAATTTACAAAAACAAATGTGTCAGGTATATTGTAGTTAGTCCTATCGGCTAAGGATTCTGTTAAAATTTTCGTTAGAAATTTGGAAAAGTGGTAAGTAGCAGAACCTACACAAGATACTATTGGCCGGAGTGGAATATTGGGCTTATGAATTTTTGGTAGACCGTATAATTTTGATAAAACGGAATTATAAATAGTGAGACATTTAGCAACGTCTTCATCAACTTCATTTTTTGATTTTACCGATTTAATTAATTCATTAACTTTTTTTTGTAGATTAGCGGTAGGATCCCTATCTAACTGTTGGTATGTATTAGTATCGCCTAATAGTTCCTCCGTTTTGGTGATATAATCGTCTTTGTTCATAGCTACGGTACTATTACCCTTATCGGCCTGTAAGATATAAATATTAGGATTATCATTAAGAAATTATTTAGTTTTTTTATATAATTGTTGTAACGGCGTAATTTTAGTTGTACTCAAGTGTGTTCGATAATTAGTTATATTGTTAGTAACTTGAGCTCTTAAAATATTTTTGTTATTATCAGGCGCATCATAAATAATATCTTCAACATCAGCAAGAAATTTTTTAACATTTAGTTGATCATTGGTAGGAGAACTTGCGAATTTAGGACCTAAGGATAACATATCTGCAATGTCATTTGGTAGTTCTTATTATTCAAAAAAATAAATAAATAAATGCATATATAAATGTCTTGCTAGTTGTTAAGTTCTACCTGTTAGCAACATTTCAATATTCATGTGGTTGTATTCGTCCTAATTTAACGTTCTACTGTGTGTTGAAATGCATATAGCCATGTTTTTGTAACTTCACTTGTAAGTCTTAATTTTTTTTTTTAATTTGATATCATTTTAATCTGTGGTGTATTTTAGCGTTTCCTCCTGATGAAGTCATAAATAAATAACGAAATATAGAGGATGTCAGAAGTAAATTAGTTATTTATTTGACCTACAGACCGCATACCCGATATTAGATTTTATATATATATATATATATATATATATATATATATATATATATATATATATGGTAACGAAACTAAAAATATATATAAGATGTAGATGCTATTTTAATAATATTTAATAAATATATTAATAAAAGAAACTTAATCATTATGAGTTTTACTTAATATTTGGGCCTTAGGAGATTACATCGCATAATTAGGTAATTGTTAATAAGTACATTTAAATATTGTTGACATACATATACGCGTTTGATCTATTATGTAATCTTGGATTAAGACTCTGTTAAATTGGAATTAATTGTCGAAGTTTCGAATTGTAATATGCAAACTTTTTTTAACGCTCTGTGGTCGTCGTCGAGTAAAGAATCCTGAAGATGATTTGTAATACAGAAGGCAAAAGGTCGGAAAGTCATTCCATTCTGATATCGCATAATTCCAAGACCCGCGATTTTTTAATCATAAAGTTACATTTGATTTTCTATTGAAGATGATTACTAACAGGTTATAAATTCATATCTTATATCTTTTACGTCATTTTTATTATCAGTATATAAATCTATAAAATGAATTATATTGTTATTTAATTTCAGATGGATTTCAATAAATTATAGGCGGTTAGAAATGAACATCTGTTCATGAATATACATATACAATTTATATACACACTCTTTAAAAATATTAGAAAAAGTTAGTTTGGAACTAAGTGGAACGTTCTTTATTACTTAACAAATGTAAAATTATCTTATTTTTTGAACCATTTTCTTACTTATTATACGAAAATTTTTGTGAACATACTTTCCTATATACGTTTAATAACTACAAAACAAACCTACTATAACAAAACTTGTACCTATTTATTAAATATTATAAGAATTTCATTTTTATCCCTCTAGATTTGTGTTGTGAACCACTGGGCGCTATGTTACGCCGTGCAGGTTGCTAGGTAGGTTATGACTTGCCAATACTAGCTAGAAAAAAAAAACGATTTATCTCCAAAACGCCGCAAAAACTCTCCCAAGGTTTAAAATAGAAGTTTACCTAACGAGTGCGGGAAGTGCTACTTTTCCGCTTTACGAACGTGTATGGTATATTATTTTTTCTACAAGCGTGCGGAAACGCCCAAAAGTTAAAAAGAATCGTTTATTGATATCAAATACATAATCACAAATTATTATTATTAACAACATGAATAGTAAACGTGCAGTTTGTAGCATTTTGTAAATTAATTGTAGAGGCTAGATTTTTTTCCAAGGAACACGGGGACTTATAGGTTGAGTTTGGATTTTGCGGTTCTCTTTCACGAGAACTTATTGTTGTAACCGTCGCCGAGGAGGTTGGTTGGAAGAGGTCGATTTTGTAGACTGCACTGGTGAAAGTTGGTGACTAGTGGAAGGAATGGCATTGAAGTTCAATACTGTATTGGATAGATTCTTTTGAAGATTTGTTGAGTTTTGTAAATAACCTTCTGCCACGGTTGAAGATTTTCAACCTCCGAAACGTTTGATATTTGCTATTCCTTCTCCGGAATCTGCAAGAATTGTGGTGACTGAACGTCGGAAACTGTGGCCTGTATATACTTTTTTTTTTAAATATTCTCCTCTTTCAGCTTCATCAGATAGTACAAAGCTTATAGAACGGTAATTTTTTGTGTCTGGAATATTTATTAATAAAATATTTCCTTTGTCTTTAATATGATCCATTGACATTTTTGTTAGTTCATCTCGGCGACATGCGTCCGCCAAACAAAATATAGTAGCTACTTTAATATGGAAATAAATTTTGTCAGGCGCTTCATTCATGATTTTAGAAATTTCCTCTCTTGAAAAAATTTTCGCCTGCTTTGGTCTAAATCCAACATTGTGTTTTTTTTTTTAAATAGGCCGTGACTTTGAAGAACTTACTTAAATTCACGTTTTCATTGAGTTTGGTAATACTTTTTAACATTGTTTATCTGTATATAGTATCTGAACCAAAGCGTGTTTGGATTACATGTTTTGAAAAGTTCGACGAAATGTGCCAAAAAAAAAACGGGTTCTTTCAAAGTTTTGATGCCTTTAGTTTGACACCAGGTTTTAAAAAGAATATATTCTTTCTCATATCTATGACGAAATTTTGATTGTAGCAGATTGAAGTTTGCAGTTCTAGCTGCTCCCAACAGTGACTCTGGCAAATCTTCGTATGAAGAAGCCATTAAAAACACTTTTACTCAGGTTTTACTACGACAAAAACCAGCGACAGGAAAATTGGTTTTGATTAACAATGATGACACGGGTATTTTTATTTTGTGTCTATGGTGATTTAAACTCTCAAATAAAAAAAGCCGGTGTTTAATATTGCTTAACATTGATTTAATAAGGCATAATACGAGAGCCACTAAACAATTTTTTAAAACACGTTTAACATATTTTTTACATATGTTCCTAAATCATTTTGCTAACTATTAGCGTATCAATATATTTTTAAATATTTAAAATCAGTAAGTATATTTCAAAAGAATGGGGTTATTTACTTATATACGCACTAGTGCGGAAAAGTAACTCTTTCCAAACTAAAATGAGTGCGGAAAAGTGAAGTTTTCCGAACACTTGTAGAAAAACTATTTATTTTCCCTCTTTCCTTTATTTAATACCAAACAAAAAGTTTAATCTCGGAACTCGATGCAATAAATACTTGAGGCATGGAAGTTTACAGTTAGAGAAAATAAATATATCAATAGAATATTCTGAAGTTGGAAAACTAATAAAATTCAAGATTTATCATTGCGTAGTCTTTTAACAGTGGCGGCTATTTAGGTGAAGTAGGTGAAGTGCTACTTCACTAGGAAAAATAAACAAGCAAACATCTAAGTATATTTATTATATATCTCTCAAAATTTAAATTTTTACATTTATTTTTTCACCTAATTGACAAAAAATAAACTGTATGTACATCTCGAATAAATATTTTACTTGACCGTTGGCGGCATGTCTTTTTAAAACTTTCAATCGAACTTTATTATAACAACTATAACAGTGGCGCAAACCGCTTCGACTTTGCTGGAGGTGCTATGTTTAGTTTACGATTTTCCTACTACGTTGCCATGACAACGCGTACGTGATGACGTCGACCGCATGGAAGATTAATATTAACCAGCGCCATACAACGCTCTCGGTGAACTGCTAACGCAGTACACTACACCCACGTGTCGTTCAGTTTGGGGTGGTTGTTTACTTTTATTTTCGCGGATTTCGCTGCAACCGGTTAGTCTCTTTGCAGTTTACTTGACTGTTTTGTGTTATATTTATTTATGATGTTGTAACAACTTTATTTGGTGTCGGATTTATTAATTTACATTATTGCCGAATCCGATGACGGAGGTGGTTTACATTTTGTTGGAAACTCCATTTAATCGATGGAAGGAACAAGATCACAGTTTTAATCATCATCCTGCTTTTCGGCGTACAAATGATTATGTAGTAGTCAAATATTACAAAAATTGTTTTGCTGGTCTTGTTTACTAGTTTCCAATAAATATTCAGTGTAGAATAAGGAAGTATTTGCAGGTATGTCAAATATATGAAAGTGTTTACATAAACATGAAGACTCGGCGGGCGGAGCATTTAAAATGCGAATTAATGCTAAAAACATTTGTAAAAAATCAAAGCACTATAGCTGAAGCCTTAAAAAGAAATGCTAAACTATATAAAATACATTTTAACGAAAACGTTCGATTAAATAGACTATTTATGTGCTTGGTAATTGACGCAGTTTTGTACCTTGCAAAACATGAGTTAGTCTTTCGCGGCCATGATGAGAGCAGCGAGTCAATAAATAGGGAGAATTTTAAAAAGCTTTTAGGTTTATTATTATCGAGAAGTTCCCAAAAATTAAAAGATCATCACAAAAAAATTAAAAATGTTTTTACTGGTGACTCGAAAACTATTCAAAACAAAATAATTAATTATTAATTAAATTTAATTTAATGTATTTCTGATTATTTAAATGATCACGTAAAAATTGAAATAATGAACACACAGTTTTTTTCTGTGCAAGTGGATGACACCACTGATATTACGCAAACCTCCCAGTGCTCCATAATTTTAAGATACGTTAATTCAGAAGGTTCAGTAGTCGAGAGATTCTTAGGATTTTGTAATGTCAGCTCCGATAGAACGTCGGAGAATTTATATTCTCTATTGGATCAAATTTTGGACCAATTTGAATATAAACATGAATTAATAGAGCAATATTACGATGGCGCAAGTGTGATGTCTGGCCATCTAAATGACCTTAAAAAAAAAAGAAAAATCGCCGCGGGCTGTATTTGTCCTGATGCAGCAAAGTTTTAAAATGTTTCTAAATGTCGAATTTTTTGCAAGCCTTACTGGTATTCCCTCATTTTTTCATCTCTCAGCCAAACGAACTTATGCTCTTACATCTGCATCTACGAGGCGTATACCAACAATTACAGAAACTCGTTGGTCTTCAAATTCGAAGTTAGTAAATGTGATTGTTCAAGTTGCGTTCTTCAAAAAAAAAATCGTCTGACATTCATTTTTGCATATCCAACATAAAAGTGACCATTTTTTTTAATACCATGTTTGATGAAGCAAATTCTATTACAGGAATAAATCATTACAAACGTGAGCTTGCTAAGCTTTCACCTAAGCTAAGTAAAGAACCCTTTTTTATGAAATATTGTACCATATTTTAATGGAAATGACACTAAGCCTTCAAGACTCAGAAAAACTTATATTTTTAAGTTTGGCAGATTCTGCTAAATTTTCCGAATATAGTTTAAATTTTCCGACTGGCCCGTTTGAAAATTTGTTACAGTTATATGGGGAAATATTTTCAAAAATTCAACGACTTAAAAATGAGCTTGGTCTTATTTTTGCCAATGACAGTAAAGGAATATATCGGTGCAAGAGCAAGTGAAAAAAAAGTATATAAAGTGTTTTTCCTTATTTTGACAATGCCGTCAACAAGTGCTTCAATGGAATGGTTTTTCTTGCCTCAAACGTGTAAAGACTTATTTAAGAAATACAATATCTCAAAAAAGACTTACTTCTCTGGGCAATATTTCAATTCAAAAGGAATGTCTGGAGGAGATTAGGGCAACTCATCCATTTTATGAGGATGTTATAAATAAATTTGCTGCTATGAGGGATAGGAGAATTGATTTAGTATACAAAATTTAGGTAAGTCGTAAAAAAATATCTTCCACATATAAAAAAAATTCTGAAAAAAAAATTATTGCGATATTTTCTTTATTCTTTTTTTATCTTCATTGCACTTCACTTACTTTTTCACCCGCGAGCCGCCACCGTCTTTCAATTCTTCCTCACAAACTACAAAAACATATTATAAAATAGGTCGAGAAATAAAACTATTTCTTTTGAGTTTGCACTTGCCAAAAACTCTCTTGCGCTAAACAGGAAAAATATTTTCCCAATTTAATCTCCTCAAAGTTTTCCCTAAAGAAAATTATAAAAAAATTCATTGAGAAACTGCCTTAACCTCTTTACATCGTCCGGTTTCATGTTTAATTCAAATAAGATAGTTTCGTTACAAGGAAGAAAGTTGAAGGCGACAAGTCGTGCCTGAAAAATATATCTATCGATTATGAGTTTATCGGTCGGCGTCACAAAGGCTACGAATAAGGATATTTGTCAGGAATTAAGTGGAGATATCGCAGAGAACAAAAATAGCACTAAACAGTAGCCACTGCTTGATCGCCCAAGAAAAAAGGGAAAGAACAGGAGCATTTAACATAAGTTTTCAAAGACATTTTAGGAATAGCGCTTGTTCTTAGGGATATTTTTAACTATAACTGCGGTAAACATAGCAACTGGGCTTTTTATTTATATGATTGGAAGCGGTTGATTATATTCATGTTTGATAACTATAAAAATCATTTGATAACGTATTTGAATATATTTCTCATAATTTTAACAATACCTCTAATAAAGCACTGAGCACGATCTCTATCTTCCAACCCCACACTCAGAGTTAATTAAAAGATCAGTAATCTACAATGCAAAAAAAATGCATAATCACCTGCCATTTAACATCAAATCCATAATATCTCTGACTTCATTTCGCAAGGCTTCGAAATCATTCTTACTGGAAAGAGCCTTCTACACCGTGAACGAGTTTTACAACACATAATTTTATCCTTATGAACCCCTAGTGTGATAGTTGCCATTACCAACCATTTTTACCGAACTTTGTATATGTATTTTTTTAATTGTTTCGTACTTTTTTATTTTTTACTTTGCTTTTTTATTTTTTTACATTATATTTATGAAAATGTTTATAACATAGTACGACTGACAAAGTACATTTCTAATGTACTTCTTTTAGGATTCTATAATATTAATATTCTAAATTCCTGATTTAAATATTATTTTTCTATAATATTTATGATGTGTTTTTGTCTTGTTTTGTTTGTTAATTTTGATGTTTGTAAACTATTTTTTACAACAGCTTTGTCCACAAAATTGTAAAATTTTTTTGACAATAAAGCATTTATTTATTTATTTATTTATTTATAAATAATTGAATTAATCGAAAAAAAATTACTTCACTCAATTTTTTGGGATTTTTAATGATTAGATTTTCTCCTTATGTCTATTTCATTTACGCCAGAACCTATTTAAATTAACTTGAATAAAAATAAATGCAATTTCTGGAACAAAATGGCATTTTTAAAAGCATATTTCAAAGCCTGCTTAGACGCTTCGAGTCGAATTGACTATGGAACATATGGAGGGGCATTTAAACTTTTTTTGTAGTAGGCATTTGAAACAATTATTGTTGGATGCCATCTTTTCCAATATTTTAACAGTTAAAAGTTTGAGTTACACATATTCTGATAAAATCTGCGAACAAGTCCGGCACAGACAGTATTACTGCCAGCCCCATGCCGATATTTTTAAACGACTGGGGAAAAATTTGAAGCTGCATGGGTACTTCCAGAAGCCAAGATCAAAGTCATGTAGAAAAGAAAATCCTGAAATCGAAGAAATAAACACAATCGCAACAGAAAAAAAAATAAAAATATATTGAAGAACCACAAATTTCATTATCATTGCTATAGGACCACATGAAAGCTTAAAGTTACAGGGAAAAAATATGTCAATAAAATTTTCCTAAGTTGAAAAAATAATAAAGTTCAGGGTTTAACATTACGTACTTTTTTAATTCTTTCTCAAAAACCACAAAAACATGTTATTAACAGGACGAGAAAATAGTTATTTTACTAACAAGTGGGTAAAGTGATACTTTCCCGCACGATATTTTTTACTTATTTATATAGGTAGATTCTAAGGGCGGGTAAAACAATATTCCCTATACGTCATGAAATTGTAAAAAACTTTAAATAACTTAGAAAAACTTCTTATTTTAACTTACAGAAATAATATTACTTATTATTATTATTATCACAGCACAGTTTGTGGCATGCTACATATTTAAAGGTAAGTGCAACTGGTTTCCTGAACTCGATGATTTTTTGCACTGCCACTTAAAATATTCAAAAGATTTCAAAGATTTTATTTGAAAGTTCCCCGTGTAGAGTTCAGGGTTGGGCAATTTTAGAAATGCCGCAGCTTCTGAGGGCATCTTCACGAAACTGTTAATCCCGACCCGCTGTGTTGTTTAAAATTTATAAAAAAACGTTGATGCGTTGTTGATGGCGATCGTAAGGCTGTATATTTTCTATAAAATAGTAGATACTTTCCATTGTTTGTAATTTTTTGAATCCTGAATTTTGACCACAATTAAATTTTCCTTGTCTTCAATGTCAACTGTTGTTAGTTTTGCTAATCCCTTTCTTCTGCAAACGCCTGCAAGCCCAAAAATGGTCGCAACTTTCAACAAAAGATATACATATGTCATCTGGCGCCTTATTTCTGAAATCCGATATGTTGTCTTTGGTAAAAATATTTGTTTTCTTTGGTTTGACGCCAATATTTTGTTTTTTGATAAAAGCAGTTTATTTATAGGATTTGCTTATATCTATATCTTGTTTCAGTTTTAAAATTCTCTTAAGCATTGAGTATTTAGCCCATAAAGTACTTGGTCTAAATTATTTGCTTAATTCAAGAAAATAAGTTAACAGTACCTCTTCTTTAACAGTTCTCACACCTTTTCCTTTGGATCATTTTACGAACAAGTCGTACTGATTTTCATACTTCTGTTTTGATTTTACTGACAGTAGCTCCAAATTTGCTGATTCCGCGGCTTTTAGTACCTCTTCTGGTATTTCTTCATCCGAACTATCCATTTTAAATATTTTTTTTTTAAGTTTTTTTCAAATGATTGAATGTTTGTATTTTGGTTGAGCAAAATGACCGAAATTGTTAAAATTGAAAGGTGACAAAGAGAACTTATTGTTGTTTTATTTGACACTGACAAGTAATGACACAGGTCGTTTAAATAGTTATCAAATTATGGTAACCTAATATGGAGTAAATTTGGCTAAATTCTCTACGAGCGTAACAAAAAACACGATAAATCTTTATTTTTTGAATATTATTTAATGCTGAAAACATTAAAATATTTAAAAGTGCTATTAAAAAACGATAATTCTGCGAATAAAAAAGTGTGAGCAAAGAGTTTCCGTGCGCAAAGCACAACTTTAGTAGTAGTCACTTCGCGCACGCTCATTGAAAAAAAACTTTTTGTTTGAGTTTACTCAACTTATATAAAATAAGATCATTATGAGACTAGCCTTGAACATTATCAGACGAAGCGTCAGCCGCGGTATAGCGACTCAAAAAAAAATTGAAACCTTACACAAATGTTTACTGCGTAAAAGGTATTTATGTATATATTCATAGTTTGCTACCATCTACGGGGTAAATGCGTGAATTTTAATGAGTAATGCATCAAAAGATTTCTCTGTATTCCTCGACTGTTAGACAGGTTTGCCTAAAAAAAATGGCGGAAGTAATACGCTATTTTATCCACCACAAAGAAAATAAATATTTAATTTATTCATCGTCATATCAAATTAAAGAGCGCACTAAGGCGATTCTATACATGTACATATACGCTATTGTAATATAGATGTTGTCTTAAATTATTACACTTTCAGCCAGAATAGAACACTTTATGCTGTGCGAAGGAGGTAACACATTGATGAAAGGCCTATGCCCTTCGTACCGGCACACAGTGGGGCCAAAAGTATCAAAACATACCAACAATTCTGGAAAACATTAAAGCTTATACTTTTGCATTCAGGAATGTGTTTAAAGTGTAAATGTAACAAACCAATATCACCAGAGATATTATTCACACTATACAGGGTGTCTCATTATAATTGACACCTTTTAAAAGTACATCAGGCTATTCCTGAAAAATGTGTGGGAAATTCAAATAGTAAAATAGCAAAGTAGGTATTAGGAGAGATATCAATTTCTATCTTTTATTACAAAATTATCCCTGCTTGAGGTTACATTTGTTGGAGATAAATTAAATTGAAGAGTGGCAACATAGAACAAATAAAACACAACGGAATATTTTGCTACAGGACACACTTCAAACCAAAGAAAATACTACTATTTTCTTTTGCTATAAACATTATCAAAATACTAATTTAATATTAAAAAAAATAATAAAACGCTTTCATAATAATGTGTCGGTGGTTTGATCTTTGGTTTGATAATGTATTAACTGAAAATAAAGGCAATAAACTAAGATCTATAACTTATTCGAACAAAAATTATTTAAAACTAATATTTAATCAAAATTACAATCCGAAGAGCTATCACTATCAGAAACATGACTAATTTGGTCATTAACATCGGGTGGTAGAAGCATGGATAAAGTTTCGCTAGAAAAATTCTTTCTTTTTAATTTTGAAGTTTTTCTGTTACCAGTAACGAAAGGATCTGAAGAGAGAAGAAGCCTCTTGAAAACATCTTCATTAGTTTTCTCTCGAGCAATTTGTTTAGCGAATCTTTCTCGATATTTTTTAAAATCCTTGTTTCTACTTTCTGCAGCCTCTTCTGAGAGCTGACCAACTGGAAGAAGAACGGAACGAATAATTTCTGCACCGTGAATTAAAATTAAATGAACTGTTGGCGTCATATAACACCAAGGATATTTATCTACGAGTAATTGTGCTGTTTCCAGACAATACAATTTGAATAAATCCGCATTAATGTCATGATAACTGGTAATTACTTCCAAAATAACACCTAACCTTCTAAAAACCTCTAAATCAAGATGTGTTATATTAGAGGAAACTTCCGCGTTCTCAAAAAAACGTCTTGCCGTATTTCCGTCATTACTACTCCCGTATCCCGGTTTTTGTTGATCAATTATTAATCCTAATTCCTGTTTAAATTCTTGTTGAATTCTTTTTTTATTTTCAAAAACTTTTTCCTTATCAGTAGCGTTTCTAACTTGCCAACATTTTACTGGTAGTTTATACGAAAGGTGCAAAATATACTCAAAAAACCGGATACGAGAGTGCAAGACGGGAATGGCAAAACGGTATAAAGAGACATCGCAAGGTTTTGAAATCATTAATTGAATGTTATTAAAATCTTTTTGTCCTGAAGAACAAATGTAACATTTTTGCGTACTTTTGTTATTTGTTAGTGCATTTCTTATTTTACCATCAATCATGGCTAAAATAAAGATATATTTAACACATATAGTTATGTTACTAATTTCAATTTTTGTTTCCTGAAGACTTTCTATCTGGTTTTCAATAAAGTTTTGCTCCTGTTTTGATGTTTCTGTGGTTTCCCGAGTAAACTGAATCCGGATAGGGCGGCAATATCGCGGAGAAGACGGACAGGGATTTTGCCAAATAACGTGTTTCGGGTCTTCGGATTTGGGGTTTCCACATACTAGTTTTATAGGAACCAGCCATGTTACAAATGCACTTGAATCCGTATCGTAGTTATTTTCAAATTTTTGTTTATAATTTTGTTGTCCAGAGGAGCCATCAAAACCCCATTTGCATATCAACACTAACTTCTTTAGTATTTGGCGATCAAATCTACCCAGAACTTCTTTTTGTAATAACAATATTCTCTTGGTGGTGTGCTGAACTAGGGATTGAAGTTCAACTTCTACACAAGTGGAACCAACTTTTAAATTATTAGGGTAACATGCAAGCTTGGCTTGTTGCACAACTTTATATGAGGGAAATCTGGCTTTGTCCTTTTCTCTAATTATATTATATTGATTACGAGATAAGTTCGCTTCCACCAAAACTGAAAGTGCCTCTTCTGGTGGCAATTGTGTTTTACTATCTGCAGACATACTTTTATTTAAAGCACTTATATATTCAGTAGCTCTCGCAGGATTCTTGGAAATTTCTTGTAATAGTTCGGAGGCTTGCACGTTACCAGATTTTCTAAGTTCCATTTGAGCCGCATAACAGATAACCTCGACCGTATTCTCCTTGCGCAGATCAGCAGTTTTCTGACGCTTACTACTTTCGCAACTAACTGAAAAATCTGTCAAAGGGCGGCCAATTTTAGATTGATCTAATGCGCGTGTAAAGTCGGTAAAGACCACTTTGGTATCTAGCCAGGTTTTATTGGTTTCAGCAAAAACTGACGTAACTCTGCAAGCTTTTTGCCATTTTGCTTTCAAGTCAAACATAAATTTTGAAATTTGGTTTGAAATAATCCGAAACTTACCAGTTGGGCAATTCGTTAAATTTCTTATGTATTCTTTAAGATATGTGCATTGTCGGTTTTGTTTTTTTGAAGGACATTCTTTAATCTTTTCCCACAGATCTCTTCGACTAATTTCTAAGTTCAAATAATCTAAAACAACAAAAAAATTTATAGCAATTTTATTAATACAAAAATATTACCTATTTCACTTTCGGCACACTTGCAAAAACAGTTTTTACAAGTGTGTCGAAAGTAAATCCTAATAAAAAAAGACGGGAAAAGACCAACATGTCCATAAATTCCGATTTAATTAAGGTTTTCATAGGTTGCATATTATAGACGAATATGTAATTAATTGTTTTGATAATTATATGATTTTTACATTTTAGGATCACACATAAGATAACAAAACAAGAAACAAAAAAATTAAAAAAAGTTGGCCGACTGCCAGTTCTAGTAATAGGGTTACGAAAATATCACCCTCCTGCGCCTGCCTAAATTACGGCACTATAAGCAAAAACTAGCAGCTAAGCGCAATACCACTTTAAGTAAAAATGTTTACGAAAAAAACTATGCCAAAATCCACACTGAATACGGCAGAATTTGCTACTTTTTGTCTAAGACAAATCCTTTGTTTGAATAAATTTGTTAATTTTTGAAGAACTCATGGAAATGCCTCCTTGGAACAACAGTAAAATACAGCAATAAAAATGTTTTATACAATAATGATCCACTTACCTTGCCGATTATTTTGCATGACTATTATCAAAGTAAATTCAATTATTATAGCACAAAGAGTAGCCCGAAAAAATCAATAATTATTGCACTTGAAAAATTAAAACCATAAACGCGTCTTAAAGCTATTTTTGACAAGCTTTATCATTTGTTTTATCACACTGACAATCCAAGGCTAATGTGATTTGGAAAGAAGGATTTATAGGCATAAGTCTACGGTGGTTATTTTTCTCAGTTACCTAAATTTTGATTTTAGAGTTTTTGGTGAGTTTTACCTAGAGTGGCCCCTCTGTGCGGCATATCTCTACCTCCTCGGAAAAAAATGATTGGACACACTATAAGCTCTATATTTTTGTTGCAAGACAAGAGTTATTTGTTCCTAGGTATGTTTATCATATGAACGTAATTAAAACAATGAAGACATCTCTTTCTCTGAGGATGCACGGTTTTCCCAAACGGTCAACCAACAAAGCACTAGCTGCGCTCGTTGGAGCTTTACTTTGAATATCGTTTGTATATATTTTGTTCATTCTTATTACCATTTTTTAAAAATTATCTTTAAAAGTTGCCGTTTTTTAGTTATATTCCCCAATTAGTTTAATAAATGACCTATCAAATTCCGCTTTGAAGCTGAAGCGGCCATGCCGTAATTATTTAGCAGTAAAGCCAACAACGGCGCCATAATAATAATAGCTTTATTGTGTAGTTCGAGATGTAATCGAGATGCTTCCTAATTATTTTAATAAAAGATCAAACTGAAGGTAGCAGCATGGACACAAAGAGCCTCTAGTCTTTTGTGTTGCTGACAGCCCCATTTTAGTTAACTCAATTGCGGGCTAGAATTGTCTTTTAAGCACTTTGAGATTTTGAAGCTTAGTGAGTGAACTAAATATGAGCAGGAGCAGCAGTGCTTGTTTCGGTTTTGCCTTTATTGAATTTGGCTACACATTTTCATTTTTATTTTTAGTTGCTCAGCCTATATAAGATATACACAAATAAATTCAGTTTAAATAAAGGCGTTACGTGGTCATTTTTTATGTTTGAATAATGCTTATATGAAAAAAAGGTATTTGAATAATGCAGATTTCTTGAATATAAAATATGGTTCTTCGCCGCCGAACCGTGACCCGCTGCCGATATAGGAATCGGTTGATGTAGAATGAAGCCTGTATCTCTATTAAAATTATTAGGATGCCTATAAATTTCAAAAGATTTTTTAAATTTTAATTTATAGAATCCCGAGATCGAAGGAGGATTTTGTAAATATATTTTTATTTATACAAGATGTCGCAAAAGCACATTGCGACTCCTAGTTTTTTTAAATAAAACACCCTATATGTTATAATATACTTAAATAAACGATTAAGTCTAAGAATTTATATATCATATATACCAAAATTCAAATATTTTTGAAATATTGACAATTAAAAACTGAAGTTATTTGACTTTAGGAGACTATAAAATCTCAACAGTTTGACTTTCTCGTTCTAATGTTAAAAATAGGTAGTTAAAATAGAAATGTGCTCTTCGTTGTGATTAACCCGTTTAAATTTTACAGTATCTCAAATTTTTAATTTTTACACGTCAATTCCCATAAACAATTTAATTTTTGGATACAATTTTTTTTAGAAATATTTGTAAAATCAGAATATGTTTTATTATCTTTATTAAAAAATTAGGTTGCACCCTATACCGCGTGTTTGGCACATTCTGTATAACTTTTAAAAATCAATTTTTACTATTGAATGTTTGTTAATGGCAAACGAGATATCCAAGAATTTTATTTATAATTTATGAGAAGCCCAGTGGAATGTTGCAGATACTGTACAATTTGTTTCTTTCTACTACATCGTCGAGTTTCTTCAATATAGACGTTACCACAGGGACAAGGAATTGCATATACTTTTTCTGTTTGTTGGAGAGGAATTGTGTCCTTTAACCTTGCAAACTTTTTTGTGGTTCTACACTTCCAATGGTTAACTCCTTAATAGTTTCATTTCGTGGAGTAGACTTATCACATTTTTTAACTGACCGTCAAATACCCTTAGTACAATATCTATTCCCTGTTAAAGTTTTAGTGAGCTTCTTTGTTATCGATTGTAATTCACAAGCCTAATTAGATAAAAACAAATACGTCATAGCGATCGTTGTTGATCTGCAAAAAGCTTTTGACACGGTGGACTTTGATCTGCTCTTGGCAAAATTAGTGAAGATGAGAATCCGAGGAGCCGCCTACAATTTAATAAAAACATAATCTACAGATAGAAAGCAATACACAGTAATAAATAAATCAAAAAGTGATGAAACAAGACTGGAAGTTGGAGTAGCTCAGTATTAGACCCATTGCAATATCTTTTGTATTTTCATATTCTAAAGTAACGGGGACTGAAAGCCAAGTATTTTATGTTTGCAGTTGATACTGTTCTAGTGCTCTCGGCTAAAGACAGTATTGAACTACAAAGAATTATAGATAAGTTAACTGTAAATGCAGGTAGAAGAGTTTATATGGTGATTAAACAAAAACATAAGCCAGACTGTGACAATGAGGTGTTTTTTAGATAAGGTCAAGCTCAAAGAAATGTTGCAATATAAACATTTAGGACTGATTCTGGCAAACAATTTAACTTGAGGCGCACATATAGATTACTGTTTTATATTGCCTCACTTACAATACCTAATTCCTTATTGGGGAAATTCACCCATTTACGTAATAAATAAATTACAAAGAATGCAAATTAAAGCAGTAAAAGTAATATATAAATTTGATTATTTGATACGGACTGAACAAATAGATCAAAATATTTCCATATTATATTCATAATTAAAATACTTGAAAAGGCCAAATTTATTTATTGTATTCAATATAATATGATAAAAACAGACCTGGAAATTAAACAGGTAAAATAATGTCATGACTATAACACTAGATATGAAAGTAAATTTTTAAATATTATTAAACAGTGAAAGGACAACATTTTACCCTTTATACAAGAGACCTTTACTGCCATACCAGAAGGGGATTGTTAATGAAAGGAACATTTGTCAGTGCCATAAATTAAAACAGTACCTATTTAAAAAGTTAAATCATATAGGAAATAGTACATGATATGTATATAAAGAGTAAAAATGTTCACTAAATGTGTAATGAGACAATAAATATAAAGACTAAAAATATTTTTATGATAAATTGGATAATTGCCTATGTACCTAACCACACATTATTTTTATACTAATATTGTACATTTTAGGCTCTGATACCTGGCTCATCACAGATTAAGGGTCAGTTATAAACAAATAAAAAAAATTGCAATCGTTCTGTAATCCGAAGAATTAATAACTGATTACGTTTGTTCCGGATGATGATGTGAATTTGTATTTAGGTTAGCTTAGGTTAGTTGGTTGGTTTTCTATACACAGAGTCTTTTAAGAAACTATCCCCTGTCCAAGAGCATCTAGAAGGCAATCGGCCCCTCTGATTCAATTTTCATTGTTAATTTTATATTAGGATGTTGCTAATTCAATTTATCAAGAAGCACGGGGATGTTTGAAATGTTAAAATGGCGTGTTTCTGTTATCATCTTCCTCTAGGTAAATCCAAAATACAATAAAATAATTTAGTAGATTTTCTTTTTGTCACTGGACTGGATTACATTTTCTAATTAACAGTATTGTATCAGCTCAAAGGTAAATATGACAAATACAAGAATTCGGTTTTTAACAAGAATAAATAGTCTGAACTAGTAAACCAAATAATAAACATAACAAAAAAAACTTATTTGTACTAAAAAAGAAGGTCCAAGATTACTAAAAATAATAATTAGTGAGTGCAATTTAAATACAAAAGTGTTAGTCGTCTATATGCCACTTGATAAAATTTAAAATACATTAAAAAGGACAAAATATAAGTAGAATAAAAAGATCAGTTAATAAATGTAAAAAATATCTTTTAGGCTTAAGTATACTGTCAAGTCTTAAGCAGAATGTTACTAGTTTTCTTTAAATTTAATATCACTCTTTGCTTCTCAATCAGTGGCATTAAGTCTACATCAATCGTCGGGTTTTGTGAAATTCAACTATCGAAGTATGAAGGTTTGTGTAAAAAAGTGATGGCTTACAAACAACTGGACTGTTAATACTTGTTTTGTATAGAGCTAGCAAAACTGCTGTCCATAAATACGGCATCAAGAATTTTTATTTGATCAACGTTTAAAAATGGATATTAAGGCCGTTTTACATACTGCAATTCTTCTTGCAATATGCAATAGTCTTGAACGTGGGCAAGCGCAGTTTGACAAAATCGTGCTAGTCTCTTGCAATTGTAAGAGAATTGCACGAATACGTTTCTGTTCGATTTTTGTTGCAACTTTGGCGCAAGTCTGGGGGAAAATTTAGTTATATTTCTATAAATAACCAAAATAAAAGTTCCTGTAGAAGTGAAACAACGAATTCTTTACTATCATATTTTGTGGTTAGAAGTTATAGTTCTCACAGGGCCTACACGATTTATGTAGGACCCGTTGTATAAACATTTTGTCTCTTTTGGTTTAGTTATTAAAAGAAAATATCTAAATAATGGCGTGTGGCAAATAGTAATTTTTCAAACGATTTTTTATCCATTCTTAAATAATTTGCGTACTTTTCTTTGTCGGATGAGAAAAATTCTTCAGTCAGTGTTATATTTCCTCTTTCTTGGTTTAACCATGGTCCAACCCACCATCTTCTTTGTCTTGTTTCCACGTTGCTGGTTTCCAAAAGAACAGCAGCAATAATTAAGGAAACTGAAGCATTACTTTTTTCGGGTTGGATTTACTTATTTTACGGTCTATTTTAACTTGTAATAATAATTTAACTCGCACCACAAGTTTAAGTAAACTGTCAACTGTAAACCATTTTAAATCAAGTAGGCTGAAGCACGCAATGTCATGCAAATGCACTCTCTTGCTGCAATAGACTTAAAGGTAAGTCTTGCAGCATCTAAAACGGCCTTTACAATTGCGAAATGCGGATTTTCGTATTCGTTAGGCCGATTTGTTGAGTATGTGCTTTTACTTGCACGACTCCTGCGTTTTTGCAAATGTCGCTTTAAATTCTCAAAACATTTTTTTTTGCTTCTGACCAAAATTATCTTTGACAAAATAAAAAAAATAAATTCTAGCGATTTTTAACGTTTGTTTACAATGTACAGCGTTTCTACGAAATATTTTTGATACAAGTGGAGGTCTGACTTAACCTGTATACAAAAGAAATCTTTATCGCGTAACTTATAATGAGTTATCGTTATCATTAGTATTAAAAAGTATATATACAGGGTATGGTAAAAGTTACCTAAAATTTACTAAACACTAACTTAATGTCTTCTATGGGTTTATTATGATATACCAGTTGTGATAAAACTTTTGCGAACTATGGATCTTTTTCCAAAAACGGTTTTTTTTTATTTTTACTCTAACCATTTTGATGCCATGTCCAAATAAGTTCTAAACTGGACATAACATCAAAAAAATTAAAAAGTTACAGAACAGAGTAAGATGTTAAAATTTGTTGTAAAAATGGCCAGTGGCGTCACAGCGAAAATTACATTGGGTAATCGGTGCCAGGACCTGGGAAAAAATAACACCATGTACATTTTTCCAAAATATATTTTAGCTGTTTTGAAGATATTACCTACAGCACACAGTGTGCCAAACAACAAAAATAAGAAAATAATTAAATCTTTAACACCCTGTGTCTCAAAAACTTTGCAGACACATGTTCATATAAACTTTTAGCCCTTAAAGGAGCTAAAAAAGTACGTCCTGCATCCAGCGAAAACGAATAACCTATATCAGAAGTCTATAGTTTACAAAAGTTTTATCACAGCTGGTATATCGTAATTATCTTACGTCTGACGTAAAATCGATAGAACACATTGAGTTAGTCAGAAGGCAACTTTATAATCTGCTCTCATGAGATGTTTACTGATTTTATAGCTAATTTTGCCTGCATATATTATTGTATTAAATTTGGCTATATCTTTTAAATTATTATTTGGATAGATTAAATTGATTGCTTTTTTATATTGTTTTTTATTTACTTAAAAGATATAGCCAAATTTAATACAATAACATATACAGGCAAAATTAGCTCTAAAATCAGTAAACATCTCATGAGAGCAGATTATAAAGTTGCCTTCTGTACAAATAATACATTAGGGAAATATATTAAAAATAATAAATCCAAGTCTGATAAATCTAAAAAATCAGGGGTATACGAATTAGAATGTGGTTCCTGTGATAAAGTTTACATTGGCCAAACGGGTAGATCTTTCAATAAACGTATAAAAGAACACAAATCCTCATATAATAAAGAAAAAACAGACTCCAATTACGCTAAACATTTAATAGAAGCAAAGCATACATTTAAAAACGAATATAAAATTTTGCATAGGGCTAATATAAGTTACAAATTGAACCATTTGGAAAGTTTAGAAATTAACAAGAGGAAAACCCGAAATATTTTATTGAATGACCAGTTGGACTTAAATGGTTCCCCTTTGTTAAATCTTTATACCTAAAGGTGGGTAAACACCGATATTGTTTTATTGATACCATTAAGATTTTTATATATTTTTTTTTATATTTGGTACAGATTTTAGTGTCAGTTTTAAGTTAGCTTTCGACAAAGACACAGTGTGTCGAAACAGCTGTCAAGCAGATATAAATAAGTGGAAATTAATAAACTAAACGTGTTTATTTTGTATACTAGTGTATAATGAATTTCCATCAAGTAACGGCTACATCGATAAGAAAACTTTTATATTAAACGAACTAGAAAAAAAACACATGTAAGTTTTAAATGTGTTTCTTTTATTTGATAATTAAAATCAGACTCTTAAAAGCAAGTAAACAATTGTTTGCAATCAAAATATGTAAAACATAACAACCCTGATCATTACTATGTGTATATCAAATTAGAAATACTTGTAAACGAACTTGGTACCAAACATCAATAATTATACAGTGTTGTTTAAAACTTTTTATTCAGCTGATATTTTGTAAAATAAATATAACAAATTCTTCTATCGCAAATTACACGATATATTTATCAACCCTTTCAATCTGTTTGTTTAACTTATTATTGTGTTTTTAATCTTGATTTTTTTATATTGTATCGCGACTTATAGTGCGTCAGTTCAGTGGCGGCTCGTGGATATAAGAACGGGTGAAGCGCATATTCATCACTATGTTGCCATAGCAACTGCGGTAAACAAATCTAAGCGCGAAAGGCGATGTGGAATTTGTTACTGCTGCTCAACGGGTCGCTCTTATGAAAAGGTGTTCAGCGCGCTACGTTTCAAGTCATTATTATTTTTTTGAGTATATAACGCATTAATTTTGATAGAAAATGATGGTATAATTAAGTAAATAATGTGAATGTATATAAAACATACTGCATTTTTATAATAAAAATATAGATTATAAAATGCTTAATATTTTAAAAATATTTTTATTTTTAAGTAAATTGATTGGAAAATGTACGTCCCTGCCGAGCCGCCACTGCGTCAGTTATAAAACTAAAAATCTGCTAATCACCATTTTGATTATTATTATTTTCTAAACAGCTATTTCAAATAAATAGTATTTCCTTTTATATCAAAATAAAAAAATATCACATAAACCTAGTATATTCAGAGAGTTAAATTTTAGCATAAATTAATGTAAGTATTACTTGTAGAACTAAGAAAAAAACTATATGGACTGATATCGAGTAACGCTACCTTTATAGGTGTATAAATCTTAATTTATTCTTAGATTTATGCAAAAAAGTAGGACTTATAATCGGCAAAATATCCGTACTTTTCTTTTTTAAATCAGCAAGCTTTTTCTTTAACCATTACAATTAAAAGCAAACATTCTTCCTAATCAACACAACAAAGTGCTTTTACTATTTCCACGTCCACCTGCATTGCTTGTTCCATGAAACATTTGTAAATTTGAAACGAAACCACTCGTAATAAAATCAGAGAATAATGCATTTCTACCAGGCTTTTCCTTGACGACAGTAATTAAAAGCTATTTGTAGTGTAATCTGCTTTTACAATCTGCCATTGTTTTGCTCAGCTACTACATAAACGGTAACCGCATTTTCGTATTTGGCAGGGCGCTATCTCATATAATAGTCTAAGAACTAGCTACATAAAATCGTATTGGTACATGAACGATTTATACCTAAAAATGGCCTCTCTGTGTAGCAACGTCCTGGGTTAGTCCTCTGCCTAGGTGGACGTGATATGGAAAGCTAGGGCGGGCGGAAACATTTTTTAGAAAAAGCGGTACAAAGGTACAGTCAGGAAACTATCGGATTTATTTACTTATTTCTTTATTTATTTTAAATACAATATCCAACAGGTTAGCCAAGTACAGGATAAGGAAAAAGATATACATATTAAACATAACATGCAATATAAAATATATAACAACAATAACAGTACAACACATAAAGAAAAAATTTACCCTTTTTGGACAAGAAAAAGTAATGGCTCAATGAAAATTAAAAATGAAGTTACACGAAAGAAAACCGGGCGCGGGCGGTCCTTAAACTAAAGGTTCATAGTCTTAAGCAAGCGGAAAAGTAAAATTTGTGTACGCAAATAAATTTTATGTTATTTTATTGGTTGTATATAAAGTGCCCCAGCTAAGCTGTACGGAAAATTAATCGAGGATTTAGTAAATTTCGCACTGGTTCACTTGTAATTGGGATGTGCCTAGAGTCACCATGCACTTGCCGCTAGAAGGTTCAAGTTATTTAAAATAATACTAAAGAAGCTGAAAATAATAGTTTGACTATTCCAACTCAAAATCGAACAGAACGCGCTGTATTTTACACTGGTGTTTCGAAAAGTAGTGTAAGAAAAATTCAAAGAGAACATAATGATCGCTCATGTTCTACTTCACCTTTAAAATCTCCTGGTAAAAAAAGACCCCGTATTATCCTAGAAAGATAAAATTGACGATGGTGATTTGCAAGTAATTGGACGGACAATAGAGGATTTTTATATAAACTTGAAGAAGGTTCCGACCTGCAAACCTCTACTTCGTGCTGTAAAGAACAAAATAGATTTTCCGTACGGGTATAAAACCTTAAATCGTCTTTTACGATCAAATGGTTTTGTTTGGCGTAAGTGCCAAAATAAACGAAAATTACTCATTGAGAGACCAAATATTTTTCACTGGCGGGTGAAATATCTATCAACTGTAAGGCAATATAGGCAAGAAGGACGCAATATTGTGTATCTAGACGATACCTGGGTAGATAATGATGACAGTGAACAAACGCTGGCAAAATGAAAGTGTTACAGGTGTTGTTCAGGGAATCCGCTGTAGTAGACGCTTTATTATAGTTCATGTTGGTTCAGAAGCCGGATTTGTTACAGGTGCTGCTTTAGTTTTTCGCTCGGGACTAACAACTGCAGACTATCATGGACAGATGAATAGAAATAATTTTGAAAAGTGGTTGCTGGAGAAGCTTCTACCTAACATTCCTCCCAAATCAGTCGTGGTAATGGATATTGCGTCTTATCATTCACGTAGAAGATAAAGTGCCAACTAAATACTCTACAAAAGCTCATATGATATCGTGGCTTAAATCGAACAATCTTGTATGTGATCCAACATGGAAAAAATATCGATTACATGAAGTAATATCAGCCAACAAGCCTAGAAAAAAAAAAGTATACGTTTAAGTTTTACGTAACCTCAGTCATACACCCTGAAGGCTTCCTCCATACATCTGCGACCTCAACCCTGTTGATTTTGCATGGGCAGGAGTAAAAAAATATATTCGAGAGCACAACACCGGTGAACTCTCAATTAAAGATTTAAATAAAATAGCATTACATATTGATTGACTCAATATCGGCTAAAAATTGGAAATCGTATGTTAAACATGTTCTTTCTATTGAAGATAAATACTGGGAAGTAGATGGCAAAATTGAAACGGTTATTGATGATTTAGTTATTGCGCTGGGATCTTCAAGTAGTGACGACGAAACCTCATCATTTTCAGAGGAAGACAACGATTTAGAAGGAATCGAACCATTGGAATCACAGTCGTCAACCTCAAAAATGGCTCAGTTTTTTTTCATATATTTTGTAAAATTGTTCATAAAGTAGCTGTCAATAAACTGCTTCAAAATAATTAATTTTCTGTTTAATACCGGGTGTCAAAAATATCTAATATTGCAATTAATATTTGAAATACTACAGAACTCATATTTTTCCAAAATTAACACATTAATGTACATACTTATAGTAGGGGAGCCAGCACTGATTCCAGTGAACAAGATTTATCAAAATTTTAACTTATGCAGTTCGACTTTGGGGTATTCGGGTATAACAAAAATGAGCGTTTGTCTCCGTCTGTCATATTACTTTGTACAGGGGACGTTATTGTGAAGTACTATACAGGGCGTTTCCTAATTGCGTGCTAATGTTAAAGGGGGGTGATTCTTGGATCTTTTTAAGAAAAAAGTTTAATATGAACCCAAAAGTCTTAACTTTGGAGATACAGGGTTTTAAAAAAACATTTTTTTTAAATTCTAATTCCGATGCTATTATAGATAAATAACTGTGTGAAATTCGATACACGTCTTTTATGCATAAAAGGGCAATTTTTATTAATAATCAATTTATGAAATTTCCACCAGTGGGGTGTATATCTAATTAACCTGGGTAAATCCGTATGCTTCTTAATGCATAGAAGACGTGTATCAAATTTCATGCGGTTATCTACAATAGCATCAGCATTGGGAGGAAAAAAATTTTTTTTTTAAACTTTACCATCCTGTATCTCAAAAGTTAAGACTTTTAGGACATAAAAACACCCCCTTTAACATCAGCACGCAATTAGGAAACGCCCTGTATAGTACTTCACAATGACGGCCACTTTTGGCATACCCGAGTAGCCCAAAGTCGAACTGCATAAATTAAAATTTTGATAAATCTCGTTCACTGGATTTGATGCTCGCTGCTCTTGTAAAATCTGGACTTGTAAATCGTGTATTACTATACTGGGTGGTCCAATAATAGTGGACGTAGGCAGTAGCTCGGGAACCGTTAATGACAGTACTCAAGAAAAAATATACTTATAGGTAAATCGATCAAAAAAAATCAAAATTAAATCAGTTTAAAATTCGAAAATTCGCTGTTTTTGCAACACAAAAGAGATATAGAAGTGCGGTACACGAAAGAAAACAGACAAATATAGATAAAGGTTCATTAAGCATAGGTACATTTTTTAACTGTCTGAAGTGCGTATAGTCAAAAAGGAGTGCCATATTATTCAAAGAACGACGGGACACCTCACCGGTTTAAAGAGACTTTCCTAAATCAATTGACTCCGCCCGGTTTTCTTTTGTGTCCCGCACTTTAAACAAACATCCTTCTAATCTGCTGAATGCTGCAGTGTAAAATGTCAATACTATTTTCAATTTTATTGTAGTTTTTTGAAATCTGGTATACTAGAGAAGGTATAGGGATGTTTGTTCGTGGAGCTGTGGTTTGAATAAAGCTCATGCATCTTGCTTCCAATTTAGGCACTCTTAATCTAATACAATCGAGCAGATGGATACAATCAATCTTATACAAAAATATAACTGAATTGCATGATCGTCTAGCCCATGAAGACATCCAACAACCGACCACACACCTTCCAATATAAAGCATGCAGTTTTAAGAAATTTGCGCTGAATTCTTTTAAGGCTAGAAATATGAGTCTGGTATATTGGACACCATACGATAGAGGCGTAGTCAAAACGAGATCTTACAAATGTCGAGTCAAGAGAAAGCAGTGTATCGGGCTGTTGAAACTCCCTTGAATTACGCAAAATAAAGCCAATTCCCTTTGATGCATTTATTACTGTGAATGTAAGTTTTGAATCAAAAATTACTCCAAGGTCCTTAATCATAGTACCTTTTGCTAGCACAACATTACCTATGGCATAATTATGCTCAATTGGTTGAGATTTTCTCGAAAAAGACATGACGTCACACTTTAAAGAATTTAACGGAAGTTTATTTTCAGTACACCACCTACCAACCAAGTCTAAACAGTTTTGTAGTCTATAAGCATAGTCAGGAGATCGAATCTCACAAAATATTTTAAGATCGTCCGCATACAGCAAACATTCGACCTCCAATCCAGAGACAATATCATTAATGAACATATTAAAGAAAAGTGGTCCTTACGGTACCCCCGATGACTATACAAATCTCTCAGAGTTGTATCCACGAAATTTTACATATTGATATCTAATTGATAAATAGGATTTTGTTAATTGAACCAACGAATCTGAAATGCCAAATGTTAAGAGTTCCTTTAGTAAAATTCCATGAACAGGCCTGTCAAAAGCTTTAGAAAAATCTGTGTAGATCATATCTACTGACTAGCACACACAAGGTTGGTAACTATTGATTTACCGGGCATAAAACCATGCCGTTCATTAGACACCATCCCTGAGGTGTGCGCAGCCATATATTTATGCAACACGATCTCGAATAGCTTGCTGAAATTACACACAATAGCCACTGGTCTATAGTTATCCACATAGCTGCGCTCGCCCTATTATGACCAGTCATTTCAATGTCTTGTTCTGTAATAGAGGTTAAAATACAGGTAGGATATTGACAGAGTTCTGGATTCATTCATGGCAATCATTTGCGGATCTTTTATTACTTCGTTCTTATACGTTAAATCTTGTGGAATTACTTTTTGTTACATGTAAATAAGACCAGAATCTATTAGGATGCTCTGTTTAATCTCAGATCTAATTTCAATAAACTGCTCACGAAATAGAGGATTTTCGATTTCCTTCAGTTTGTTTTTTAACTTATCCTTTCTTTTTATTTTATAAATTATATTAGAGTTAAACCAGGGCGGATACAATCTAGATTTAGAGTTAAACCAAGGCGGATACAACCTAGATTTAGTATGTTTTTATAGAATCCGGATAACTATTTGCAGACCATTTGCTGCCCGCAGACCGCGTCAAAGTATGAATAAATTTTATACTAAAATCACCTTATTCAGAAAGACAGACTGATACTGCGGGGTAAGGGCAGACGGTTTTAAAAAATGCATACTATGGCTCTAGCATCAGCAGGGTGTACTCGCTATAGTCAGTTGTTTATAATAAAATAATAATGAAAATGATAAGGCACTATCAATCTTGACAAAGCTTTAAACGTTGATAATCTTTTTCCTTTTTAACTTATAAGTACGAACCAGAAACTAGATAGTATGGTTACACAATAGTTTTGTTTTCTAGCTATTAGAAAACAAAAGATTATCGTTTTTACAAAATATCACCAAAAGTTTTATTTTTTAAATGGGACACCACATCTTCTTGCTGACTATAAATATGCTAGTTTTGATACGTTTATTTTTAAAACATTGAGAAATTTAAGAAAAACCCTGCCATAAAAGGCAATGTTATCCCATCATCAAATAACGCAAACAAAGGATTGAGTCTATATTCTTTAAGTGTTGTCCGAGGTGGCTGTTCTATATAGCGGATGTAACTTCCGGTTGGCAGTGTTTTCCTCATTTATAAACTTTTAGGGAAATATATGCAGCAATTAAATAAAAATTTTACTTTAAGTTTTGGTTTTAATCTGGAGTACCAAAATAAAATTATACTGTAAACTGTAATGTATGCCTTTGCAATTCAAGTGAAAGGCAATCCCTAGACTTGTATTTTTTAAAATTTTAGGAACAACCACAAGTCGCACAACTCCCCATAGTTATTTAAAAGCACAAAACAAAACAAAATGGTGAGTCATATTTGGCTAGTGCAGATGGCCTACTACCGTCACACGTATCCCCTTGTTAAACAACTCTCATGCTCTACTCCATCTTGTAATAGAGCGCTTTTCGTCTCTAGCTAACACACAGCCTCTTATGGCAGTGTTTTTCTTAAACTCGAGTACTTTTAAAGATAATGGTATCCAACCAGGTTTATTTATAATCAGCATCAGATCAGTAAAAAAGTAAAAAACTAACGTTTAAAAAACTAGGAAGATAGATTGATGAAACTAACATGCACGAAACCTTTTGCTTTTTCTCCTATAAGTCAAAAATTAAAAAAAATATATAATTGTTGATATTATATTTTTTAATGAAATAAATTGTATTTCACTTTCAAATATTTATTTCATTAAAAAATATTATTAGTTGCTTAAATATAAAATAAAATTTAGTTTATTCAAAAATTTAATAATATAAAAAACTACAGACGATTCTATTTTCAAATATAATTATGTTTTTGCCGTTCTGTTAAAAACAAAGTCTTAAAATTTGGTACACATATTAGTGTCCACAGAGTATCATTTCGAAATTTTTATTAAAATGCCTTAAACACAGGTAAAATTATAAAGAAATGTCAAATTTATCTTGTAACTTTAAGGATCCAAATTAAGAAATTCGCAAACGCCATTTTTTAAATGATGCTCCAAAAACGATAAAATTTTAACTTTAAATTACGACTTTAAAACATGTTTGAGCCAGTTTCCAATACAACATTTTGTACTAAAACATCTCATTTCCTAATAATTTATATTATCATTCCCTTATGTTCTCTGCAAGTTTCCATACAAAGCAATGAAAAGAAAGGCACAATAAAAATATATAAACCCACCCTTCTCAAAGTTTGTGTTTTGATAATATTATCAAATATTTTTGCAGCATTTCTTAATAGCGTTAGCATTTGCGGACGAATTTTCAGCGATCTTGTTCCATTTTATACTTCGTAAAATAGAGCAAAACCTTATAAAATTTTAATAGCTGAAACAGTGGCTTATGCATATTTCATTTGTGCTTATATATTATACGTTATATAAAATATAACCTTTAAGAAATCATGACTCCTGGGATTAGAACGTATCAAACTGGAGTTACTATCCGACGTTTTGCCTTCGTTTGCACAAGGGATCTTCAGGGAACTGCATGAGATCTGAAAACTGAATGAGCTCGAAGAGATTCAGGCGGGCTTTTATACCCAACTTGAGCTCGCTGAACCATGACCCTCTGTTAAGATCGGATTCTACGTGTGATGTAAACCATAATCCCTATCTCTATTGAAGTGTTTTGCATGCTTAAAAATTTCAATAAATTCTCTAATTTTTAGTTTATCAAATCCGGGAACTGATGCTAGAAACTTGGTTTCCTTTACATTTTTAATATGGCCAATGGTATGCTGGTGTTTAGATACAGCAGATTGAACAATATGTTTCTTTTTAATACAACGTTCATGTTTCTTAAGTGTAGTTGATATTATGCTTCCTGTTTTTTCCACATACACTTCTCTACAGAAGCAAGGAATTTTATATACTCCGTCTGAAAAGGAACAATATCTTTCGGGGATCGCAAACTTTGTCCAATGTTCTTTCTTATGTGTGTTGGAGATTGTAGGTATGTTCGTAATATCTTCAATACAATAGCCATTCCCTCTCAGAGCTTCGGTCAGTTTCGATGTTCCCGATGTTAGATAATCTTGATCAGAAATCGAAATGGCTCTAAATATAAGTGAGTTAATAACCGATTTCTTTTGTAAAGGATGGTGGTGGGAATTTGCATTTAAGTATCGATTTGTATGCATTGGTTTTCTATACACAGAATATCCTAATGTACCCTTTTTTCTTTCTTTGAACACATTCATTCAATTTTGCATCGTGAGCTTTATCTTCTGATATTGTTCGTTAAAGTAGTCTAGAAATATGAGGAGATTATTACGTACATGAGGCCAAACAACAAAAGTATCATCTGCATATTTTTGCAAAATTCTTTGAGCAACAGACTTGTAGACAACAGTTGTTTTTCTCTGTTTGCTGGCAAGAACGCGTCACTTATACATAACCCAATACGTTTATTTCTTTTCTCTCCCTATCTTATTTGGTGTATGCTTTAGTATGGGTCTAGATCAGGGGTGCTCAAACGGTCGATCGCGATTGACCAGTCGTTCGCGAGTGCTTTTTGAGTAGATCTCGAGAAGAAAATTTTTTTTAATAAGTAGGTACTTAACTAAACTACAAAAATGTATTACGTAATAAAACAAAACAAACACTCTGCTAGCGGCAAAAGGCGGCTTTATCAAAGGAACGCGCGGTACTTGTCAAAGAAAAGCCGCGTTTTTTATTCTTGCCGCTTTTCTAGAAATTTCAGGCGGCGCGTTTGACGGGAACATTCGAGACTTTCGTTCACGCCGATATAAATGTTGCGCCTGCAGGAATTGGAGTCATTCTGAATTGCAACTTGAAGGCAATACTACGTCGATACAAAGTTTATTATTAAATAAAAAACGTATCATTTTAATAACGATTGCGAGGAAGAATTTTGTTTTGTATGGTGAAGGATAAGTGCATTTGTCTTATTTGTCGTGCGTCAGTTGCAATACCTAAGCATGGTAACTTAGAGAGGCATCATAAAACGGTTCATAAAAACTATGGATTTTCCGCCACAGAGTGAATTAAGAAAACGAAAAGTACGTGATTTGATATCTTGTTTGAAAAAAGAACAAACCATGTTCACAAGACCAGCCAAACAATCAAAAGCTGCTACGATCGCGTCATTTAAAATATCTCATATATTGGCGAAACACAAGAAACCATTCGAAGATAGATCGGTTGTGAAGGAAGCATTTATTGAAGCGGGTGAGACTTTATTTGGAGATTTTAAAAATAAAACAGAAATCATGTCTGCTATTAGAGAACTTCAGTTATCTCGTCCGACTGTCACAAGGCGTATTGAAGTCGTGAGTCAGGACATGGCAGATAAACTAAAAAATGATATCATGGAATGTACATACTTTTCTTTACAGTTCGACGAATCCACCGATATGACAGACACTGCCCAGCTGTGTATTTTTATTCGGATGGTATTCAATGACATGTTGGCTAAGGAAGAATTTTTGACAATCATTCCTCTGAAGGGGAAGACCCGTGGCGAAGATATATATGACGTTTTCTTCAATTTTGTAAAAAAAAACAAGCTACAAGTATATAAATTAGTGTGCATTACAACCGATGGAGCACCAGCAACGACTGGAAACAAAAACGGTTTTGTGGCGTTTTGTCGAGCTAATGAAGATTTCCTTTCTTTTTTTTCAATCCACTGCGTTATACATCAACAAGTTTTGTGTTCAAAAGTTTTAAACACGGAGGAATATATGGGCATTGCAACAAAAATTGTGAATTCCATCCGTGCACGTAGCTTGCAACGGCGGCTCTTTAAGTTGCAGTTGGAAGATAGGGAGTCAGCTGAACACACTAATTTAGTTCTTCACACGGACGTCGGGTGGTTGAGTGGCGGAAAATTCCTAGAAAGGTTTTAAGAATTATTGCCCGAAATAACATCTTTTCTAGACGAAAGAGTTGATGACACTCAGATGTTGAAAAACGAAAAATGGCTGACTGATTTGGCATTTTTGACTGACATCACAATGCACTTAAACACTATTAACTTGGAGCTTTAAGGTAAATGAAAAACTGTTATTGAAATGATTAGCGCAGTAAATGCATTCAAAGTAAATTGCAACTTATGATAGATCAACTGAAAAGAAAAGTTCTGAAACATTTTCCGTCTTTGAAAGCAAGGATTCCTGAGTTGAATTATGATACTTATGAGGCTGAATTATCAAATATTTTGGGACAATTTGAAATGCTTTTTTATGACTGTAGTAAATTGGCAAATAGTTATAGCATCTTTTATAAGTTATCCTTTTTCATGTAAAAACATTGAGGAATTAGCTACTGAAATAGCAAGTCAGTTTATTATGAACTCATGTTCTGTTGAAAATGAGTTGGTGCAGATTATATCAGATATACATCTCAAAGCTACAGCATCTGATACAAATTTCTGGTGTTTTATATCTGAAGATAAATATCCGAACCTAAGGCAAATCGCCCTTCAACTGACAGCAATGTTTGGGTCAACTTACCTTTGCGAGTCTGCATTTTCTGAAATAAAGATAATTAAGTCAAAATATCGCAATCGACTGACAATCATATGTCATCATGCTTGCGATTAGCACTCAGTGGTTACGTACCATCTTATGAAAAGTATGCTGAGGACATGAGGTGCCACGCTTCAACATCCAAAGTCACTGCTTAGTTAAATTTGACACCATATGTAACTCTTTTGGTTTGTAACAACCAATAAACTCGCAATTTTGAATAACTATGAGTTTTTTCATTGATATTGTAGAGAAGAACCTAATTAAACCTAACCCAAACCTTGACTAAAATAATGTATATCGTGCGAAAAGCTAATATCTATATATGCTACGGTACACCCTACCTAGGTTTGTAGGTAGGTAGGTAGGGTGTACGTATCGTGTATGTACAACAACCCTGCATCACACATACTTACAGCCTCTCAGGGTCGATCGTAAGTAGTCTAAAAATATTGAGGTAGATCGCCAGCAGTTCAAGTTTGAGCACCCCTGGCCTACATAATGAACAACAGGCACTACTAAGATATTATCCTAATCGTAGCGTTTAAAATACGTTACCTTTGTAAATATTATTCGTAAGCTCGTTGGAGATTTTTATTAGATTGTATGAAACCAACCAACATATACTTTTCATAATTTTCGTTGACCGCCATTATTGTAGAAAAAGGTAAATGAAATATAGAATATCGTTAAATAGAAACACCAAAACAACAAAAATATTTCATTAATATATAAAAACTGAGAAAATTGCAAAGTTTTTGACATTTGGCTTTTTGTACCAAACAAATTAGTCATAGCCTACTACTTACTAATTGGACACATAGAAAATCTCAAACCTTGAGCTTATTTTTTATGGAGACAAGTATATATTTTTGGAAAGCCCACATTATTCCTAATACATATAAAGAAGAACATACAGGATGTCCCATTTAAAATAAAAAGTAGGGTCCGATAACTTTTTGACCTGACCCGTACACTTATTATACTTATTCTGAAAGCAGACCTAAATTCTACGGAAAAAGTTATATAAAGAACAGTTTTTGCCTTTTTGATAAATTATCAAGTAGCTGGGATACGAGAGGTAACTGAAAATTCAACATTTTCAAAAACGTCCTGTATCTCAAAAATCAAAAGCGCTATGAAAATTCTACTGTCGCCGTCTTTAATTTCACAAAAATTGCAGAAACCACAGCCTTCTATCTTTAAAAATTAAGCAGATATCCCGCAAAAGTGCTGAAAATGGGATATTAACAAACAGCTCAATGGTTTACTTTCCATGATTAAAGGAAAGATCCATAACGAGGAAGCTTCCAGGTAAAGCCAGGTTACCAATTTATTTCAATATGTTTTATCTTAAAACATTGCCAGAAACTTACCCCTTATATTTTTTTCTTATGTTGGGAACAAAAACATTTCTTTGCTGCTAATTCTAGTCTAGGACTACGTTCGAAACTCAGAGTTTTGTAAAAAAATCGTGACATTTCGAAAGATATACGAATGGAATAAGATATATTAAACACAAAATAAGGACACACTCTATAATGCTGCCGAACTCATGCAAGCAACGTGATGGGCATTCTGGGGACAGACGTTATAATTCAATAGGTCAAAAACGAACAATGACCAAGTAAAGCACCCTTAGGTATTCTGTAAACTTTGCTATTTGAACCAAACTTTTATTACTTTGATGCGTATTTACTTTCTTAACCAGGACGGTGCTTAGGGGTTTACTTGTGAATCAACTATTTTTGTTCTTGGTAAATTAACTATAAATTTTAAAAGTGGAGTAGATTTTAAAAGTAAATTTATTTATCAAACAAATATCTACTTGTCCAATTTTTCGCCTGGAAGATCAATCTATAGCCTTTTTTGAGAAAGTGTACAAGGATAAATATTATATTGTGCCTGCTGAATCACCAATAATATCAAGTTCCTGAAGCAATAATAACTATGACATCGATTATACATCACTATTTGAAAAAAAAGTGATTCCGAAAATTGGAGAAAAGAAATAATAGAATATTTGCAATTAAAGCGCGCTCCAAAGGGTACAGATATTTTAGAATGGTGCGGAAAAATTTCCAAATATAGGGAAAATCACAAAAGATCTTTTGTCTATACAGGCGACCTCTGTAGCAGTAGAGCGTTTATTTTCACAAACAGGGTTAATTAATACAAAACTAAGAAGCATTTTAAATGAAACTTCAAACAAATGCTTATTATGTATTCATTCATGGTATAAACATAACTTGAAAAATGAAATTATAAAATATTAGTTTAAATTTTCTGTAATATTTTTAGGTTTAACAAACAAAATCAATACAAAAATATTGTTCTATAAAACACGTACCTTCTTTAGTTAGCAAGCCATCGAAGCGATTAAAGATAAAAATGTTAAGAAAAATGTTCAGTGATTTTTTTTAACAATTTTTTGTTTATTTTAAGTCGGAAAATTTTTAAACAAAGATCACCACAATTACTTCGTCTGTTGGAGACTTTACCGTATCTATATTATATAAGAATATTAATTATTGAACCAAAAAACTAGAAATTTTTGGAATTTAGTTACTTTCAATAATTAAACATACAAACCGATTATAAATTTATAAAGATCACAATATCAAAATCCTATATAGTATAGTTGTGATAAAGTGTCTCTCTTTGAGAACAGGGTAGCAATTTACGGTTTTCGACGTGTGAAATGGAATTACGCTACTAGAATTTCTAAATTTGGGAAATTTTTTTTTTTTTATCTCGAAACATATTTTTTGAATTATTTTGTCAAAACAAATAATTTACGAACCACTAGTTATTTTGCTACTTCACTTTGAGATCGAGACCGATAGTCTCGATAGGTAAGTCTCGGTCTCGAACAGCAAGTCTCGGTCTCGGTCTCGAAATATTTTTTCAAGTCTCGGTCTCGGTCTCGTTTCGAGATCGAGACCGGGACCGAGACTAGTCTCGTGGTCTCGCGAACCCCTATCTAAGACTAGAAAAATGTCTAGCAACTAATTTTTTACTTAGAGAGAATTTAAATTTACCATCTTATTTTTCTTTAATTACAGCTGTATTATTCTATTTACTATAATCCATTTTTAACTCCATTACTTATGATATTCCGGAAAAGGAAGGAAAACAATTCAGAGCTTAAGACAGCAAGATCGGCCCAAGATAAAGTCCTTCCAGTGTAAAATAAAGCGCTGCATTCCAGTTTCATTAAGATTAACTCTAATGAAAGCGGGAATTTTCCATTTTTTCCACCAAGAGAAGCAGGGCATGTAATTAGTTTCTTAGTTTGTTTTCGGGAAATACGGGCACCTGCAGTATTTTGTTGTTTTGTACCGGAAAGATTAAAATATTGCATCAATGCGCTCGACAAAAATAATTACCTATCTGACGTCCAAATGGAAACAGAATCCGTTTTTATTCTCTTCTTCTGTAAAAGCCATTTTTTGCAGCACTGCTTATGCCAAGCTTTAATAATTAAAACTTGAAATTTTTACCTTGTTCGTTATTTTATCTTTTTTTTTATTAATTTTGTCTAGTCGCGGCTGTTCCTTATGGTCATTAGGAAAATTGCAAACGGTACCAATACGCCAAAAATGCGCGTAGTTCAATAAATAAAACTTATCTTATATAAAAGTGTTTTTTTATCTGAATACTAAATTAAATGTAATTATAATTTCAAATCGGCTATGACGTCATACCGTACTATGGTCGTTCTTTACCGTCAACCGGGCCTAAGTGAACCGTAGTGGGTAAAATGAATCAATCGGTAATTTCCGGAAATAAGCCCGAATATGTGAATTCAGAATTTAATAGTTCTGCTTGAGCCAGATTTTCCAGCTTTGCCCCAGTACCGATCGAAATCAGTCAGTGAGTGTCGTGACGCCTCGAATTCACGTAATTATTACTCAATTCTTAAAAAAAAAGAACATTTTTTTTTATTTTCGTGAATGTTGAAAACGTCTGGTTGTAGAGCCCAGATTTTTGTATAGTTTTAACATCTATGTCATAGAGTGTTTTGCTTATTAATCTATTAGACCACTCCCATTTTATATACATTTTTAACCATTAAATGAACATACCGTGGTGTAAAATAAATCATCCTGTAAAGTAAATTTATGGCTGTTATTTGGCCATGTCTTTTTTGTTAATGTTGGTCTATTTATTTTTAGAATGGTTAGACATTACAAAAAAAGCTTGGACTAAGAGGAAAATGCGACGAAATTACGACCCTATATACGCATAAAAGAGAGTGACAGCTGTTTGGGTAGGCCATTTGCCTATGCGGGAGGCCTCGCTTCCGTTTCGAGTTTTATATAGCACCGTCCAGAGGAGGATTGAACGTATCTTCTGCAATACGGTCACCACCTTGTTTTATTCGAAATCGAACAGGTTAAATTAAAATAGGTGCTGCAAATATATGCTAAATGGGAGTTCCCTTAAAAGGCACAGAAATGAGAGGCATGTCCAGCAGTTTTAAAACCGAAGAGGAAGGCGATCGACTGGTTCAAATCCATCATGGCAGGTATCGAGAGCTGACTACTAAAATGGTAGAAAACACGAAACATGAGTGAGCTTAGTTATCGTCTGAAGTGATTAAAGAATATTGTAGAAACTTACAGACAAGCTTATTCGACGTACTTGTCCAAAATATTGTCATCTAGGGACAGCAAAAGTAATTACACGAAGAAGGATGAGACATGTCCATAGAACCATGGGTGCATCACAACGGTTATGTTTGCTTTAGCTGCAGACGTCTCTTTATTGCTTCCATATGTTTTCTATAAAACCAAACGTTCATACGCGCGTGGAACCGAGGGAGGCCTAAAATGGCCCCGTTGCAACAGAACCTATAGTGGGTGGTTTGATACCGAAACATATTTGAAGATTGGTTTCAAACGATAGCACTACCTTATTTTAAAAAAATGAAAAGGGCTAAAGTTACTAAATGGTGATAGCCTAAGCAGCCACGTTACAGTGTTGGACGTCGTATATTCTAGGGCATTGAAAGTTTCCTGGAGGCAAGTTTTGGAAAAATTTAAACTAAAGCAAAAAGGTGTGATTCCGAAAACTGAGTTTCTAAGACTCCTCAAAGAAGCGGTAGAAAAAATTGGAATAAGATTTAGAGATAATTCAATTAAGGCATGTGGCATAGTGCCCTTGAACCCAAATGCAGTGCTTCGAAGTTACTGGAAAATGCGGGAGTACAGGAGAATAACAATAACGATGGTGTTTAAACAAATGAATTTTTGTGGATCATCTAGACGTACTAAGTATCAGAGAACTGATACAATAAAGGCAGGCAAAAAAATTGATATCATGACTGGGAAAAGCGGGTTTTTTGCAGGTTTCATCCGAGGATTTTTAATTAGCAAAATCCGAAAGCCAGAGTCATCATCCAAAAATGAGGATTTTCTCTCAAGCCCAGGCGGCAGTGTACTCATAGACCTATACTTAGACAGTGACATAGAAGACTTTTCAAACATTCCCTCAGGTTCTGAGGGAAAGACTGTTGGAACGGATAGTGAGATAAATAAACCAGAGGCTGCTGATAATGCTAAACCTAATGACTTGATAATAGTTAAATTTCCGACTAATAAAAGGAATAGACTATTTGTTAGTGAAGTAGTGGCGGCTATTCAGGTGAACTAGGTGAACTGCTACTTCACCAGGAAAAATAAACAAGCAAACATCTAACTATATTTATTATATATCTCTTAAAATATTAGTTTTTACATTCATTTATTCACCTAATTGGGAAAAAATAAACTGTACATCTCGAATAAATATTTTGCTTGACCGTTGGCGGCATGTCTTTTTAAAACCTTCAATCGAACTTTATTATAACAACTATAACAGTGGCCCAAACCGCTTTGACTTTGCTGGAGGTGATAAGTTTATTTTACGATTTTCCTACTATGTTGCCATGACAATGCGTACCCAATGACATCGAGACCAGTGCCATACAACGCTCTCGGTGAATTGCAGGCGCAGTACACTACACCCACGTGTCGTTCAGTTTGCGGTGGTTCTTTACTTTTATTTTCGCGGATTTCGCTGCAACCGGTGGGTTCCTGTGCAGTTAACCTTACTGTTTAGTGTTATATTTATTTATGGTTAGTAAATGTGATTGTTCAAGACTGGAATAAATTAAAAGACGTCTTTGAATTTATTACAAACTGTGACAAATCTGATGAAAAATCATTACGCCTTGCGAAACGATTTTTAGGTGAGATGAACGATTTTGAATTCACGTTTCTGGCATTAGTGTTTAATGAAATTTTTTCAATCACGGACATACTATTTGACGTTTTTCAAAAAAAATCGCTTGACGTTCATTTTTGCATATCCAATATAAAACGCTGTCCTGAGGCGCTCTGTAAAAAAAAATGGACATTTTTTTAATACCATGTTTGATAAGGCAAATTCTATTACACAAATAAATCATTACAAACGTGAGCTTGCTAAGCTTTCACCTGAAGAAATTAAGGCTAAGTATAGAACTTTTTTTATGAAATATTGGACCATATTTTAATGGAAATGACACTAAGATTTCAAGACTGTGAAAAACTTATATTTTCATGTTTGGCAGGTTCTGCTAAATGTTCTTAAAAATAAGCTTGGTCTTATTTTTGTCAATGAGAGTAAGTGGAATATATCGCTGCAAGAGCAAGTGAAAAAAATTAATAAAAATAAATATATTTTTACCAAAGCATATAAATTGTTTTCCTTTATTTTGACAATATCGTCGACAAGTGCTTCAGTGGAAAGAAGTTTTTCTTGCTTTAAACGTGTAAAAACGTATTTAAGAAATACAATATCTCAAGAAAGACGGACTTCTCTTGGTAATATTTCAATTCAAAAGGAATTTCTGGAGGAGATTAGGGCAACTCATCCATTTTATGAAGATGTTATAATAATATGATAATTGATTTAGTATACAAAATTTAGGTAAGTCGTAAAAAAATATTCTATCCCCTTCCACACTTACTTTTACACCCGCTTGCCGCCACTGTAGTAAAGTTGAGAAAGTCAGTAGAAAAGAATTCACTGATAAAGTATTAAAAAAGAAAGGCATTCACGGAAAAAGACATTTTGTTTACCCTGTATTAGCGGATATGTCAGTTGTCTTAGATCAGTGAAAAGAGGATTGCACGTTTTTACTTCCGACAAAGAGGACTTCAAACTTTTAGAATAGGTAATTTTTTTGTTTTTGAATGTTTGTCTTTTATTTCAACTGAATGTTTATTTGGATTTTCATTGTTTATTACCTACTACTATAATAGGTAGGTAGTACTAGTGAAATAAATGATTAATTGTTACTTTATTTGCTGACGCCTCAAGGTTAAGGCTTTTATAATAAGTCATTATTTTTATTACCAATGTTTGGAAACTGGACATTTAGATTAAGCGTTCATTTTTTATTTCGCTAAGTTATGAAAACCGGAAAGCTAAATGAGTAAGTTTATTTTTTATTGTATGTTAATACAGTATGTGTTTGTTAAATGCTGCAATTTGACCTATTTCTTCATGAGATAATCCAGTAATAAATACACGCGGTCCATCCACTAACAGAATAATAAAAGGTTAATAAGTAAAACAAAGACGGTTGTCTGTTTTGTAGAAGAAGACATCCCATTAGCAAATACGCCCCCTTTTTTCCTTTGTTTGTTCATTGGCCATCAAAATTCATACAGAAACTCGGGGGACAAGGGGGGGGGGTTTTTGGTAGAAGCTAATTAAGTATTAGGGACATGTTTCTTTGTAGATTTTCGACAAACCATTGAAATAACTTGCCTTGCTGCAATATGGCAATGAATTACCGCGTTTCTTTTGCGGCATAGAGAGAATATATTTTTTCACATTTCTCTTAAATGTACTTTGACGTTCAGGTGATATTTCAATACCATTCCCTCGGGCAGCGGAAATAATCTTGATGCAAAAATCCTTATAAAGACGACCAATGATTTTTTTCTTTATACCGGAGTTGGTTTACTTTAAGCTAAGGGATATTAATTGTCTTTAAAGAAAGAATTCCCGTCATCCAGTTATCTAATTTCAAATATATACTAGATATAATTTGTGGTTAAACTTATTTCGTGTTGTATGACGTAAATCTTAACAGACAGTCAACAACAACATTATAATAATAAAAAAGCTCCCCTAAAATTTACGAGACGCAAAGCGTCCTCGAAATATATGTGAAGAAAACCGATTTTTTCCAGGAAATAATTTTTGCTTCATTCGATCGTATCGGCACGGATTCTCCCCGCAAATCCCCCTATTTATAGTCTTCTGGTGCACTACACCGATAAGCTAATAATCGACAGACATATATTTTCCAAACGTGGCATCACGTCATCAACTTTCTATCCTATGGAGGAAATGTCCTCGCTGAATTAAAGATGAATTCGTATCTTCGACGATTAAGTGGTTTATTCGCCATATCCCGTATACGGTTTCGTGAACATGCAATCATTTGACGAAAATAACTTTTATATACTTAAATTATTAAGTTAATCGCTCGCGCTGGGTTCAGAAATCAAATTTTTAAGCTATAATATACGTCGAAATTGAACTACATTAAAAACAATAAGGACAAGTATTTTTAGATATCTGGATACACCACGAGGGCCCGGGGAATTGTAATGATGTTTTGTGTCTGCGTTCCTGCGAATTCGCTATAAGTAGTGCAAATGAATATGCTTGCATTGTTTACACTGAACTGGGTGGCATTATCAAAGCCGCATGAGATGCTGTCCATTCGTCGGTCTCCTCACGCAAATTTGAAAATTTTGAGTTACGCCTGTAAAATACGTAATTCATTATTTTTGACAACTATAATAATATTAATAATTCTTCTTCTGGGTAATATTATTGACTTGAGCCAAATTGGGCCAAATAACGGCCCATCATATACTAGTGGTCGGTTGAAGGCCGACGGAAATTGTTGGTAATTTAAACGTAGCTGTATTATTTTTTCCATTTGATATTGATTCTTTTTGCACCTTTTAAGATAAACTACTGGTTTAGTGAAAGAATAAATTCTATAAATTTTTTTTAATATATGAGTTTCTTTTCATTTCTTTTTATTCATCTATTTACTTTTGTGAGAAAGGCTGGAGAAGTCAATTTTCGGCATTATATCTGCCATCCCTACTGTGGACCGATACTTGGCCGAAAGTGAGACCGAGCCACTAAACAAGAATATGCGAATTGGACACGCTACTCGGGCTAAGTTAAAAACGTTAAAGAGGCGTCAACAGGGGATAAAAAGGTTAAAACAAAACATAACGTTTTTGCAGTGGAGTGTTCAAGAAATGCTAATAACAATTGTACAGCATTGGGGGAAAATAATGACCTTTTACCCTTATACTATTAAGGGTGACCAGGAGCCCCTAGGGGTGAACTTAGGCCCTGGATCGGCAGAAAGATATGAGAGCAAAGCTCCATACAATTCATGACATGGGAACGAATCTCTTTAGAGCTAATCCCACCCACATACACACGGAAAAACAGATTGTCAAGAGTTTCCACCCCCTAGCCGCCCCCTCAAGGGGTTGCAAATGGGGTAGTACCTGTTTATCTGCTAATCCCCTCCCCTTTGAGAAAGGGTTATCAGTCCTCTGGAACCCTTGATATCGCCCGAAAACGCGGAGCTGAGGTGGAGCCTCCAAGACGGTTTTATCCCTATGCCACACTGTGGGCCACAAATACCCTAAACTATTTAAAAAGTCCAAAAATCATTTTCGTATTTTGCCTTTATTTATTATCACAAATTGGTTAAGTAGGCCATGAAGATTCGGAAACAAGTGTAACAAGTCGAGTGGTTGTCATAGTAATGACAGAAATAATTTTCAAAGTTTGTTGTCAGTAATATTCTTGTACTGTTATATGATATTTTAATAGTTTTGTCGGCTAAAAATCGAGCAGTTATTATAAGATAATTATCTTTTTACAAAAATTAAAATGCAAGAAACCATCGAAGGTGAGTTTTTATCCATTTTTGACGCTGATAAACTAATTCTTAAAGACAACTAGACCATAATCAGCATTCAGCTTATAAAAAAATATCACAATAAACTATTTTCTGACTTTATTAAGCAATATCTTAAAATGTTAGCATTTGTTAGGACTACCATTACTATTAAAAGTTCTACTAATATCTCATAATGTTTGCTGTATAATAAAATCCTGCTCCTAGCTGCTCCTTTTTCAAAAAAATATTTTTTTAGATAACTAAGTATATCATGTTAATTTTTATATTTTCTGAAAACACACAAGCACACAATATTCATATATGTAACTCTCCTAATAAATGACTGATTGCAGTGAAACAAAAAACATTTTATGAAAAATAGATTAAGTACTTACCCAATTACTAGAAATGACCGCCATTTTGAATACCAAGATGGCGGCCAAGTTCAAATACATCGCTAAGTGATTTTACACTTTCGTTGTACTTTTATTTCTCTATTTCTGAGTTAGATATTCTTTTTAACAAATTTGTAAAATATGGCGCTTTTTTTTTAGAAATTAGACATTCAATTCAGATAAAATCACTATATGAATCCCGTCATCAAGAACGTGCCATAGAAGATATCTTATCTAATATTTTATGTGCAAATTGTCGAGATCAGACCCAAAAACGGGTAAAATCTTTGGCACATAATTATTTCGTTCAATTCCGAAAAAAATGGCAAGCGGCCAATAGAAACGCAAATAGGTTTTTGAGAAGTCATGCGGCATGGCTGGAAACAAATATTACAATAACGTGCACCAAGCCAAAAAATTCTACTTTGGGTCGACCAAAGGTACCATTTAATAGTTTAAGTTATGGTGGAAAGTACAAGAGAACCGAGAAACTGCGAGAATGTGAAACCGATGAGCTCGTATTTGCTGCAGAACTGGGTCTGAGGGGTTCCGGCAAGCCAGCAGCTGCAAGTCTATTGGCTATACATTTAAAAGTATTAAATAAAAACAATACAACAAGTTCACCGCTCCAGATGTCTCCAGAAAAAGCACTATCTTTGATAATAGATACAAATCTTTCCAAGCGTCAGTATCAACTCTTAAGAAACAATTCAAAAGAAAGTAATGTAAACTTGTATCCATCATACAATATTGTAAGAAAGGCCAAACAATCTTGCTATCCAACAGAAATCACTGCTACTGAACACTCTGTCTCTGTCACATTACAATCTTTACTGGATCATACGGTATCCAGATTGTACTTGGCACTTGACCTCTCCTCCGATAATTTTCCTTAAAATACTAATACATTTACTTTGCTGAGTAAGTGGGGTTGTGATGGTAGCTCAGGGCAAAAAGAGTATAAGCAAGGTTTTCAGGGTGAGTTTTCTGATACTAATTTACTTTTGTCCTGTTTGGTTCCGTTAGAATTATATTATAAAAATTTAAAAAATGAGAAAGTTCTTGTATGGCAAAATCCGCGGCCTTCTTCCACTGTTTACTGCAGGCCTATAAAAATGCAGTTTTTAAAAGAATCAATTCAAGTATCTAAGACTGAAAAGTATAACATGGATACAGAAATACAAAAATTGGTCGAAACTCGGGTTGTACTGAGTGAGCATGTGTCTGTTAACATAAATCATAGTTTAATCATGTCAATGATTGATGGTAAAATGGTAAGTGCTTTGACAGATACATCTTCTCAAACGTGCTATATTTGTGGGGCACGTTTAGATCAAAATTTATTATATCGTTTTTTTGTAATCCTACAAGTAATTGCCAGCGGACTTAACATTGATATAAACAGTTTTAAATCGTATTCCTTAGAAACCGCCAAACAATTTGTACATCTGTATCCATGGTATAAAATGCCTGTCACTATACATAAAATTCTTCTCCATGGAGCAGAAATCATCCAATCATGTCCTGTGCCCATTGGTCGATTATCGGAGGAGGCTCAAGAAGCTCGAAATAAAGAATATCGACAATACAGGGAACATCGTTCAATAAAAATGAGCAGAGTGGAAACTAATATTGATGTCTTCCACAATTTGTTGATTTCTTCCGATCCTTTCATTACAAGTTTACGAAAACTTAAATTGCCAGTAAAGAAAAATCTCGTTCCAGAAGCATTAAATTTGTTAAAATCATTTAATCCAAATCCATCATCTTTAAACGACCGTGACAGTAGTGACAGTAGCAGTGATTCTGAATAACTGTCGATATTATTTGCTAACAAATGAGTTTTATTCTATTGTTAATAATATCGTTTTATTTGTTTGTTCTTAAATATGTCATATGTCAAAAGGGGAACGTTAAAAAAATTGAACTATATAAGTTTATATAGTGTTACTGTTATAGGTATAATGATAAAGTTTAATTACTGATACTTCTTTGCCGTTACGTCATGAATGTCACCAAGCGTCATCTTATGGAATTCATCGGTTGCCATATTATGACGTAACAGCAAAGAATCAATAATTAAACCATAGTTAATATTTATTTGTTTTACTAGGAATAAAAGTCTATGAAAAATAAAAAAGTTTGTCAACTGTTAATCAAATTCTCACACACACTGTTACTAGGTTTATAAATATATAAATTATATAAAATTATATAAAATATAATTTAAAAATCGTTTCTGAATTTTGGTTATTCTTATCAAAATTATTTATCAATACATTGTTAACTTCAGTCAATTCAAACGACTGATCTGTTTTGTAATATAGATATTTTTGAGATTACCCTGTATAATAATAAGTTGTCAAATAAACTCAAAAAAATCAATTTTTCATTATTCAAATACTTATGAAATTTTTTTTTGTCATTTAAACATATTTCGAGTTTTTCAAGATCACAGGGTCCCTCTGGCCCACTGTGTGCCACCCCCTAAACAGGATGTGCCATGCGGGCAAGCTGTCAATCTGAATCCCATGTTCCCATAGGAAATCAAGTAGCAAAGGTTCTCCTACCTTCGCATGGGCCAGGAAAGGCTTGTCAGAAGTGCAAGTCTGCAACTACTAAGCTGTTATGTGTATGTGAGTCTGATGAGACATCTTATCTGACGTTAGAAGAAAGATTCCGATGCAAATATAGTAAGACGCCAATACCGACCGGACGTAGCCAACTCCACGTTTTGGCCCAACGGCCATCTTCACACATTGAAACCCTTGAGATAATGAGCAAGATGACTACATTTTACACAGGGAAGGGCCACCGTCGGACTAAACACTCTATAAGCTTAAGTAATTTATGGGCTCAACTATTTGGCTAAAATTCAATTATTAGATTTCGGCTTATATGCAACATATTATAAAACATTTTTCACGTAAAGACGTTTATTTAATTACACCCCTACGAGAGACTGCAATCTTTTTGCTGAATAATTGGTGGTGGTGGCGTACCACGTCAAATGTTAAACCCAACCGATAAATATATAGTAGTCGATGCAAGCGCTAAAAAAGGATGTAGTGTTCTCAAAGAAATAAAAACAGTTAAGTATAGTCGGTTTAAACTTGGTTAGTAAACTGGGAATTGACGCAGTGATATTATGGAACTGTTTTGGACATAGAAGACATTGCAGCTGCCAACAGTGAGTCCTCATCAGATGATGATATTAAAATAAGTAAAATTGTTGAGAAGATTAAAGAAAGTAAACTGATAGTTCAGAGTTTGGGACAAAATAATCCTGAAGATACTGCGAGGGCCAGCGAAATGAGAAGTGATCAAAAAATTAATGTAAGTGGATATTATTGTCGATTAACTGTAAAAATTAAAAAAAAAGACCATTTGCCTTAATTTTAGAGAAGGGAATGATGAAACTAAAAATTTGTTAAAAGAGAAACATTATAAACACATTTTATAAACAATTTATTCCCATTTCAAAGAAAAGGGCCATATTTTACAAATCTAGATTATCTTTATTTAATTTTACTGTTTAAGATATTGTGACTAAAAAGTGCTTCCGTTTTACGTGGGACGAATCAAACATCGTAACTATCGTAACATTTTTTCTATATTTAAATTAATAACTTCGAATCAAGACAGAAACGAATTTTTAAGCTACAGTTCGTACGGAAATTGAAGTCCAATAAAAATAATAAAGACAAGTATTTTTAGATGTCTGGATACACTACGGGAGCCTGATACTTAACGAAATATAGTGATATGTATCCGCGTTCCGCAAATGCCCTATAGGTAGCTCATAAATAAATATACCCGCATTGATCACTCTGGACTTGCTGACATTTTCAAGACGTGTGAGATACAGCCCATATAGTCTTGTCAGTTTTTTTACGTTAGTTTCAAATATATCCTTTATCACTGATCACAGATCTACGGTCGAGAAAAACATCTGAAATTTGTGAACGCACCTGGAAAACAAATTTATAATATTACTTATCTTTTGGTGTTTGTGCAAAGCTGCGGCTAACTATGTAAACATTAACTTTTATCTGCTGACTTTCTAAAATATATAAAACATTATTAAATTTGTTTTGCCTAATATGTTTAACGCGATTTTGCTTGATTAAATATTGCGGTTTTACTTATTTTTCACTAATGGTTCATTTAAAATGTTTTTCACATTTTAAATCTAAATAATTTTAATATTATCAGCAGCGTGACCACCATACTTTTATGATTAAAGCCTACTTCAAGCCCCATGTTTCATTAACAGTTGTGCAAATAGTTTCCAGGGAAAGACATATCTAACTATTGTGGCATCTTGTGACCTCCACGCTCACTGGACCTTCCCTCAATGGACTGGTTTAAAGTATATGTTACCCTTTTGCCAATATTTACTAATTAGAGCCATTATTCCATGAAAAAAAATTTAGTTGATGGTGTCAACGTATCGTTTGAGGCAAGTCCTAAAGGACAGTTAAAGCTTTGTAATAATAAAAAAATCCCTCTAAATTTACGAGACGTAAAGCGTCCTCGAAATATACGTGATAAAAATCGATTTTTTCCAGGACATAATTTTAGTTTGGCTCTGCGTAAATCCCCTTATTTATATTTCTCGTGAGCTACACCGCTAAGCTAATAATCGGCAGATATATATTTTCCAAACGCGGCATCATGTCATCAACTTTCCTTCCTCTAAAGGAACTGTCCTTGCAGAATTAAAGATAAACTCGTGTCTTCGACTATTAAGTAGTTTATTCGCTTTATCCCTAATACGGTTTCGTGGGCATGCGATTCGAAAACAACAATTTGACGAAACTATCTAAGTCATCATAATATATAATCATCACAAATAAAAAGGCAAGTATTTTTAAATGTTAGCCTACGATTTACAGACTGTGGTGTACCTGAGACAAGAAATAATTTTTACAACTGCTTGTCCTGTTATTAACAAGTAGGTATAAACAAATAAAAAATTTAAAAGTAAACACAACAGTGCCTAATTCCTTCTTTAAGCCAATAACTGTTCATGAGGTGTCAGAAGTCATAACATAAATATCTTAGATATAGTTGGCGCATTACCTTTCTGGAATGACGTCACGCTGGTTTCAAATAACGTATTTCTTATATTATTTATATTTCAGCGATGATTCCTAACCTAAACGTATGCAGTGATGTAGATAGGAGGGGTGCGTTCAGCACTGGCTAAAGCGAATTTAAAATTGGCATTTTCTGTATAGAAAGCGTTGCAACTTGTCGAAAATGGCTGGCAAAAAATTAACACTCTCATTGCCATAAAAAAACCCTCATTTTGCACACTTAATACAAAAATAACTATTATAACTTCAAAAACTAAAATTATTTTGCAAATAAGACTTTACTAATATAAATTCTTTCATCTTAGTCTTATTCTTTGTTTGCAATGTAATAAATTGACGCCAGTTACCCATTTTCATCAAAATTATTTTAATTCTCAATTACAGACAATACTGAAAAAATATTAAGAAAAGGGGAATAACGAACGATGAATCATTTACCTCCAGAATGTTTCAAAAACAAAAAGAGGTAAAAACAAAAATCACAGATTACTTAAAGAACAAAATAAGAGATATGATCTATTGCGTGTATGCTAAAAATGAATATGTTACAATGCAGACTTTGCTTTAAAAACTAAAAGAGAGAAATTAATGTATAACTAACTAACTTTAAAAATAAAAACTACTCCCCTTCACTGTCTTCAGAATCAGAACTAAATTCTTCAGAATCAGAACTAAATTCTTCATCTGCTGTCTTCGTCGGTACTAATTACAAGTGGCGCAATGTCTGAAGCATCACATATCTGTATTGTCTTCCAAGCTTCTTGGATTACCCTTTCTGTGTGGCTGACATAATTTTTCCAATGCTCTGAAGATACTTCATTTATCGCTTTTTCCCACATGGCCAAAACTTCCGATGGTGTCCCCTTCAGACTAGCAATGTATTGGTCGTATTTCCTCTTACACTCAGACCATACCATTTCAATAGCATTAAATTGACAATGGTATGGAGGAAGTCTTAGTATTTTGTGGCCCAAAGGTTTCACATATTAGTCAAGGTATAATGTTTTTTCAATGTTACAATTTTTTTCTACAATGCTCCATATTTCATCCTTCATGGCCCTCTCTGGGAAGTCAATGTTCTTTTCTTTTAACCATCCAATCAATCTCTGCTTTGTCCATGATTTTCTTGGAATATCCTCTAAAAGGCCGGAATGATAGCTTGCGTTGTCCATCACTATCAAACTTTTTGGAGGAAGATTTGGTACCAGCTGATTTTTAAACCAATTTTCAAAATTTTGCTTGTTCATATTGTCATGATAATCTCCGCTTTTTAGTCCACTTTTAAATATTAAACTGGCCCCCTTAATAAATCCTTCCTTTGATCCAGCGTGAACTACAATATATCGATGACCTTCACTAGCTTTTTTAGAACTTGTAGACATAGTGTTATCCTGCCAGCTGTTTCTAAACGAACCTTTACTAAAAATCCAAGTCTCATCAATAAATACGGTGGTATAAGCATCTTGTCCTAGATTTTGATTTTTGACATATTCCCTCAAGAAATTGATTCTGTTGTGGACAATGTGGGGCAAATCCATCAGGTATTTTCTATTATTTGATTTCTTCCACTTAAAACCAATACTTTTTACGTATTTTCTTAGCGAGGTGATGGAAAAATTAAAATATTCATTTATCTCTTTTAGTTTTTTAAGCAAAGTCTGCATTGTATATAACATATTCATTTTTCGCATACATGCAGTAGATCGTATCTCTTATTTTGTTCTTTAAGTAATCTGTAATTTTTGTTTTTACCTCTTTTTGCTTTTGAGACATTCTGGAGGTAAAGGATTCATCGCTCGTTATTCCTCTTTTCTTAATATTTATGATTGTTGTATGGCTAAGTTTTGTTGCATTTGAAGCTCGTTCAATTATATTATCAGTTTGCGGAAGGATTCCATTTTTAGCTTGCTCTTTTTCCAATTGAAAAAAAGCCAAGATATTCAAAACTATTAGCTGTGATTGCTGATTATATCTTCGCGGCATCTTGCAAAAGTTTAAAAAGAATCACAACAAATCAATGTCAATTTTGACGAATATATTCTGAAAGACCCATAACCAAAACCGGCATTGACTGTTGTAAAGAAACGACAATGAGTTTTTTCAAAATGTTTTTGTCACTGTCAGTTAACATAAATCAAACAAAAATAACCAAAAATGACGTCATTCCAGAAAGGTAATGCGCCAACTATACTTACGTAATGCAAATGAAATCTAAAACACCTGTGTATTGACATGTCTAAGGCTTTTGACAGCGTCGATCACAAACTATTGTTGGCTTAAATAGAGTTGCGAAGTGCGAAAATCAAAATATCAACTAAATTTCGAACAAATTTATTACGGAAAAATGAAAAGGTCAAATCAAAATATAGTTAAAAGGTATTGAATGAGTGTTATTATCGTATATTTTTTGTTGTAAAGAAATTCGAATTTTAAAGATACAGTTGTGACGTCATACATATTTTTGTTTCTGGGGCATACTTATTTTTTGCACACTTGATAAACTCTTAATTTGTTGAGTAATTTTTATAAAAAAAAACTATATTCAAAAGTTGTTGTGTGTTATTAGTTTTGAGACTGGTGCTAGAAAACTTATATAGAAGTTTGTGGTAGTGAGGTTAATACTTGAATTCTAATAAAAAGTGGATTTGCAAAGAAATTAGAAAAATACACTTTATTTATTGTGTATCTAATTACAATGGAAACTATTCGAAAGGACCTATGGTCCATTTTTTGGGTTTCCAAAGGACGAAGAAAGTCGAAAGAAGTAGCTTCTTGTAATAAAAAGAGAAAGTTTTACTCCAACAAAAGCATTCATAGCATAACATATCTGTTTGCTTTACTGCCTCTAGCATCATCGAAATATTACATTTTGTAAAGTTAGGTTTCAGTTTATTCTTAGGAGGCCATGATTTAAAGTCATGTTAGCTCTTCATGCTTTTCTAAGGAGGCCATGATTTATCTGTAACAAAATTAGATTTTGACTTTGATGTTAAGTTAAATAGTTGAAAGTATCAAAGCTGTGTTATAATAAGTAGTAGATACGCTTTTATCCCAATAAAATCATAAATCTGACATATAAATTGTCAAAACCTATAGAAAATGGTCGACATTCCGTATTCAAATGAAGAAAAGGTTGACATGTTAGCTCTGTACTTTCAATCATACAGAAACGCCGACGTTACCTCAGCAAGGTATTTGGAGATGTACTCCGAACGACGGCAGCCTCATAAAACCCAATTCAGGAATATCGTAGTTAATTTAATTAACCATGGTGCCTTCGAACAACCTAGAAGCGGATGCAATAATAACAATAAAAATCGAGACAGAAACATTCTACAAGCTATCAACGAAAACCCTAGTGTATCGGTAAGCACTGTAGAACAGGAAACTAATGTGCCAAAATCAACAGTACAGAGAGTTTTAAAACAGAATAAGTACCATTCGTACAAACCCATAATAGTACAAGGACTTAAGGAAACTGATTTTCCAAGATGACTACAGTTCTCTGAGTGGTATACTAGGAGATGTAATGAAAATTGTAGTCCGATGAAAGCAGGTTTACGAATTGTGGAGTCTTTAATAGGCACAACCGTCATCATTGGGCTGTGCAAAATGCTCACAAGACGAGACGAGATTTGGAAGTAATGTTTGGTGTGGGATCATTGGTAAGTTAATCTAACCAATCTTTTTTAAATAGGCACCAAATGATAGTCAAATAATAATCTTTTTTTTTTCGTTTAGTTCTTTAATGATACTAAAAAAGTATAATCTAATAAAAAAAAAAGTAAAACGTTCTGCTCTAGTCAGTCAACTTACTTTTTTGATATTGTATTATATTTTTATTCAATCATTTTGTATTGTAGTTTCGAAAACCTATGAAAATAGAATTGGGTTCTATAAATTTACTAACACTTTACCTAAATTTTCAGCAGATTTAGCTAATTCTCTAAAATTATTTTGATTGTCTGATTTTAATGATTTATTATTACCCGGGAAGCCTAGTTCTTGCGTTATGAAAAAAATACCATATTAATCAAATCTCGAATTATTTTTCGATTTTCATTATGATTTCTAGAAAGGCGTTCAACTGTATTTACGAATAATTTAAATTTTAAAGCGCAAGGGGTTTGTTCATTTGATATATAATATTTTATTAAGGCACGGTGTACTTCTTTAAGATTATTATATCACTGAAAAAATTGATTTAGTATTTCCGAAATTAATATGCAATACCAACAAAATAATTTATTACGGCTATTACTTCCCGCTAACACATATGTTTTTCTTTTTCATAATTAAGCTGAATAGGTTTCAACTGTATACAAGCTCATTCATTACGGGATGTTTCGATAATTATTTTTGGAAAGAAAATATCTGCATTTTAATAAAGATAATTTTCCCTTTATAATTTATAGTTTCTAGTACCCCCGGCCGACCCTGCCGCCCTTGACTGTTGGGCACCTATTTATAAATTATTAATCATTTCAGGAAATCGACTTATTGGACCATTTTTGTTTGACTACAACCTAAACGGGCAGAGGTAGCTAGAGCTTTTGCGAAACCAGGTTGTACCAGCCTTACGAGCTATTCTAACTGAGATGAATTAAGAAGAACTTGGTTTCAACAAGACGGATGTCCGGCTCACAATACCATTCAAGTCAGGAACTTCTGAAGAGAGCAGTTTGTCGAAAGAATAATTTCTTTAAATGGTCCAATATCTTGGACTCCTAGGTCCCCTGACCTGTCGCCCTTGGATTTCTACCTCTGGGGTCACACGAAAAATGAAATCTATGAATTTGATCCCCCCGCGACCATAGAAATCCTGAGACAAAGAGTTCTGGACACATTTAGAAATATTAATCGAAATTTACTTACCAGGGTTGTACGAAAAACAGTCACAAATTGTCAAAAATGTCTCTATGCAAATGGACGTCATTTTGCAGATTTGGAAATTAATGTTACCCACTTACAAAGTAGTTAAAGCTCATTTAGATTTTTTAAGTCTTTATTTACGTTCACGTTATTTGAAAATTCAATGCGTTCAATCCATTACTTACTTATTAATGTAATCTTGTAACAAATAAATCATTGAAAAACATTGAAACCTAATTTACGAAGTGTGATATTTTGATGACACTAAAATCTTTAATGCACTTGTGAGATATCACTACAATTTTAGGCTCATTCCAAAAATCGAAAAATCCAAAATGGTGGTCATAAGAAAAATGAAAATTGAGGCGGGTTGCGGGTTAACAAAAAACAATGAAGACGTGTCGTATACGCCATCTTATTTGTCTTAAAAATGTGTGCGATTAATGTCACATTTTGACAGCTGTCAAATTTACCGTTCTGGATATACTGGCGAAAAACGAAATCCGCCATTTTCGGTTTTTCGCCGATATTTCCCAAACTTATTGATCGATCGTAAATCTGAAGCCAGATATCGAATACAATAAGTGTCCTCTAAAACTTTACCTGTTTAACCTTTGCTGTAGGTATAATAGGAGCCGAGAAGCGAATCTGGGACACGCCGTATATTTCAACTCGACTAGATCAGCCTTATACACATTCTGCCTACTTTCTTGTGAAAAGTAATTATAAAAAGTTTGACGTTTATCTTGATTACACCTGCACTCCCATTGAGACAAATCCCACTTACACAATCTGAGCCTTATGATCAAAACACCCCATTTATTTCAAAATTAATAAAAATATTTTCTAAACAATTCACTTTTTACGAGTTGGACTGTGTATGAGGTAGGTGAAACCAACATCTCAGTTTTACTATAACTGTCATCTACTTTATTAAAATCTACATTGAAACCTCCCGGAACCAAAATTGTCACTTTTGCATTGAAACTTTCTGCGAAATTTAAAACATGGTACATTAATTAACAAAATTCTTGATTTTTGCATATTCTGATAGCAACAATAGAATGAATGTAAATTTATGCACATTGTATATTTTATATAATTATTACTCTTCTATTTTGATAAAATCTTATTAGCTTTTTAGTATTATGTTAGTCTCTTTTCCGTAGTTTTAGTTGTTTATATGTATGTATGTATATATTTGTGTATCTATTAATTAGGCTGGAAATAAAAGTGTGATAAAAATATAGGTATTGTTTCATTTTGTTAAAGATATTTGGTATGTTTATCATAATAAATAATAAAATATTATTTCAAATTAAACCAAAAAATTCATTAAAAAACTGGTTGTTTCTCTTTTCTTCTTTTAGACACAATTTTATGTCATGCAGCTAAATACGAAAATGACAAAAAAGCACCGTTTACGCTAGAAAGTGCTTTAAATCACACGTGTGTATGTGTGTAGCACTATAGTATTTGAAAGATGGTAAGTAAAAAAAAAGCTAAAGCCTACTTTTAATCTATTTCAAGTCAATTACTCAGTTTTTCAATACTAGTGCTGAAAAGTAAATAGAATCCTGCTGAAGACTCTTTTTGAATATTTTCGCTTTCAACACTTATGTAATATATTATTAGACTTCTATAGAGAGTTATTCTGTATAACTAAATTTTTTCAATCCTGATTATAAAATTATTTTGTCGCTTACGTAACCTACCTCTAAGAACTTTTTTACGATTAGAGTCAAGATAAAGGTTTATTTAAACATTTTATTATATATAATTTGTTGTTGGGGCTAAGACAAAAAAACATTTTACAGTTTTTTATTTCCACTTAAAAATGATATGTATCTACTTAAATAAAAAAAATATATATATATCTATATTCTTCTCCCTTAAACCATCAGTCCTCCAGCCAATAAATCCACAGTTATCAAGCCACAATGCTGTGGGAGTAACGGTAGCATTTCGGTTTTTTTCAAATATTCCCATCAGAAAATATTACAAAAAGCTAGAGGCAGCAGATAAATGTTTATTAGTCTGCAAATGTCAGATCGGAAATAACCATTGACAATATTCAGATATTACCATAGGCAGTAAATAATAATTATCCTCTATTGGTCAAAAAAATGTTCATACATTGTTATCCAATAAAACCTGTTTAAATTTATATAAACACTTAAATAAATCAACCTTTTAATATTTTTTAGTTAATAAAGCATGCAATTCTCAGTTTGAATGCTGAAATGGTTAATTCCGATCCAGCTTTTATTAATGAGTTTATAAACTTCATTCCATATGACCTAGGTCAAATTAACTGCCAAGGGCGTCCGTAAGGGTGGGTAACAACCTTCAGACACAGTAGCGTGGTGTGCCTTTAATAATATGTAAGTTCATCGATTAGAGGACATTTTCCAAAATACAGGGGGACAAGTGACCATCGATGATTACATGGTGGATGTTTCGTGGTGTTTGTGGTAAATAACTTTTTAACATATAATTTAGATATATAAGTACATACATAGAACATAATTAGTAACTGAAACACAATACAATTTTTAAAACTCAATAAAAATTACGGATTAATACACCCAGTGAATGGACAATTATTAAAAATAAAATATATATTTCTTGTGAGTTGTTTATATAATGAATAATCATTTATTTATCATTCAGGACAGAACCAAAATTCCTGGAAGTCAAACGGTTCTTCCTTGCGACTAACCAGGTTTAATTTTGGCAATTGACTTACTTATATTAAATATATTATTGACAAAGTATATTAAAATCAGTTTTATCAGTCTAATGAAGAAGATCTAGACTACAAAGCGTCAAATTTCGGACAGGAAATTTTTCCCATTTGCACTTCTTTGTTTACTTATTCTGGAACACAGTGTTTTTGTCTGGCAAAATTAAAAATTTCAATTTTAACAATTACTTATTAATTGTGTCCGTGCAATAATTGTAATATAAAATGATGAAAAACACCTAACAAAGTACTATTTTTCTTTAAAATCTTACTGGATTGACTCTTTAAAGGCAGGAAATTCGTAAAGTATAATAAACTGCAAGTAAACTTACTATACGTTCTTAAAAATACGTAAAAAATAGTTTGAATAGATTACTGTAACAAAAACTGGGATTTAAAACTAGACTTTTTCACTATTTTACTTGTTTTTAAATCATCAGTGGTTCCATCTTTCTTTAGCATTAAACTAAATTTATTATTTTCCATTTATTCCAGTCAAATGCGCACATAAAACTATACGATGTCACATCTTATCCCAGAAGCTGTAAAACTTTTATTTTGATACTTTTTGATGCTTTATACCTTCCGAGAAATAACATGAAAAATGATCGTTGAAAATTTAGTGGAAATAAGATTGTTCCATATCGCATTTAATTAGAACTAAAGCAAAAGAAAGGAGATTTTAAAATCAGGAATTGACAACTATTAAATACCCAACTAGCAAATAATTTATTAAACATAGAATAAAACATGTTTTATAATTTATGCTTTAATATCAATTGTTCAAAATAGGTTTTTCTGTATTTATTGTTTTATCGCGTTCGTTTATAGTATTTGGTCGCATAAGAAACTCCCTTTAATTAATGGTTTATGGCTCCCTTCTATTTTTTTGTTTTATTTGTTTTTTTTTTCTTTGATGTTACGTATATTTTTGAAGTTATATATATAAGGCGCCAAGCCTAGAGTGCCCAAAAGTGAGAAAAAACGAAAAAGAAAAAGATAGACAATAAAATATAAACTAAGACAATTTTCACTGCAGTCTCCTAATGTCTTTTTTTATATCTCAAGACACAGATGTAAATAAAAGAAAAAAATTCTAATGCCTGAAAATATATTACAAATTATAACCAAATATCAGAGTAGTATTAAATAAAGTTTAACAGGGGAACAATGAAAAGGTAATATTAAAACCACTAGATATGAGGTAAAAGAATAAATAAAGTGTTGAAATATAACGCCAAAAGTATGATTGTATATAAAAAAAATAATTACGCTGCGGTTTCAAACTAATAAATGATGAAGAAAATATACAAAAAGTGAGGTTTATGAAGGCTACTTGTCAGTCGGTTACTTCCAGCAAATTGTAGATCTCTCGTGAATTCAGTAAAAAAAAATGTTACCTGCTAGCATATCAAGCTTTAAATATGCACATGAAACCAAATAATTTGGATAAATAACAGAGAAAATATAATTTTGAATTAAATTAAACATTTTGTAGTTACTGAAAAATATTGATAAATTAGAGTATTATGACAAGCAAATGGAATTTAAATAAACTGTAAACAATGAAATAATTTAAATTATTGTAATTTAAATTAAACAAAAATAATTAGATAAATGACTGAGTCATCTTGAATTAAATTTTGAATTTCGTAATTACAGTGGAATTGTCATATAAAATTACTAAGACGAAGGATAGAAATTTAAATAAACCACAAATGGTTAATTATCAGAGAAATCAATTGGAAGAATGCAATTTTAACTTCAAAGTAACCAGTCAAAGTTAGTAGAATTGTTACATCACCTATATTTACAAAAAAGGAAATGAATTTTATTAAAACCTCAATTTTGATATATAAAAATATATACTTATTTATTATTAGCAGAAAACCACAGATAATTTTAGGAGAGACAAATTTAAACGAATAAGACGTTATGACATGGGTTCCCAGTATACAATTAAATTCAAAAATAACATATGCTACAAAAAAATAAGTCTTTTATTGCCTATAAGCTATGAGCATTTAAACCAAAGCAGATCCTTGGCAAAATAATAGGGTGTGTTTTACAAAAACTGAAATCTACTAATATTAACAAAACAGCAAAACTGACTTGCCAAAATGAATTTGATCTTTACTTAAAATTAAATAAAATAACACAAAATAGAATTAAAAGAATTTCAGTTATTAAATTAGAAATAAATTTATCGTTACCAATTTGCAAATGATTCTACGAAGAATTATGTAAAATTATCATTGATTAATGAGAAAAATTAACTAAATGGAATATGAGAAAACTGAATAAACAACAGATATGCAACGGAAGATTTAAATTTTAATACACAATAGCAAAGGAACCACTTTTAAGCTTAAACAAAGTAAGAAACCTATCTATAGACTAGGTTATAGGTTAGATTTCCTAACTGAAGACTTCCCTCAGCGCTTTACAACAGCGGTAAGCCTATGAGCTCAACCAAAAAATGGAGGTTATCCTCAAGTTAATCAGACTACAAGCCACAAAAACAGCACAGGCCAGCGAGGAGATCCACAGATACCTCGTTCCAGCTAGGCCGCGGTACCCCAACCATAATCTATGGTGATTTTCGTCTACCTGATGCCAACTGCTTTGCCCTGCCTAGGGGTTTCTGCAAATTGTGCTCTTTGCAATAAAAGCCTGATGTCAAATGCGCTTCTTTCAGTAGAATAAACGCCTGAAAAGATATGGAGAAATGCCCTCAGTAGTAGCCACCCACGTGACTACTGTTCCATGAAATATCTTCCTAGCAAGATTTTCTGATAATTTTGTATAATTAATTACCTGATGTTATAGCTTTAAACAGTACTGAAGTGATTCCAATCCCAATTAAGGTTTCCTCATAGGAATATCGCCAGTCAGTAGAACTTATTACACATCGTGCAAAAAGGTATGGTGGCGAACAATGCTAATAAAAACAATAAGACATAATACTCGTGGTATTAGACATCAACACAGTCATTTTTTTCCTAACTATGACTTTTTTTCTGATAAAGCATTTTTTTAAATAAGTATTAAAACTTAAAACTTTTGTATTCGAAATTGTTTCTTATATTTCTTGAAATAACCTTGTATGCTTAGAATCAATATATTGGATTGGCTGTGTATACATTATGGAAATAATTGCCTTACGCAAGGAATTTTATTTAAGGGCCCATAGTATAGTTATAAACAACAAAAGACCTCATTATAAGACCACAACGGATTTTATCTCGGGGCCAACCTCTAAAGGCATTGTGAGTTCTTTCGAACAAAGAAAGTGCTTCGCAGTTTTGGGCCTAACCGTTAAACTGGGGTCTGACTTGGTTTTTGAATGGAATATTTACTTTTTAGAAACAAAGCGGCCTATTTAATTGTTTATTTTAAAGCTCATAGTTTCTAGGTTTAATATTTTCATCTGCATAAGTATTGGAGCTTGAATGATTATTTAATCTTAAATACCTATAAGAGTGAACAAAAATTCTTTATACTCTACTTTCTAATTATCTTTATTTGTTTAGATTAATAATTAAGTAAAAACCACTCGTAGATTGGTGTTACCATAGGAGCCGAATTTGTTCTTAAATGTTTATATTGTCAATAAAAGTCAGCTTTACCTCATAAACAAAAGATATATTGTATCAGTTTGCATTAAACTTGCAATAAAGCAAATAAAATTCTTAGACACTAAAACGTTGGCTCATTTATTCACTCAACTAATTCTACCTTAAATTAATTTTAACCAATCATTTTCTTGAGTAATCAACAATAAATTATTTTAAATAATCCGACTAATAATATTGACAAATCCATTCAAGTCACACTAAATATGATTAGAACTTTTGCTATCAACGTCATTTCCTTGCATTGGACTTCGCTAAAGCAGTTGAACTTATTTACTGTTGAACAAGTAAAAAGTGATACATCACTTGACTAGAAGAATAAACCTCATATGGATCATAACATCAGCAGTGCACTGTGGATTTACTTAGATCTAACGAGAATCAACAAACTTATTGTTTTAACTAAAAATTGCATATCACTGTAGAAAACCAAAATAATATTAGAAGACTTTCATAAAAAATGTGAAGACCAACACTCGTTAGCTTCAGAGCACATAGCTTGTCTTAAATAATAAACTAATATGCACATTACACTTGTGGTAAAGTTGATAACAAACTATTGTGGTTTTTATATAATTTAAATTCATACGTATTGTATGTGTAAAGAAATATTACGCTCTCAAATTTTGAGCGGAGCAAGGCTAAAATTATTTAACTTGTTTTCAGTTGGACTTGTACTGTATGAGCTGAACAGAAACCAAATTTCGATAATGAATGAACTTATTAAAATAACTAAATTAGTTTGGTACCGAAATAGAAATTCAAGGCGGTAGACATAGACAAAGACATAGATGGGGAGCCTGACAAGGGCAGCACTTAGACTTACTGGGGTCCATTGTGCTATCCTCCCAAGTAGGCGTGTCAGGCCAAGAGCCCACTCCCTTTTAGAAAGGAAAGGACCATTTCAGGTCGCGCGCGTCCGACAAGCTCGAGTTCCACATAGATGTCACCCAAGCAAAGCAGTCAGTGAGCCTCTCAAGGTCCATTTTTCTCTTATGGGTAAATGGTACCATTTCGGTCTTATCCGGATTAACAGACAGACCGTGTTTTTGGCACCACTTTTTCACCATTGCCAAAGCCCTCTGCATGAGCCTTATAATGGTGTTTGGGAACTTGCCTATTACTATAATGGCAAGATCATCAGCGTATCTTTAATCATAAACTCCGCTCTCGTTGAGAGTATGAAGCAGCCCATCCACAACCAGATACCACAAGAGCGGAGAAAGAACTCCGCCCTACGGACATCCTTTGACCACGCTCCCAAGAGAAGATGTTATGATTCTGCTTTAAAGCATGACGCGAACCCACCTAATAATTTAAGGCGGTTCTGGTGTCAAATATATTGATCACAGACCGCAATATTTATAGTCCGACACACGGAGAATGACTAACTAATAACTTTATATTATGCCTGCTTGTGCCTCTGTTTTTGCTAATAGACCATTCTGGTCCAGGGTGGTAGTAGAAGATTGAAAGAATTTTTATATATGTACAAAAATGTATTGCGTATTGCTGACTTTGACATAAATTATTGGTATGCAGAAAAGTAATAGGTCGTGCTATACAATTTTAATTATTTTGTTCCAAACAAAAAAGCTTATTCCGATATCTTAAAAACCAAAGAAAACAAAAAGGAGTGGAACGTATGAGTAAAATGGATCATCTCAATCAATGATTTAATAAGTCTGAATCTGAACTATCACTATCATCCACTAATATAATTAAAAGTTTTACGTTTTTACAATATTTTTTATATTTATTTTCGACTTTAACTACATGATTAACGCATGCTCTCTAGTATTAATTCACATTGAGTTTTAATTACTTCAATTACATTAGCGGACATTTTTGGGCTTATATTATTGGGTCATTCCTAAAGGATTCAAATCGAAGTGGTAGTGAGGCAATTTAAGTAGTATGTTAGCGGATGCTTTTATAGCCTCATCTACGGAATATGTTTTATCATACGATTTAGTTTTTAGTACCTCAACTAGTTGTTTTTTGTACAATTTTCTTCAAAATAGAGGTTGGCTAAGGAACTCTTGCAACACCTTTTTTTTTGCTGCTTAGGGTTAGTATTTTTTCAGCTAAGGTGTTGTGATAACTAGCATTATCATAAACGACTACACTGACTGGCGGGATATTCGGAAAAAGATGATTTTTCATCTAATTTTAAAAAAGCTCACTTGTTATGTCCTGATGGTAATGTCATGGGTGTCGAACCAAGTCTCATCTAAATAATAAATATTTCGATTTTCTGCACGGAACTGATCAATTTGAATTCAATATTTTTGCCTACATTTCACTAGCCGTTGGGTCTCTCTAATGCAAATGGGCTTGTCAATTGTTTTAAATCGAAATCCAATTTTATGCAGGAATCGGCTCAACGTTGCGCGACTAGCAGTGAGTTTACCATTTGCTAACAACTTTCCTCGCAAAGAATCAAGCGACGGAATCTGCTTAAGCTCATACATCTCACACACTTCCCTGAGAATTAATTCTGCATCACCATTCCCAAACACTTTCATTGTGCCTTTGTCAGATCTGTTCTTCCTCTCCTGTAAATTGTCTTGGTCAAGGAATCGACGAAAGGTAGACCTTGGAATGCCGCTTAACTCCACTGTCCTCTTAATATTACTAATAAAATATAAGAATAGGTATTATTTGTAATAATTAAATTTTTCATATCAAGTTTTTTTATATGTTTAGGAAAAGAAAAATGTTGCCCCTTATTGATATTGTTACAGCGTAAAAATCGTTTTTAAGTAGTTTATCGATAGAACCGTTTTACTGGTTCATACTGCAGATAAAATGTTAAAAAAATGTTTTAGCTTCTGTTCATATAACATTAATTTAAGTATTTAAACAAAATAATAACTTTTTATTTGGATATTCAGAAATTTTTAAAACAACCTTTTTAATGTGATTGACCGAATGAATTAGAGTGATTGTTTTATTAGATACATCAAAGAAACAAAAATATATATATATATATATATATATGTATATATATATATATATATATATATATATAAATTTTACCCTGATTTACTCTTAAAACGATTCTCTTGCAGCACATCGGTAAATGGCATTTTGATTTTTTGCTCGTTTATCTCTTCAATTCAGTCGTCCGGTCTAAACGTTTTAAAAACTACTAATAACACTTCACAGAAAGATTGTTACTATAAAAATAAACAACACCACTAATGCCAGATTTCAAATGATTTAATAATAAAAATAAAATACCCACCTGTACTGAGAACCGATTGCAAACCAGACCATAATTGCTTTATTGGGGGTAAACTACCACCTGATCGTTATGAGCCCGGCAACCTCATGAACGTTTATCGTGTGTCGGACTATAACTGGGCACTTTGTTAATTCATTAGCTAGAGAAGCCTAGTGACTCGTTCAAAGACTTAAAGAGAACCCTGTCTTGCAACGGAGCAAAGCGAAGTATTAGTTTCAACTTGTTAAGATTGGGGCATTATCTGCCGTGCCATCTCTGTCGATTCTACGCGGCCCAAAAAAAAAATGTGAATATTAAGTTGAAATTTCGTCTATATAACTAAAAGGGCATTAAATATATACCTTAGAAATTGTATTCTAACTAGGATAAACATGTGAACAAAAATGTGTAACAAGGATAAAAATAATGTTTTATTAATATGTGGACGGGTTTTAGGATTTATTTGTAGAATTGATGGTTCATAAGTTGCCTACATTCTGGAGATTTCTTAGCAAGCAAATAGAAAAACGCATTTATAGACCCGATAGTTTTAAGTAAAGCGGTTTCTCTTTGTCGGAATTATGGCGGCTGTTAAAGACAATGAAAAGATTAAGTTGCGGCCATGAAGTTATACGAGATACTTAAAGAAATTATTTGGCAGACTTTATTGGAATTTGATGAGTTAAAACTTCTATGTTATGAGATTGTAGGAAAAAGATTTTAATATTTTATGAAGAGAGCATGGCATTTTAAAGGAGGTAAATTTTTATTTCAATTGACTTTAAAATGGTTTTTGATGTACTTGCAGTTAGAATAAAAACGCTTGTTTTCCTAACTTAAGTTTTAAGTAAGATAACTAATTATTATTTTGTTGATAATTTTATCATATTAAGTTAAAATGCTGTGATAAGTAATTAAGAGTCGAGAACAAAAAAAGAACTTTTGAAAGTTTAAAAGTATTACATCTTTAGTATAATTATTAGTTACATGAATTTTGTTTTAAATACATTTAGCCATAGCCTACTACCTAATAATTGAAGACAAAAAAAATTAGCGATCTCGAATTTTTAGCTGCCCAAATAACTGTATGCATGTATATATTTTTGGAAACCCTACATTATTACTAATAAATATAAATAATAATATACAGAGTGTCCCATTTAAGGTCGGATAACTTTTTGAGCCGACCCCGTATATTCATTTTAAAAGCGGCTCTAAATTGTACGGAAAAAGTCATATAAGGAACAGTTTTCGGTAAACTATTGGATAGCTGCAACATTTCAAGGACGACGGAAAGAAGAAACACAGAAGGTATTTTTTTATCCCTATCAAACATGTTTACTTACAAACATGTTTTTTTTATAATTTACATCGGATAAACACGCACCCTAATCCTCCGATGTCGTTGAACTTCCACATAACGATTGCAGCCAGTAGGTACGTCTTGTAAAGTAGAGGTGGGAATTCTAGTTCAATTACGTGAACCAGTTCATTCGTTCTCGTTCGTAAAAAAATATAGTTCAAAAAACTAGTTCATTAGTTCACATAGAATTTTTGCAAACGAGAGTGTGTTTTAATTTAAATAGGACGCAGTTGTCCCTGAATTTCACAAGTTTTATATTTTGCTCCCTAAATTAAATTGTAAATTCTCAAAAGTAACACATATTCTTATAATACAGTCTACATCAAAATACAAGAGTTCTAACCACACTACACCACAACTTGTTACGTTCTGGACGCGCGTTTCGCTAACCAAGTTAGCATCATCAGCAGATGATATAAACTGTTTATATCATCTGCTGATGATGCTAACTTGGTTAGCGAAACGCGCGTCCAGAACGTAACAAGTTGTGGTGTAGTGTGGTTAGAGCTCTTGTATTTTGATCTATCTTACACCACAGGTTCCAGTGTTAGGACATACAGTCTACACGTTTAACAATTTGCTATTAAACAAAACATAAAGCAGTAAGCAAAATATAATAACTAAATAAAACTAAACGTAATTAGGTATTTGGCAAATAGATTCTAAAAAATATATAAGGAAATATTTACATTTTAGCTGTGATCTTTTTTCCGTTATAACTTGTCCCGCCTTTGAAAAAATTCGTTCGACATTTATCGTTCTGTCAATTTCGTTCACGAAAAGAGAAAGAGACGCTGTTGTTTTTTTATTTCGATTGCAATGACAGTGAACTACTGAACGAATCTTTCGGACCACCACGTTCATGGTTCATCTCGTTTACGAAAGAAACTAGTTCATTTGAACTAGTTCGTTGACGAACTACCCATCTCTATTGCAAAGTGATGCTATTGTCGATGTTACATCAAGCCGCCCGCTTGGCATACATGTTCCGCTCGGGGACCTGACTGATTTTTACTGCTCGTGGATGCGATTGCTTAAACACATCTCGGCGTATACAGGTATTGTACATTGACGGCGCCTTGCTAGAGTTTGCGTTTGTCATATTCATTTAAAGAGACCGTAATAAATGGGCTAAACGGAATCCAAATAGAAGAATTGAGCTTCTGTTTAAAAATGAACGCTTTAGTTATAAAATATAATGATTATTTTATATTACCGCTATAATTTTTTATGTCCTGGACATTTTACGCCACGAAAGAGGACAGTAATAACGAAACACGATAGTATAGTTAGATACAGGGTGTGCCATTTAAAAAAATCAAAGAAACATTGGTTTAAATTTTGCCAAGTTAGCATATTTGCAGCAAACACTCTGTATAAAATTATTAGGTATGCGGTTAACTGAACTATTAGTTAGACATTTTTCTTCTTTGGTACACTTTTTTTTATTGAAATCGTTGTAGGTTAGAAGTTATAGCAGGTTATGGAGGGCCATGATTTTTTTTTAAATTTAGATATTTTTTGAATATTTGGCAACGTCGAAATAAAATGCAAAACTAAATATGATGTTATATAGAGAATTTTCTGGGAAATCCAAATGTTTAAAAACATGTAGAGTGACCCATTTAAAAAAAATTGATTCTTAGGAGCCTCACTTTTGTGAAATACCCTGAATAATTAATAATGTTTTTAGATTTTAGACTTTTTAAAAAACGAGGGAGATATTTTACTTTGTCGCACTATTGACCCACCCTGTATAGACTGTGTTATATGCACGAAGTAGAATTCTGTACAGGAAGTTGTGGGTAAAGACGAACGTACTTTTTTATGTAACTGCAACTTTTCAGTTAAGCTAAACTTCCAATTTCGAATTTACATAATATGAAATAACATTTTGCTTTTCCAACATTCCAAGATTCTCATTCCGCGCGTTTGACATTCACGATGGACACTTATTAGAACGAAAAGAGGCGTATTATCTTATCCATTTGTGAATAAATCATTTGGTAACTTTTAACGACCTTTTTATTTCGAGATCTATGGAAATTTCCAACTTGAATTAAACATGGCAAAACAGAAGCCATCATTCTGGCTGCTCTGAGATTTATTCCCAGGCGAAGGAGATTTTCTCCGAGATTTATAAGTTTGTTGAGTCGGCATGCGTCTTCGCTAAGACAGGACATATTTATATTTTTATCTTTGGATATAACAAACGACCGGAAAATAAGCAAAGTAAAGGCATTTGTCGAAAAATTTTACCGTTGTCAGGCCTACGCTTTGTTTCTTGTCTTTTTCTGAATGTCTAGAGATTTTATATATTGACAAGACTTACGCTTGTGTGATCTTCTTATAGCTGGTTAAGAAACAGCATGTCAAAAAATATAAGATCTATCTTATATAACCCTAATACAGTCAATGAGTAATTTGAGATAAAAAAAATTTAATAGGACTGAAATTTTATATGCTGTTTCATATTGTTAAAAAGGTAAAATCCCAATTTGGAGTGTCTCAAGCAGTCTTTTATCATCACCATGTAGAAAAAATCTTTTTAACTTTAACTCGTTTTCTGTTCGTCGGGTGAAAAGAGTGTTAAGAAAAAAATTATCGAGCTTGAATTTTTTTTTTAGGCTGACCCTCTGTAATTGGTTCTCAAGAAATTCGAACACGTCAAATTTCCAAAAATCAGTTTTTTAATAATAAAAATATAAATAAATAATTAAAATGTAGGAAAACTAATAAGTGCATCTTAGTCAAATTAGGATGTACTTATATATTATATACCACTGTGACTATTTTTAAGACAATTTCAGAAATTTCACCCATTTTTTGATGCTCTCTAGTCGCTGTAACTCAGAACCTGTTTAAGAAAACTTATAAATAACTTATCCATTTTCAATAGACTTTTGTAAGATCTTCAAGATATATGGAAAATATTTGGATTTAAAGAAGTTTTTAAAGTCCAAATTGGGGAAAATGATTTTTTAACATTTTAGACCTCTGTCTATTTTTGAAACATATTAATTAATTAGTTTGGCTTCAGGTAAAACTTGATGAAAATTTTTAGTTCTACCATTTAATCACAAGTTATGTCCTCCAAAGAACAAGAAATCGTTTCAATATTGTTTTGAAAATGGCGGCTGTGCTGAAATAAGTAGAGACACACCAACTTCAGATTTTACTTTTTTGACCGCCAGAAATAATATTAAAAAACTAGCACTACTCTAGTTTAATTTTCTTTAGATTACCTTACTATTAGGTAAATAAAATATTGGTGTCTCCAGCGCCTGCAAGCTTGAATTACATCTAACACTTCATTTTCGACCTTTAATCTACTTGCATAACCCAGCCTAACGAAAATTTACCAATAATTTTTTTAGATGTTATAGGTGCTTCCAGCATTTTCCCAAATTTGACTAATCGTAATTAGTTGACTCACTGTTACTCTGTATTATTAATTATGAAAAGAAATTTTCTTTTGGACCAATCGAACGACCGAAAATAATCAAAGTAAAGGCATTCGTCGAAACTGTTTTTTTTTTGTTACTTTAAAATAAGCTCCCAATATTTGACTGATCGTAAATAATGTATTAGATAATAGATAAGAATATTTAATAATAGCTTTCCTGAATATAATACATGACCGGAAAATAAGCAAAGTAAAGCCATTTGTTGGCAAATTTTACCGGGGTTAGGCCTGTATGCTTTGGTTCTAGGGATTTTCTATATTGATATTTCTTATGCTCTTATGTTTTTCTTACATTTTAATTAAGAAATAGCATATCAAACTTAAGGTTACGGAAAATATACAGGTTTAAGGAAGATTCTGCTGGTAGCTAGTTGCGGAGTCTATGAAGGAAAGATCCGATAATCGGGATAAGATATCCGAAATGGGTTCCTTTCTGATAGGTAGTAGCGGAAGTTTAGGAGTCCCTTAGGTTAGATCATGAGACTTAAGTCAAGTCTAAATTTACTGTAATTTGCGTTGGCATTTATATCAGAAATAATGCTTCACTTCAAATTCTCAATGGAAACGTGCTGTAGTTCGCCAAATTCTTAAATAGGGGAAAATTCAGAAGGCAGGACTCCTACCGTCCTGTTTCTCTTCTTGACACCTTGTCCAAATTAGTTGAAAAAATAATCTATAAAAAAATGAATATGGTGGAAGGGAGATTATCTATTTTATTCTTGCCGAGCAGTATGATTTTTAGCGTAGGCATAATACCACTTTACTCGCACCGAAATTTCCACCTGCTAGGGCTGCTATTAACCTCCTAACTTTCAAATACTTGTTGACAAGCCGCTCTTATTACCCAAATATATTAGAACAGGAATCCCTTTTTATACGCTGACGATACTGCAATCTACGCACAATCCTTTTACGCCCAAGTAGCAAAATCCCAATTTGTCCACCACACCACGTTACTTGCATGCGTTACTTTGAAAAGTGAAAGAATTAATTCTCACAGGTTGTTGTCTCTGCTAAAAAGTTTACTTACAATCGCATACTGACTCCACTTATGATAAATTATCATCCAAAAAGTCTGAGTGTCATTGTATCACATTCGAGAGAATGTCCTTTAATGCTTACACATCCAACTTAATACAAAGGATATTTGCATCTAATTTTTCATCAACGAGTAATAAACCCTATAAATAAACTAGAGATTTACGAAGTTCTTATCAGACCGATACTGACATACGGATGTCCGGTGTGGTTGTTGGTGTTCGGTACGGGCAAATCGGTACACAGAACAGTTGCCGAATACATTGCAATGAAATGTCACAGGCCTTGGATTCACAACAAACGTAATATGACCCTGGCGCTTACATTAAGCATGGATCTGTATACAGACCGGTACTCTTGTTTTCCAGGAACTGTCCTAATCATACGGCCTCTCGACGAATGTTTCTTTCGCCTAATATTCAACTTTTTCAATCTCAAATGATACTAATCAAATTAACTAAAAGACAAACAGCAACTCCCCCACTGCTTACTCCTGTACCGTGTGAGGAGCCTATTAACAGTTTTTTCTCAGAAGACGCTACTCGACAGTTAACACTTATAAACTAACATTGCTTACCTTGTATTCACTAAAACATTCCAATAGCACGTACATAGAGGCCTGAAACAATGCATCCATATACCGCCCATCAACACAATGATATAACATGCGTATATAGTGCAATGAATTTAAAAACGCATCTAACTCTCCGTCATCACATTTAATTTACCTGGTTTGACTCTTAAAAAGTGTAGTGTTTTTCCCCTATTATACTATATTATGGAAAAACCACGGTATACACCACATCGAAAGCACTTAGTTGTAAACTTCGCCACTGGAATTATCATTGCGTCATTCTCCCAACTTTGTACTTGTTAATACTCTGAAGCAGGGTTTTTCAATGGTTTTTCGCTGCATAACACGCCTTTTGTATTAACTTGTCCTTGGTCCCTGTGGTTTTGTTATTCACTATCTCCCATAAATCGACTGATTTTGTTACCTTAACGAACTATTGAGTACTTTCGAGTACCCGGTTTCTATATATATATATATATATATATATATATATATATATATATATATATATATATATATATATATATATATATATATATATATATATATATATATATATATATATATATATATATATATATATATATACATATATATATACATACCACAATATAATTGTTTGTGATCCAATTTTACGCATTTGCCCTACACAGGGCTCGCTAGTCTATGGCAGCCTGATGAGTTCTAAAGAGCGAAATCGCGATTGTCGTTTGACCAAATTCGAGCATTGTGTCTGCTGCGATGCAAAACATGTTCCAGACCAGGATCATATCCTTGTTATGACGTTGGTGTACGTGGAATAAGATTATACTATCATCTATATATATATATATATATATATATATATATATATATATATATATATATATATATATATATATATATATATATATATATATATATATATATATATATATATATATATATATATATATATATATATATATATATATATATATATATATATATATATATATATATATATATATATATATATATATATATATATATATATATATATATATATATATATATATATATATATATATATATATATATATATATATATATATATATATATATATATATATATATATATATATATATATATATATATATATATATATATATATATATATATATATATATATATATATATATATATATATATATATATATATATATATATATATATATATATATATATATATATATATATATATATATATATATATATATATATATATATATATATATATATATATATATATATATATATATATATATATATATATATATATATATATATATATATATATAAATATATGTATATATATATATATAAATATATGTATATATATATATATATATATATATATATATATATAATGTTGATATATTTATCGTATATACTTGTTAAAGCTGTAAATTACTAACTTTGTATGTAATATGAAAGTAAACTTTTGTGGCACCTCGAGAAGGTACTGAACTAAGCATGCAGAACACTGAAAAAATGCTCACCATGCCAAGTCTCGAACCCATGTCTTCCAATCTGAAGGCAAGCTCTCTTATCACTGAGCCTACGAGCCAGTCTAATTTCATTACTCCAGTTGTACTATTTATGGTTTCTAACGTTGTATGTAGAATCACCCCAGCAAATATATAAGGTTCAACTAATAGCCTTTTGAAAGAATAAAACGCAATTCCAAAAGAAAAATTATTATTACCTCCTATATAGCAAACTCAACAGAGCTCAAGAAATTATAATATTAACAAGGATCTACCGGCGATTAAAATTTTAGATTTGTTGACATTTGCTTGATATTTATTCATTTATCTACAGGTTTGAGAAAATTAAAAAATAAGTTCAGTTTCCACCGATACAAACACATAACTATGTCCCCTTAGGTATTTGTACTAGAACCAGAAACAAAAAAAAACATAATATACCCTTGAGTCCATAAAATGTAACGAAAAATATTTTAAAGTTTACATCACAGCCTACTCGAAAAAGGAAAATAAAACAAGGGCCAAATATACACCCTGCTTTATAAAATAAGAACATATAAATTTAAGCACAGTTGACTTTCAGTACCATCAGTTAAAATTAGAAACTACAGTTCCCGAAAAGAACTTAAATTCTAAGCGAAAGTTAGACGCCTTCTTCACCATCATCGATTTAAAACTTGGGAACTGTGTTATATCAAAAATCTTTTTTACAAAATCTCCAGAACTCGTTCACCCTCACCCCACATTTATATAACTAATTCCCATTTTATTGAATACCAATCACAAATGCCCCAAGTTAAAAGGGTCTTCTTACTCGACATAAACTAATTTTAAAAGCAAATTCATACAAAAGGAATTTAAATCTTCTTCCTATTGTTAGGAATTTTTTTTCTACAACGCGATAAGAAAGAGCAACCGAAGGGATCGTCGTTTGTATTGTTATACTGTTTAGCCAGGCAACTCGAGGAGAAAGGAGGATTTTGTTAAATATAGCCAGACTGAATTACAGCAAATAGGAATTTTAAAAAGCCTACGGATTATTATTTATGTAGTTTAAGAACAAAACGATGATAATACATTTTTCTTCAGACAAAGCACCGCTTAAAATCTAATTGGGTAATTACTTGGAGTTTCTGCAAATAGCTTTAAAGTGCCAACACAAATACATTTTTAATAAGTAAATACTTATTGAGAATTAAAGAATTTAGTAATATTGATAATACAGACCTGCATAAAAGTTGTCATCAACCTATTTTTTTTTTTTCGCTTAATTAGGACTTATATTTTCCTTAATTAACCCATTTTTGTTTCTATCACGTATTTCGCAGATAATTAAATTAAATTCCTTTTTTTGTTTGGGACGTCGAGGCACGCGTTGGAACCTCGTTTTAAATTCATCATCTATTGAGGAATACTGGTGAATCGTTTGGCAGACTCGTTATCTGGTTCAATGAATCTTTTTTTCAAGTGCGGAATAGACTATACCAATAGAACAGAGTATATAAATTCTTAATTTATTTTTTCCTCATGAGAGTAGAGCTATCTAATATTAGTTTTGAAAGTTCTTACTATCTAAACAAAATAAGAGATATCATTTATCTCAAGCGCTATCCGCTATACCTATATACCTCAAATGTTATCGTCTATGCCTCCCTTTCGAGAGTTCATGATCCCATATAGACCTATGGCGTAGGAAGCTTTCATTTAAGTTAAAGCTGATAATAATTGAAACATTTTATTTGGTTCGATTCAGTTATAATAAATTGTCAACATATTATGTTAAAAATGCAATGGAATATTTTATAATAGAAGGCGTTTCAAAAATTTTTGGAAAGCACTGTTTCTTTCCAGAAAAAATTGGCTGAGAGGGTTTTTCCTTGCCTTTCTTTTCCTGCGCCATGGCCTTTTTGAGCTAGATAAGTTAGTTTAGGTTTTAGACATTTATATAGAAGGTACTTTTATCCTATTTAGACAGAAATGTAATTATTTTTTCAATTGCATACATCAAGTAGAACTCTAGACAACACCTATAAAGTATTTATTATTTTAAGGGTTCAGGGTGCGTCTATGACGACGCATTGCATTTCAGCCAACCAGAGGCAGTTCTTGTCAATTTAGGTGCCGACATTTTTTTTTGGTTTCTAAAACAAGAGTTAGTCTGTTACAGTTGATTTCATACTCTTCTTTTGTGGTGGTCTGTGGGGGTAACTTATTTTCAAGAGTTAAATTTATGGTTTATTGAAAGATTTTACTTTTCTTTTCTTTTGCACTAAGTTTGAGCATTTTAAGTAAATTCCGTCATTTTCTATTTTTAAATACTTTTTTTTGTTATTAGTTTTAAGTATTATTTTTTTACAGTAATTCACTTAATAATAATATTAATAATAATCCGCTCCGTTCCGATCCTATAACAAAAGATCCTATTCCTCGTGTAATCTTCAAACGGGACACACATAAAATCCTAAAGACCATCAACGAACACATAATTCCCGAGTACATAACGAATGTGAGCACAATTGAGGACATTCATACAGTGATCTACGCAGCAGCTATAACCACGATAACACAGAACAATCAGAAACTCCCGCCACGACACAGAAACACCAACAACATAAAACCAAAATTCAAATGGCAGATAAGGATCGAAAACAAAATTAACAAAATTAGAAAAGAATTGGGACATCTTACCCAATCCATGAACGGCAACAAGTCAAAACGTATCACACAAAGTGTAGAGAAAATCAAATCGGCATCTCCTGATTACACGCTTACAGAAATTCTTGACACTCTGAAGTAAAAATTATCTGTGTATGCCGCAAGACTCCGAAGATACAAAGAATCAAATGAAAGAAAGGACGCTAACAAACTGTTTCGAAGAAGCGAAAAACAGTTCGACCAAAAAACATGAGCAATGAGGAGGCACGAGTAATAGAACCACTGACCAAACAAGAGAACACAGAATACTGGAAAAGTATTTGGTCAGAACCGAAACTACACAATAATAACGCTTCATGGATTAAAGCGGAAGAAGACAGATACTAGTGCTTAGAGGAACAGGAGGACTTTGCAACAACAACACAAGAAGTTGCAGAAACAATCAAATACACGCATAACTGGAGATGTCCTGGAATAGATAACATTCATAACTTCTGGTACAAACAGTTTACCTCCACACATGAAGCTCTCACTCTCCAAATTAACGAAATTATTTTAAAACCGAGCATACTCCCCAGTTTTTCCAATCCAATCAATCCAATCCAAAAATTCAGACAATAAGGACCCGTCAAATTACCGACCTATTACGTGCCTTCCAACCCTATATAAAATCATCACGGCCACAATTACCAGGAGAATAAAACAACATCTAGCACACAAAAATATTCTAACGGAAGAACAAAAAGGGTGCAGAAGAAACAGCCAAGGATGCAAGGAGCAGCTCATTATAGACAGCGTCAACATGGAACAAACCAGAAAAAATTATAGAAACCCTTATAGTGGTTACATAGATTATAAAAAAGCCTTTGATTCGATACCCCACAGTTGGTAACCAGAGTACTAGAATTATATAAAGTCAATAAAAACATCAGTCAATTCCTTACGCAAATCATGAGTACGTGGAAAACAAAAATCAACTTGAGAACACAAAAAGAGCACATCGAAACAGAAGAGATCTACATCATCAGGCATGTTCCAGGGAGATTCACTCAGCGCTTTGTGGTTCTGCCTCTTTCTCAATCCACTCTCAAACACACTGAATAACACAAACTTCGGATTCCAAATTAAACACCAAAGAAATAACCTACATAAAATAAACCATCTCTTGTACATGGATGACATAAAATTATATGCAAGCACAAAGGCACAGCTAAAGGAACTCCTTAAAATCACAGAAACGTTTACCCTGGACGTCAACATGGAATTTGGTATAAGTAAATGCAAGCTACTTCATATCAACAAGGGACAGTTGAAAGACCACCCTACGGGGGAAACAATCAACAATGAAACTATAGATAACATGCTCAAAGAAGAAACGCACAGATACCTAGGCTTCCATCAAAGCACCGCACCACACTCATATCAAATATTAAAATAAGAGCTCAAGACGGAATTTAAAACCAGGCTCATAAAGCTACTAAAAACAAAACTGAATTCCAGAAATCTAACGAAAGCTATTAGCAGCTTCGCCGTACCTATTCTTACGTATTCGTTTGGTATCATTAAATGGTCACACACAGACATAGAAAACATTCACATTCTGAGACGCACTGAATTCATTAAACACAGAAAGTTACATCCCAACGCATGCAAGGAAAGACATCCAGAGACAAGAAGAAGGAAGGGGAATTATAGATATACAATCGCTAAATAAAAAAAAACAAATTTCCAAACTCAGAAAATTTTTCCACAACAAACAAACTAACCTCCACAAGGCAATAGTGAAGGCAGACAAGAATTATACACCGCTCGACCTGTCGCAAACGAGCCACGCAGCAGATGCACACAGCCACATCCAATCACGACTAGAAATGATGAACACCTGGTCTGAAAAAACACTTCACGGAAGACACAGATACCACATAAAGCAAGACCATATACAAAAAAAGCTTTCATATACGTGGTTACAAGAAGGGCTGCTCCCTGAAACCGAAGGCTTCCTGCTTGCCATCCAGGAAAAAGTCATAGCAACCAGAAACTACCGAAAGCACATCATCAAGGACACAACCACTGAATACGGCAGGTGCAGGAAATGTCACCAGCAGAGAGAAACGATCGATCACATAACGAGTGGATGTAGAATAATGGACGGAACTGAATACACCGCGAGACACAACTCAGCAGCGAAGGTCTTTCATCAAGCATTAGCCACAACATACAAACTAACGGAGAACACAGACCCTTACTACCATTATACACCAACATCTATACTTAAAAACGAAGACTACAACCTCTACTGGGACATTGACATCCACACAGATAAAACAATCCACGCAAATAGACCCGATATCACCCTTCAATCCAAAACAGAGAAAATCACTTATTTAATTGACATGGCTGTCCCCAACGAAGAGAACATCCAAGCGAAATACAGTGAGAAGATCGGCAAATACACCGACTTGGCAATGGAAGTAAAAAGGCTGTTGAAACAAGAAAGAGTCATCATTATTCCTCTCGTCATATCAGTAACAGGTCTCACCCAAACAACGTTTACACCACATTTGGCTCAATTAGGATTTAATACAGATATTCACAGGAACATCCAGAAATCAGTCATTTTGAAAACATGTAGCATAGTTAGATCATTTCTTAATACACAATAGTTGTTTTTTTTCCATTTCCTTTTTTTATTTTTATTTTTTGTACTGACTTCCCGTCAGTATAAAATACAACCACAGGAATACTGTGAGACAAGTCATAATAATAATAATAGTACATTTATTATTTCCAATCAAGATTTCCATTTTATAATATAATCTAAAATAAACTAACACTACTAACTAAATCTTGACAGAAACAAAAGGTCAACTCAGTATCCCACTAGACAGTAGGCACTGCTGAAAACTGATAATTTCATTAATGTATTATATAATATATAATATGAAATGTACTTTAACATAATCGTAAGAAGAGTAGTTTCACAATGAAGTTAGAACTATCCTAAATAATCCTGTTTATAAAAGTATGTGCTGTCTATATTAATTAAACTAATGAAGTCTAGAGCATAAGAAGGAGGGGGATTCTAGACAAGAAAAGAGAACTTAAGAAAATAATGAAAGAAGGAAAGAGAACAAGAAAATAAAGATATACTTACTAAATACGTATTGGTTGTATGTAACAAATATTTTATATTAACGCCTTGGATTATTTACCAAAGTATTTTTTTAAAAGTACTAACGGATAAGGAAAAGTCAGTGACTTTAAATTTATTTATTAAACATGATATGTTATACGAGAATGATTTTTTAAATAGCTCCTTGTTATGTGCACGGACTGCTAAAATGTGTTTTTTGCGAATATTAATATTGTGTACGTCTGTTCGGTATTTGAGTCTACTGTGTAAGTATGAAGAGAATTTGTGTTTAATTATTTTATATAAAAAAAAGCAAAGTGAATGTAAAGTACGGCTGTTATACGTGTTAAGCCAGGCAAGCTCAGTTTATGAGATGCTCTGTGATTTTGCATTTTTTGAATTCTTCGACTCTCAGTTGAATCTAGAAATAAATATCGCAGAAAATAAAATGGGACAAAACTAACGAGTCGCATAAAGATTTTTTAATATTTTGACTTATTACACAGGTTATGCCTGTGAGGGTATAGCATGTTTAAAGAAGAGTATGCTCTTTTTAGACACTGTATAATGTGCTGCCTAAATTTTAGTTTGGTATCCAATACAAGACCTAAGTTTTTTGCATATGGTTTAAAGTTTATAGGTTCTGAGCCAATTGATAATTGAATATGTTCCTCTAAGTTATCACGCAAATTATCGGCACAGAAAAGTAAAGCTATAGATTTGCTTGGATTAATTCTAAGCAAATGATCATTAGAAACGTTCATAAACCTTCTAGGTCTTAATTAAATTGAGTTGTAGCCATTTCTACATTAGCAGGTTTAAACGAGAAATAAATTTGTGTATCGTCTGCGTACAGATGATATTTACAGGAGCTTAGTCAGTTGACAAAATTTGAGGTGTATGTGGTGTATAAAAGTGGCCTCAAAATACTTCCGTGTGGTACACCTGAAGTGATGTTTTGCAAATCCGATTTTTTTTCTATCAAGAACGATTCTTTGAGATCTGTCCGAGAGAAATGACGGAACAAGTGATCACGACATATCATCAAAACCTAAGTATTTTAAAATGGCAAGAAGTAGATCATGATGAAGCATATCGAAGGGTTTCGTGTAATCGAGCAGAATCAGCACTGTGACCTGACTTTTGTCTAACGCTCTCACTACATCATCTGTTACATCGGACAGAGCAGTTGAGCAACTGAAGCCTTGTCTAAAACCAGATTGTTTTGTTAATAGATCTTTAAGTTCTTTTAAAAACCAAATCTTTTATTTTAATAAGCCACCTGCTAGTTAAAATAAAAATATTCAAAAAGAAGATACCATCGTTGTTGCCGTTTGCTGTTGTTCGAGTTATAAGTGGTCGCTGCATTGGTGAGATAGGATGTTTAATTAAATTTATACTAACAATTATATTCGATAAATTGTAATTTACAATTTACGAAAAAGCCTATAGTGTGCATTTGATTTTACTTATCATATCTAAGTTAATTTTAGTAATAGGCTTGCCGGCTATGTCTCAAATAAATAAATAAAATAAATAGATAATTTTATATATTATAAATAACCGCTCAATAAACTTGTTTGGGATTGGGGTCTGGTGTTTCAATTTTGGAAGATGCATAGTCCACACAATTTTTAAAGGAGGTCTGACAGAGTGTCGGTACGTAGAAATCCTTGAGGAAGTTATTCCACAACTGATGGAAAATGCACTTTATAATGCTTATCTTCAACAAGACCATGACCCAAGCCACAACTCTGCAATTTTAATAGCATTTTTAGACGATAACTTTCCTCAAATAGGGATTGGAACGCACGAACCTGTAAGATGGCCCCTCGATCTTCGGGTCTTTCGATTTGAATTTTTTTTATTACGGGGTTTCATGCAAAATAAGATATATAAAATACGATAGTCCGTAGCTGAAAAATTTAGCCGTGCGATTTGAACAGGTTTCGAAACAATGGCAAAATACATTTTACGTCATTAGTAAGACCTTTGATTATCTGAAATAGCCAATTAAAGCATTTTCAGCTAGGCCCAAACATTTTACACCGACAACTGTCAAAATTTAAAGAAGTTATTTTCTACTTATTTACAAATAACTCTTACACTATCTCTGAAAACAATACCAACTTTTTTCGCTAATAAAAATTACAGCATTGCTAGATTTTTAGAACGATAATTTTGTATGCCCCTAAAATACGGACAAAAGGCCACTTTTGGTCTATCAAAAGTGGACAGGCCTTAAAAGAAAACAAAAAACACTGTTCGGATCGTTAACTCGTTAAGCCTACTAAATCCATAATAAGGGCTTTCAGCTCTGACATAACCCCAATTGTATTTGGTAAAACTGAAATATTCGATGTTCCAATATTCATTATGCGTTTTCATAGCTTTTTATCCCTATAAAATCGGCTTAAAGACCTCTCCCTGGCATTACTATTTTTTTATTTAGTAAGAGGTTTGACTCAATTTTCCCTAAAAAAGCTGAGATATTTTTGCACTGTACGTTTTATGTAATTTTGATATATAACAATCTTCGGAATTTCTACTACTTTTTTGGGTTTTGTTGAAAAAGTAACTAGGTCGTTTTAATTTTCTTCCTATATCATTATGTTAACACACAGTTTCAAAAAAATAGAGTTGATTATAAATTAAAATATTTGACTATAGGTAATAACTGGAACTAACGAACAGTGGCGACTCGTGGTGAATTATATTGGGAGATCAACACAAATTAAAAAATAGGCATACTTAAAATAAAAATAAATATCTTATCTTTAAATTGAGCTTTAAATTCTCTTGAAGTTCAGGTCTATTCTTCGTTCTTTAGAATTGGAAAAATGGTGAATGACACGTTCGTTAAAATTGCACGCACATTCCTTTTATAAACCATTTCTCGATACTTAACATTGCTAAAGCGGATAGTCTATCTTGACCCAACTCCTCAACAAAATTTATAAGCCTTAGAAAAACCTCTGGATTTTCAGACAAAGCCGTTTCATCATTGCCAAGTAGTGCCATCTCGAATTCCCCACAAAATTTTACACAATCTATAATTTTGTTTAAAATGTAACAATTTTTAGATACATTTTTATTAACATCTCTAAGGGATTTTCTATAAGCTGTGTTTAGCTGAGTGTTGCATAGTTCACCGAACATTTCATGTGATCTGCAGAAGACGCATGTTTTTTTATTTTTTCTTTTAAGTGATTTAAGTCTTTAACACCGGTTTTGCACCATAATAAACCCGACGAGAACTTAGAAAACAACAACATAACAGTAAAATGAGTTAGAGACTTCACAACCACATATTCAGTTAGCTAAATCGTACATGCTGTTGCGAAAGTTTCGATGAACTTTGTTTTTGTCTTTATTAGTTTGTCGTATACTAAGTTCTGGTAAAATTGCGACCATTTATCTTGTATTCGGTTATTTTCTCAAAATTAAGTTCGTTAGCACTCTTTAGTTATTTAATTTTTTGCACTACTGACATTTTATTTCATCTACATTCACAACTCAAACATAGATCACCTTGGAATTGGTTATTTTTGAAAAAATTAAGTTCGTAAGCACTTTTTAGTTATTTATTTTTTTGCACTAGTCACTACCAACATTTTATTTCCTTTATATTTCCAACTCACACATGGATCATAAAAATAAAAAATATATATTACAAAAAACAGTATATAAATCAATTTTAATCGATTAAAAACGTCCAAAACAATATCGAGTTAGAATATAGACAGCGTGACCTCTGAACAACTGAACTTCCGCATGCCGACGTGATGCCTAGACCGATCGATCGAATTATGAGAAGAGACCGGCTGGTGACCCAAATTGCGATTTCATATTCCATTTGCTATCATGTTCGGTTGCCGCCCGGTAGCTGTGAAATCTTCGGGTACTTTCGTCAAGCTTTAAGGTAATCAGGGCAATTTGGACTGCTCAGCCTAGCTTAGTACAGCGTATTCTATTATGCCTAAAAAACGCAACGAGACCATTCGAACCGCCGCGCGCGGTTAATAGTGTAGCGTTTTTAACTTTTCCCAAGGTTCGCGTTTTATTACAACTATTAGGAGGGACGGTCAAACGAATAATTATTTTCTAAAATATTTTTGGGGGTCATTGACCAAACGACCCTATGGAAGAGCCGCCACTGCTAAGGAACTTAATACTTGTCACTGTTAACTTGTCTACACTTTGAAATCTTAATTATAACTGATCACAAAAATACCTTTTGACTAGCTTATATCATAAAAATTAAAACCTATTATGTTTATACTTTATATAGTCTTTAGAAAAGGATAGAATGATCCAGGAAATTCTGGAATATCATATAACATACAGGGCGAAAAAAATTAAGTCCAATAGAATACTCCAGAAAAATTATTGCGATGAAAAAACTGAAAAACTGAGATAAGCCTAGAATAAAACACAACGGTAGCAATTTCATAGATTCATATGGGTTCTTCAAATAAAATTGCATTTTTAATTTTTAAGGTAGATTAAATCTTATTCTCCAAGAAAATTTAAAAAAAATTGGGCTCGGAAAGAATCTTTATAATATATAAAATTATTATTGAACAATATTTTTCTTTTTCCATTTAAATTTTGAAGCCATCTTCCCGCTATCAAAGACAAGAAAGTGTTTTGAATTTGTTTCATAAATAGTGTATGAGCGCTACTGGTTTTAAAAAACCGAGCCGAAGACGAGGATTTTTACTTCCCTCGTAAAAGGGAAGTATTATAATGGTGAAAAATCAACCTCCGAGATTTTTTCAGATATTTACGTTTCAGGGGGTCTCTAGATACCGACAAAAATGTTTTCTCCATTCCGTCGGTCTCTGTCCGTTCCCGGTATAACTAGAAAATAGGTACTTATCCCATTGACTTTGGTCAAAAATTAATGGTCATTATGAGTTAATCTGGTAGCAATTTGGTGAAACTCCAAAATGGCTGTAAAAATGGCGGCCTAGTAAACTGTTAAAAAAATATTACTAAAAAACTAAACCTCAAATTTTGTACAAAGTGTTACGTAGTAATCGACGGGTAGAATTTTGGTACGAATCCGAGATGGCGTAACAAAATGGCGACCTAATAAAATATTTAAGTAAGAATTGATTTTGGTTTAGAAGTTAACTGTTAAAATTGTGAAACGAATATAAGACGGCGAAACAAAATGGCGGTTAAATTATTACTTCTATATCTCTAAGAGATGGAAAACTAAAATATCGGCAAAAAGAATTTTTTTTTCGCTAAATTGATTTAAAACGACCCAAAAAGTGTAAAAACATAATTTCGGCGAGATCTATTTTCTGTCTGTCTGTTAGTTTATGTGATAAATTTCAAAGGAATAATTGTGCTATCGAGTTTAAATTTTGTATATAGGTAGTAATCCATATGGTATTGAGTAAAATCGGTTGAGAAGAAGGGGGTGAAGTGGGGGATTAATTGATAAAAAAACTACAATTTTTTGTTAATAATTCCGTAATATGCCTTTTTATGGGTTTTGGGGTACTCAGATTTGAATCATAACACTTTCGTAAATAATAAGGGATAAGGGAAATAATAAATATAAAAGAGTTTTGTCTTGTTCTTGCAGTAAGAACAAGACAAGAACAAGAAATTTCTTGTGAAACACTATGCAACTTAAGTACAATTTGAAAAAAATGTCTATCAGCAAAATTCAAACCACATCAACTCGAAATGGTGAATATACAGGATGTCCCATGAAATTTTGACTAAGGAATATCTCAGTTGATGTACAAAATAGAATAAAGTGTATGATCAAAGCATAGCTTTGATCATACACTTCAGCTCACAATTCACAAAGCCATAGCAAACCAAACTTCTTTTCTTTTTTAATCAGACACCCAGTGCATTTGTTGTATTTTGGAAAGTTTATTCGAAAAGCGGTTGGGTAATATCGTATTTTATCCTATATTTACTTATACATGGTTTCATTGATTTCCAAGTTGTCCATGTATACTTCAGAATGTGTACTCTTTAGCACCCTGTATAAGCTAAACCAAAAAATATGGTGTTTTCGAATTGGCCTTTAAATAAACTTAACAAAATAAAACGAATATACTATGTGTCTTATTAAAAATAGAAAGATTGGTTTGCTACGGTTTTGTGAGCTATCCTGTATGATCAAAGTTATGTTTAAATTATGTACCTCATGGATGGCATAGAAAGTCCTTAAGACACTATGTCCATTTTCAAACACCAACCGTGATGTACTCTGTTATAAACAAATAATATTAAGAACTCATTCCTTACACTGTTATAACTATAGTTTACCAATAAAAAAACTTAAAACTAATTTAATTTAGCTAAAACTTCTACTCTCCATTAAAAATCAATATTCCAGGAAGGGAAATATTTACGAATTACGGACACCAGAAAGTACCTTTCGTAAATGTTAGAAAAATCCCGGCTATTGCATTATGACATGGCAATGCTTGTTATAAACATATAATATTATACCATTTATAAATAAAACAATGTAAAAAATGGTGATGCTTTTCGACTGTGATATTTTTCTTTTCTCCATCTCGTACGAATAGTCACGTCCATAGAACGGATTTTTTAAACATCAAATTAATTTCCTTAAATTTTTATTTAAATTAATGACTGTCGGATACTAGTAATAAATATTAAACTTTACTACTATTATTATTTTACAATCGAACACCGCCTGACATCGCCTTCCCCACAATATGCAACTGAGGAGAAAACGATTACATTTTTTATTTTATTACTCTAATCTCCCCTGGAAGTTTTTTGTTTAAGGCGGCACGGGCTTTGTCCCAGTCGGCACGCTTGTCTAGTCCGTTCGACAAAGTTCCGACTGGGAGTGAAGGAACTTATATATTATATTCAATAAACTTTGATTCAAGTTACTTATAATTTAGTAAAACCATGGATCTGCAAGCTTTCTAAGTGTTAAGACTGGTTGAAATAATTAGTTAAATATATTTCAGATAGTGTTATTGATAATATTAAACATATATTTTAAAATTTTGAATTCAACTTTTTGATAAGTAAGAAATGCACAGCAATCTATACGGAGACTTCATATTGCGTTTTCATTTATACATATCCAAGGGAAACAATTTGTTTTCTCTTCTTTTTATCCACGGACGTAGTCTCAGGGTCATGCCAGTATTTAAAGACAGCCTTCACTTTTAAAATAGTAATCTTTTTTCATTATTCATGATCTAAAATTTTATAGCAAATATCAAGAAAAAGACTCACCCAAAGCATATCAACAAAAACAATATGCCAAACTTGTTAGAGAGGTGTGGCATTAAAATATTGGAATGCTTATGGTGCAGTCCAGATTTAGTTCTATGCGATTTTTCCCTTATAATGAAAATAACATCTACATATGCGTTTTTGCTGTATCTGGTGTGCTCTATTTATATAATAAATAAAAAATTATATAACAAGGGTTCTACCTGGTGACAATGAACAAATTTACGCCCACTCTTTTCTTGTTTCTTAAAATATTAATTCGAAATTTTGTGATCTTGTATAGGACACTGTTTATCAACTTTTAACCCCGGTTTAATCGGATCCTATCTATTTATTTTTAAATGGGCTTTACATTCCGATAAAGCTTAAAATTGTCTAAATGCAAGTTTTAAAATTTTTGAAATCGCATAGAAAAAAGCGGGGCTATTGGCATTTGTTTCATTCTGCTTAGTTGACCATGCCACAAATATGTATGCTTAGTAATTAGCGTAACCAAGCAAAATTGACATAAATAATAAAATATAATATAACATATTTAAATTATTAACCAATAATAGCAGCAATATGTTCTTTTTTTTTTTTTTTTTTTTTTTTGGTAAATACTAAACTGCTACTGGTATAAAATTTTATTATTGACCTAAGAATGTATAGTGTATTAAAATAAATTATGCAATTTCAAAATGTTTTAAAATAATTACAAAGCAAATTAGTTTTTACCAAAAAATGTAAAAAAAAGATATTGTTGTTATTTTGATCTAAAAGTATAAAAAAAAATCTGTTTTTTACCTATTATAAACAACATCAAAAAGTTAATTTATAACAAGAAAATTTAGACACTTTTTGTTTTAAATGCAATTTTCCTACGATACGATACTAATGAAGTTCCTAAATTCTATTAAATTTTGTTGTATGTCCAACTAAGCAAAATAAAACAAATTTCTATAGCTTTCATTTCTTACTCGATTTCAAACATCTAAAATCTGACATTTAAAAAATGTTTAAGCTTTATCGCAATATAAATAAATAGTTGGGAATTGTCATTTAAAATTTTAAAGATGGCGCCACATCTAGCTAAACCGGAAGTGAACCAAATTGTCAAACCTAGATTAAAAGTTCACAAATGGTGTCCCATGAATCCCCATAAAATTTCAAACTGTTATATTTTAAAAAATCGGCAAACCTTCACCCGGAACTTTCCCTTAAAATGTTCAGTTAGATTTATTTCATTTTGTTGTATCAATAATATTATACATTTCCATTTAAATTTTAAAGCCACCATTTCGCTATCTAACATAGAAAAGCGCAACAACCTGTTTAGAGACTTCATGTTGTCTTTTCATTTAAAAATATCCAAAGGAAACAATTGCTTCCCGCCTCCTTTGATCCATGGAACTATTCTCATTACAGTCATGTCAATATTTGAAGACACGCGAGACTTCAATCTTACAATGATAATTCTTTTTCATTTTTCATGACGGGAAAAGCACAAAAGAGAAAATATTTCAGCCTTTGAGTCAGGTTCTCGAACAAAGCCCATTTCTTATATAGGAAATATTGGTTTGAAGTTTCGTATATAAGAGCTTATAGATTATGGCGGGTAGATATTTCTTTACAGAAGGAGCCTTTTATTCGTTACACTTATACTGTTCTATAAAAGTGCGGGGCTTGACAGTGTTTGTAACTTTAAATATATTTTTCTAATTAAACTAACTGTTTGGTAAGACAATGTAAATAAAACCCTTAAAACTGTTTTAGATTTTCAATTTTATTCACAACTTGTGATATATGTGTCGCTATCACTGTAGCTTCTTCAGACAAACGGTATTTAAACTAACTCTTTGCTAAATGAGCTTGATTTTTATATAACATATTTCTAGGTAAAGACTCTTATGGCATACGAGAGTCCTAAGTAACGTCATGACGGATATTTCTAAAAGAAATAGGTTTAAAGCAGGTGAATCATTCATATCTAAATGGTCGTTTAAGAGATACTGGGTGTTTTTACGTTTATAATGTCCATAGACTCTAAAAGTGACAATTTTTCACTTTTGTTTATTGTGTGTAATACTTCAAAACTTTCATCCAAAGCATGAGTTACATGTATGGAAACTGCTGACAGAAGTAATTCCCACAATAGCGATTTCAAGAATGGATGACGATTTGCTGATGCAGATTCCCAGGCCCGAAGCTAACATACATTTAATCATTTTTATGTATTTCATTCTCATCTTTAAACTCTTACTGTTAAGACATATTTTAGAAATAAAATTGTTTTTTTAAAAAATAAATTTTTTCTTCAAAGTATTTAAGTGGCGCAGTCGGTAGGATAGTGCAGTGGTAATAATTTCGATTGGTCCGGAAGAATTGCTGCTTGATGGTTTCAACCCTTTGGCGCTATCCATTGAACCTACAGTGAGTGCAAAGAAGATGATAGGAAAGTGAGAAGAAATAAATCATTGTGCTTTTCATTTTTACCCCTCCTAAACCCTCTGTATAAAGATTTTTGGTTAGGGATAATTTTAGGAACAGTGCACCGAGCACATCAGGTTAAATTATCTGTCTATTGAAGACACTGAAAAGATTTGTTTTTCATTTTTACTCTATATTTGTTTAAGAACAAAATATTTACAATAACGTTTTTATATTTTCATGTATCATGCGACAATATTCATATTAAATAAAATTATTGATATATGAACGATTTAGGATATTTAGTAATAAGTTTAGTCTAATTAAATTAGATCTTGAAATAAAGAAGCCAGAAATTACCGAAAAAATGGAAGGCAGTGTTTCAGGACAACCAAAAGTAGATTGGGAAATTTTCAAAAGTAAAAATAGAGAATATTAAGCCTTTTGATGGCCATAGTAATACTCTAAATAAATTTATTAAAAGATGCGACGATTTAGTTAAACTCACAAATTTCTCTTTCTAAACAACTAATCAGTAATTGTAATAACACAATTTCGATCCTACAAACAAACCAAGAAAAATTAGAATATAGTTTAAAAATATTCAAAGAAACAACCGAAGGTAAAATTAACGATATAATCGAATATGTTAGTCTCCAAAGTATAATTCATCAAATTAATTTAGACTGTCAAAATTTAATAAATTTTATTGACAACCTAGAAGATGGTATTATGTTTTCGAAACTAAATACGTTACATAATTCAATAATGTCTGTATCAGAATTACAACAAATATTAAAAGAATTAAAAGTCATGTATACCATTAAAGAAATACCAAATTTCCGAGATGTACTCTCGTATTATCAGTTTCTAGGCACTCAAGTCAGATTTTCAAATAGAAGGGTAATTTTTGCTATTCATGTTCCTATAATTAGGCCCGAAAGCTTTACCTTCTATAACCTTTTTCCCATTATCCAAAATCAACAAATTTTTGTCCCAAAATACCCTTACCTAGCACAAACGACAGAGAAAACTCAATTTAAAGAAGCTGCATGCCCCTTGCTAGAAGAAACGTACTATTGTAACGAAGATTTCCACCCCCACGATTAATACCTGTGAAAGAAGAAAGAATATTTTCAAAATGCAAAACCGACCAATATATCGAAGTTAACCATCCTATCCTACTGAAAATTCCGGAAACGTGCCAAATTCAAGTGAGGACCAAAACATTTGTAAATAGCAGAAGTATCCGCCAAGGAAAACCACTATTATTGCCTGAAATTCACATTTCAAAATTAAAGACAAAAAACACTTTCCAAACTCCGAACCTTACGAAGTTAAACTTTGAAGAAATTTACCGTCTTAAGGACATCGCAAATAGAATATCACCAATCGAAGAAAGAAAATCAATCGGTACTTCTCCAATAATCAATATCCCTATAATAATATTAATCGCCATTTGTATGGGATTAAATATATAGAAACGAAGAACACTGAAGAATTATATCGTCACCAATTTTCAAAGAAGAAATCCCAATGATCGAAGAATTGAAGAATCTAATGCCAATACCTCGCAAATAGTCTCCGTCATTTTCTCAGCTTAACGAGTGAGGAGTTACATGTATGGAAACTGCTGACAGAAGTAATTCCCACGATGGCGATTTCAAGAACAGATGACGATTTGCTGATGCAGATTCCCAGGCCCAAAGTTAACATACATTTAACCATTTTTATGTAATTCATTCTCATCTTTAAACTCTTACTGTTAAGACATATTTTAGAAATAAAATTGTTTTTAAAAAAAAAATTTTTACTTCAAAGTATTTAAGTCATGGTTATTATCTAACAAAACTTCTTTTATGATCTGCTAGTCTCCGTTTAAAATGTTGGGCATGGTCCACAGTTTAATTTATAAACTCCGGATTTATTATTTTTATTAGTTTTTCCTTTATTTTTTATAAATTTACTTAGATTATTATTTGTTTTAAATGCAATTTTAATTTTCCTTTAACCTTTTCTGTAGGTTTACCGATATAAGTAAGTACCTTATTTTTTTTGGGTGGTAAAGGGTAAATTTTTAAAAGTAATCTTTTGGCATCTAGAAACGCAAAAACGTCTAGATATGTAGAACCTGAGAAAGTATTTTTTTCTCGATTACAAACATCTTATTTGGCCGCCATTTTTTAAAATTTAAAAAGGTATTATCTTTGCTAGAGTTTTGATATTGCAGAATAACTTTCCAAAAGTGTCATGAGTTACTATGAAAGTTTAACTCCACCAATCATTTTACATGAAACGAAGGACGTTGACTGCCGGTTATTTAAACAGAAAAAAAAGGGGCGTGTTCAGTTTTGATGTATGGCTTCACAAGCGAACAGCGACTGAGCGCGTAGTAATTTTAAAGTGTTACACGCTGTAGAGGGCATAATAGGCCCTACATAGAATGCAAAATTCATGAAACAAGTGATTTATAACATTCATGCCAAAATTTCCAGCGTTAAGTTATGGCAGACGTGTGTCACATAGCGTATTATTACGCACAGTTTACCCAAGATTTATGTTTGTTTGTTTTATTTCCATATAGGATAATAGCTCAATTAAAATATTTTGTTCGGGTAGGATAATCAGGTTTATAAATATAAACTCTAAACAAACAGAGTGCGTCCTTAATTGAAGCCATCAGTAACGCTAGGTTTAATAATAGAACAAATTATACAGTTAGATAAAGGATAGGAGCTTTTTAATATCAAAAATTCTTGGATTATTATGCTTGGCAGCAAATATTGGATTATCATTATTATAGCACTTAGTATATACCACCTTTTTTATTTCATCTACTTCTAAGAATCCAGCAGAGTTGCTTTATATATAAAATGTGTTTGTCGTAGAATGCAAGAAACTTCACGAATTAACATAAAAAATATACAGAAACCACTCTATGGCAGTTAATTCAAGAAAGATGCAAACGGTTCCCTTGCTGGTGATATTTGTTAACCTAGACATAGAATTCTATTAAAAAATATTTAAGTGTAACCCTGAGACATTTCAGCTAAAATATTTGTTTAAACAGATCACAAACAAAGGAATACATCTCATACAAGCAGTGCCATAGGATTATATAGGATTATAGAGTGACCTAGGTAATACATTCTGAGCGTTTACGTGTGTATGTTTGTTTATGTTTATGTGTCTTTACTACAATACCGATTGATTGCTTACGTAATTGCCTTTTCCTAATCGAAAGGGCAGCTAATTACAGACTAGCAGTGATATATGGAACACACTTTATACTTAGCCTGGTTTTAATATTACTACATGTCTTGTGTCAAATAGTTTTTTATTGACAGCATTTTGTTCAAGAAAATGTCGCAGATGACGCAAAATGAGTACAAGCTTTTGACAAAAGAAGAGCTAGCACCTAAAATTATTATAAAAAAGCTGGATGGTGCGCTCGGCCCAAGTTCCCCTTCGTAGTAGAAGAATGGGCAAATCGTTTTCGTATGGGGCAGGAATCCTTTAAAGATGATGGAAAAACTTGTCTACCAGTGGATGTGATAACGGAAAACAATGTTGCCATTGTGAAAGAGATGGTATGAGCGATCCACCTTTAAAGATCAAGAAAATCTCAGAAAAGACTAACCTTTCTGATACTAGCGTTCGTAGAATCCTGCATGATCATTTAGGTATTCAAAAGGCCAGTGCAAAATAGATGCCTAAAAACCTTTCGGCTTTTCAAAAATAACGCCGTGTCGAGTGTGCGCGATCTTTTTTGGAACTGTGCAGGCCCCAACCAAATCCTGTAATAAGAGATGAAACTATAATTCTCTACTATGATCCTTTATCGAAATTGGAATCAATAGCGTGTAAGGTGAAGCACACCCAAGCAAATTCAGAGCCTGCCTATCAATAGAAAAAGATGATTATCACGATTTTAGGGATTGTGAAAGAATTCTTTTGATAATCACAAAATATCACTCAATCACAATTTCGAAAAAACCATAGTTATATGACGGCCCTAGCTAAAGTAACTGATGACTTTCTAACAGGTATTGATAAAAATAAATTGACGATTCTTGTTCTTATTGACTATTCTAAGGCTTTTTACTGCATCAGTCACACACTTCTTATTGCTCAGAATATGTCGAACTTTGCTATGGTAAACAACGCAGTGCCACAGGGATCCGTTCTAGGACCACTTCTCTTTACTATTTATAGTTCTCGGTTCTCTATTGCCTTTCAGCACTGTGCTTTACATTTCTACGCCGACGACTCTCAAATCTACTTATCTTTTAATTCATAAGAAGTTGACTCCACGTGTTTAAAATTTAATAATGACTTAAAATGTCTCCTTGATATTTCTAGCAAATGCGGTCTAAGTATTAATGCCAACAAGTCGAAAGTAATGTTGTTTGGTAGAAAACTGGCACGTAACGCTACAGTTGATCATACCAATATTAACATAGGTACAGGCATGTTAATTCTAACGGATGAGGCAAAAAACTTAAGGATCCTTTTAGATTATAAGCTAAGATTCGAAAAGCATGTCAGTGCTCTTATCAAGAAAGTCTTTAGTACACAAAAGTTGTGTTCTCAAACCGATAATATTTTAATAAAAGTACAAGATATTTATTATGCGAGTCGCTTGTTTTATGGCATCTTAACTATGGAGACGTAATTTATGGCCCTAACTTACTACGTGTTGATGTGAGGCGACTACAACTCATTCAGAATGCCTGTGTAAGACTTATATCTGGCATGACACGACGAGGTCATGTATCTAGGGCGCTTAAAGAATTAAATTGGCGTAATATGGAGAACCGACGCAAACTACACTCACTAATTTTCTATCATAATCTCATTAAAAACACCATCTTATCTTTATGAGACATTAAAATTTCGATCATCCGTGCATTCGGTTAATGAACGACGTAAGCATCTCCTCACTATACCTCAGCACAAGATCACTACATATCGCCGATCTTTTTCATTCGATACTCCAAAAAAATATAATTATTTTACTTATTATTATATTTTATAATTTATTATACCTATTCCAGCCTTTAAAAGGCAAGTAAAAAAACTGCTCTTAAACTCTTAAATTCGTAAATGAAAAAACTCTTTATTTCTTGAATGATTTTCTATGCTACTAAACCTTAGATATAGGATATATCACGAATCCATAAATGTGTCAATTTAATTTTTTTTTATGATTGCTATCAGTAACTCTAATGATACTTTACTTACACTTTATTTTATCGTCTTCTTTTTGCTGCTACGCCAGTGATTGCGAACTCTGCCCTTTGTCAGATCTGTTTTCTCATCATAGGTTAGAATTGTCACTTATTTTTTTGTATGTTTCTGACAGTAAAAGCATAAATTATTATTATTATTAAATGTTATTTAAATTTCGGGACTGCAAATTTGTAAACGTCGAGGAAAACTGTCCGGGGGCGTACGTCTTGAAATATTGTTGTAATTTAACGACAAAAAGATATCTTGTGGCACATTACTGAAACTTAATTTAACGAGAAATTAAACGGATAAATAAAATATACAAGGTTTAATTTAAATATAGGCAGAAAATTTACGTTAAAGTAGTCATTTTAATTTTTTTTTTCGAAAAGGCGTAATATTTTGAAAACAACATAATGACATGTTTTCACGCTGTTTCTAACATAAAAAGTTTCATTTTAATCAGGTCACCTCAGAAGTTTGACACTGTATTTTGTTTTATATGTCATATGGTGAATATAACGTTTTTCTGAAAACCGGTTTTAGTGCTGTCATTTTGGAAGAAAAATATAACTTGTGATACATCATTGGAAAGGGAATTTTACACAGACTACGACTATGAAAAAAAATATACAGGGTTCTCTTTAATATGTTGAAGTTAAGGTCACTTCCGGTTAAACCAATTATCTGTCAAAATATGCATTTCAATAAGTGTCAAAGCGATCTGAAAAGGTAAAAAACTTATTGCGTATATATATATATATATATATATATATATATATATATATATATATATATATATATGTATTTATCTATACAGTGACCGTCTAAAGTTCGTTCCCCCCCTACTAATTTTTGAGCCAACTCGTATATCGCAACGAAATTTGGAGGGCTTAAATAAGAGATGAAAAGCTATTTTTTTTTATGAAAAAATGATAGCTAAAAGTTATAAAATGGCGGCTACGCGCCATCTTGAATTAATATTTTAAATACAACACCCCGCATATTATTCCATTTTCAAAATCTGCTCATTATTCTTAACATTTTTCTCCAATACACTTTATTCCTAAATGTAATTGCTTTCGAAATAATGACGTTTGAAAATTGACATTTTGGTCATTTCAAATTCAATCAAAAATACGATCAAGTTTGCGTTGGAAACAAAATCGTTGTCGCGGTAACATCTTGATAACTAACTGTCAAATAGTTCGTTGAGCATCTTAATTATTTTATGAAAAGTGTGACCATGGCTCGCAGTTTACACGATAATTTTGAAGCAGTTTTGATTTTTGGAGAAGCTGGAAGAAATTTTCATCTAGCAGTCCGTATGTTTAACGATAGATTTCCCGAAAACCCTATTTCGCGGTCATATTTGCGCAAACTTTTCAATAAGCTCCAAGCAACTGGTACGATGAAAGATGCTCCAAGATCAGGAAGACCACCTCTTTCAGAAGAAAAAAAAATTGAAATTGTTGCTGAAATAGTAATTAATCCTACTCAGTCGACGTCTGCAGTTGCTGAATCCTGCGAAGTAAGTTCGAAAAGTGTCCAAAGAGTCCTAAAAAATGAAAAATTTCATCCCTATAAAATGAAAATCCTGCATGCTCTCACGGAGGATGATCCAGACCGGAGGGTTGAATTTTGTGAGTGGTTAACAAGAAAAATTGAAGGAGAACGATCCTTTCTAAAACGTGTATGTTTCTCAGATGAATGCACGTTTTTCCTTAATGGAAAAGTCAACAAACAGAACGTACGATACTGGAGCGATACTAATCCGCATATTTTTAGAGAAGAGCATACCCAGTTTCCTGAAAAAGTTAATGTTTGGGCTGGGATTTTGGGCAACCACGTTGTTGGACCGATTTTCATCAGAGGCAATCTTACAGGAGATCTTTACAGAAATCTTTTAGAAACTGAAATTGAACCTTGAATAAGACAAATTGTATTAAACAATCAGGAAGAGTTTGAAAATCGTGAAATCATATTTCAGCAGGACGGAGAACCTCCCCATTTCTATCGCATGGCTAGAGAGTTTCTCGATACAAACTTTCCTGGGCGATGGATAGGTCGCAGGGGAAGTACAGAATGGCCACCAAGATCTCCGGATCTTACCCCTCTAGATTTTTTCCTTTGGGGATATCTGAAGTTAAAAATCTACGCCAATGAATGTCAAACAATAGAAGAGTTGGAACGCAGAATAAGAGAAGCATGTGAAGAAATAGATGAACAGACTTTCATCAACGTGAGAGAAGCTATTCATAATAGGGCACTTTATTGTCAAGATTTAGGAGGGGGCCACATCCAATACTTGATAAAATAATTATTGTTGGGGTTAAATAAGTGTTATTCAAAAATAAATAAAATATTTTTTTACCAACTAATTTGTTTTCCTTGTGAATTTACAGAACAAATTCGTAACCTTCAAGATTTTCAGGTACTGTTTATCCTTAAAATACTGTCTTTACGCCTCTTATTAGTCAAATTCATTAAAAGATTTAACTACAAATTAATTAAAAAATTTAGTTAGCAGAATTTTTTATCGAAAGTGATTAAAATCATTACTTCATTTTAAACCGGATTCTCAATTTTCAAACGTCATTATTTCGAAAACAATTACATTTAGGAATAAAGTGTATTAGAGAAAAATGTTAAGAATAATGAGCAGATTTTGAAAATGGAATAATATGCGGGGTGTTGTATTTAAAATATTAATTCAAGATGGCGCGTAGCCGCCATTTTATAACTTTTAGCTACCATTTTTTCATAAAAAAATAGTTTTTCATCTCCTATTTACGCCCTCCAAATTTCGTTGCGATATACGAGTTAGCTCAAAAATTAGTAGGGGGGGAACGGACTTTAGACGGTCACTGTATATATATATATATATATATATATATATATATATATATATATATATATATATATAAATATATATATATATATATGTTTGTTTCGTTTTATATTTGATCAAACTTTTATTTACGCCTGTCAATACCTTAGTTTCTTAACCTCATCTCAGTGTGTATTTTTAGATGTCAAGTTACAGTTGTTTGATTTGTTCTTGTGATTTTATTTAATGTAAGGTTTGTTTGAATTTTGTATATTTATAGTGATAGTTTTTGATTGGTATTTATATTAATTATAGATCTGATGATGCCTGAAAAGGCGAAACACTTGTAACCGTATTATATTCTTTTTGACTGAGACCGAGACTTTGTGTCTTCTTTCTAGTTTAGTCATTCGTTATATCTCCCTCTTATTTCTATGGGGTTATTAGGAGGATTAGGAGGATAGTATCTACGAATTAGTCCACGGACATTATAGTTAGTTTTTCTAAAGAATAAAGTGGAAGAGGAGTTATTGACATAGAAAATGGAGACGTGAGAAATTTCGATGATGGGCAGAACTGCTTTAATAACTTGTCCAATAATACCTGGGATATTCAATTACAATTATGACTCTCATCGTAATGGCACTCGGCGGTGCAACACGTGCTCTTGAATTTGATATTTACACCAGCTTGTCGGCACAGTGTTGAAATTCTCGCATATCCAATGCAAAAGAGATCATCTGGGGTAGGGTTTCCATCTCCCCGGATTTGCCCGGACATGTTTGGGTTTCTAAGGCGTCCGGGGACGTCCGGGCGGATTTCCAAAAAATGTCCGGGTTAATGTTTAAAGTCATAGTTTTAATAATAGGTATAACATTACATCAGCAAAGTTCATAAATTTATATAATCTCAACTAACTCGACCTTCGACAACTCGTGATGGCGCGCAACCAACATTACAGATTGGCCAAATCCGCTATATCAACGAAGTTCTACAAAGCGCGTTTTCGTTTCGTTTCGCCCATCTCTATGCGAGTGTTTTTGGTTTGTATTTTACTCGGGGATTCCCCTTTATAACCGAACGGCTCGAACGGTTTTGTTTTGACCAATCAGTGCATTCTGTGCATTTGGTTTTTTGTGGTTTGTGTTTTGTGCTTTTACATAGTACATCAATATATTATTTTGAGAGTTAATTATGCCAAAACGAAAGTGCGTTGTCTCGGATGAAATGCTTAATATATTTCCTTCTTTTAAAAAGGGAAAGTCGAGTTTTGAAGTAATGTGTAAGATATGCAGTGTAAATCTTAGCATTGCACACAAAGGCAAAAAAGACATCGAGGACCATATAGCTAGTGAAAAACATAAAAAAACTTGAAAAGTCAGGCAGGTTAGTAAAAAAAAAACTAGTTAACGGTGTTAGAAAATCTAAATTATATTTATTATAATTTTAGGCACATGCAAACTAGACGTTTTTGTTAAGGCAACAAGTAAAGATAATGAAAAACTTGTTAAGGCAGCTGAAGCAACACTAGCATATCATACAGTCAAACATCACCAGTCATTTAATTCAATGGATTGTACAACTAAGATCCACAAGAAGATGTATCAGGACTCATCAATTTTAAAATCAGTGACTTGCGGCCATACGAAAGTTGAAGCCATAGTAAATGGAGTACTCGGACCGTCAACAGTAAAAGCTATCACAAATCAGATTAGTGGTATTTCGTTTATTGGAATTTCTACAGATGCCAGTAACCATAATGCAATTAAGATGTTTCCTATATTAATTCAATATTTTGATTTTAAAAAAGGGGGAATACAGATTAAACTAGTTGATATATGTAGCTCAGACAACGAAACATCGGAGACTGTTACAGACCTTTTATATTCCGTACTGGAAAAACTTAAACTTACTACAAAGTGCATTTCATTTTCTGGTGATAATTGTAACACCAACTTTGGTGGAATTAACAGGGCTGGTCAAAATAATATTTTTAGCAGATTAAAATCTAAAATAAATAATAATCTAATTGGCATTGGATGTCCGGCTCATATTATAAATAATGCGGTTCAGACCAGTTGTGACATCTTGCCAATTGACATAGAAAGTATAGTTTTAAAGCTGTTTAATTATTTTCACATTTTTACAGTTAGAGTGGCCTCTTTAAAACAATTTTGTGATTTTATTGACACAAATTACATGCAATTGCTATACCATTCCAAAACTAGGTGGCTTTCAATTTCCGGCTATTGAAAGAGTGCTCAAGATGTTTGACGCTTTGAAGTCGTATTTTTTGTCTGAAAAAACTCCACCCTTTATTATTAAATCATTTTTCGAAAATTTATTTTCTGAAGCTTATTTATATTTTGTTCATTCTTTGATGTCAGTGTTTCACCAAAATATTGAACGTATTGAACGCGCTGATAATTCCGTTGTCGAGGTACTAGTCATTCTTGAAAATGTTATTGAGAACCTAACTAACAGATTAAAAACTAGGTTTATCCCACTAAAAGTCCGTGACATTTTAAAAAAAGCTTCAGAAGAAGGTTTTGAAACAGAGTGCGATATATTTAGAAAAAATATATTTTGTATGTATGAAAAAGCTATCGATTATGTCAAAATTTGGATAAAACCTCTTTAACAGTTTAAATGTTTTAAGTGGATGAACTTAAATAATTTGGAGGCAAAAGACTGGGAGGTGGACATTTTACCATCCATAAACTATCTTTTAGAAAAAGGCGTCAATATTGACGATGCAAAGTTTTTTGACCAATACTTTTCCTTAAAACAATTTATAACTTACAGTTTTTCTGAAGAGCAGCATGATTTGTCAGCTCATAAAAAGTGGGTTATTTACTTTCAAAGTTGTGTATCAATTGAAGTATTTTCGGAACTATTAAATCTATGCGAATTTTTTTTCTCCATCACGGCACACAATGCAAATGTTGAGCGTATATTTTCATTAATTGCTGCCCAGTGGACAAAGGAACGCAATAGGCTAACCCTTGATTCAATAAAAGGGATTATATTGACAATTTTTAATTATGATATGACCTGTAGTGAATTTTATGATTTTATTTTGTCACCTGAAAATATGTCTGTCCTAAATCAAATTCAGAAATCTGAAAAGTAGCAAATAAAATAAGGAAAATTGGCACCTTTTTTTATGAAATCATTTTTTTTTGTTCCTATGTTTTGCACTGTTCTATCTTTTGTTCCTATTTTTGTTCCGTCTTTTTTTTAATAATAAATGTTTATTGAAGTTTTACTTTTGCTCAAAATAAATAAGTAAGTACGTTAATTTATAGTTTTATTGTTTTAGTCAAAAATTTATACTACTATATCAGTTTTATAAAAGAGTCCGGGTTTCGTCCGGGTTTTAGGTCTTAAATGTCCTGGGTTTTAAAAAACTGATATGGAAACCCTAATCTGGGGTCATGAAAGGGCATACCACCAAGTCATTTACCTGTACTAAGTAGTGGAGTATTGGGAAGTAAATCCTGCCTGTCGATATAAAAACCACCGAATTCTGCCAGAGATTTTTTATTGAGAGTAACAGTAATATTATTATTAATAAAATATATTTAAGAAAATCTCAAAACTAACTGCCTGCAGGTAATTGCCGTTGCATTATAATTTACCTTGCATGATCGAGATCAAATAAGTGAAGCGAGTGTCTTGAATTTTGACATAGTTTACTGAGCATTATATCATCATAACAGCGCTAACAAGGTTTGCAAGTTTGTCCCAATTAAGATATATATAACGTTCGTTTAGAAACTCACGAAGCACGGCGGCATACTTTAATAAGCCAGAGACCCCTGTTGGAATATCAGGGCGGTTTTGTGGTAGACGAGTTTGGAAACAAAGGCAAGTTATTTTAGATGCGCTTGACCTATGAAAAGGTGACTTTCGTCTTTGCAACTCAGGTAATTAATATATTATGCAAAAAATAGTAGTTCCCCTATGCTCGTTAATGGCTTTCTCAACTTGAGGATTATATACAAAAAAAAAATTGAAATGGTTTGCAATTTTCTAAAAATATTAATCGTTGCTAAAACATAAAAAATTTGTTCGTTTTAAAAAATTTGTTTCATTCCTTTAGGACCGCCCTGAATTATTAAAAGAATGTTACATAGAAAAAATGCAATAAATTTAACGTCTTTCTCTGTTAACAACATTTACATTTATTTTTAAGAAACTGTTTTAAACTTCTTAGAAACCCTATATAGAGGAAAATATTTCTATATTTCTAATTTTTTTTGGGATGACCCATCATACTTGATTTTTGTGCAAGGTCCATTTGATAAGTAATTTCTAAACAATGATTTTTTTAATTTTATATATATATATATATATATATATATATATATATATATATATATATATATATATATACAGGGTGTCCCAATAGTGGGTTCTCGGTTCATATCTTGATAACGGATGATAGCGATATAAAAAAAGTTAAAATACAAAAGTTGTAGAATACGGGCTACATAAGCTAAAATTATTTTCATTCATACAGGGTGTCTCAAAAATCTGTAGCGAAGCAAAGTTTTGTTTTTCCTTATGGGACACCCTGTATATTTTTGCATATTTAGATTCTGCTCGTGATTCGACACATTTTTTGTATAACATGTCCTATGTTTAAATCTGATAGTTTTTCTAATATCCGCCATTTTGTAAAAAATTATGAATTGCAGTGCCTTTTTTCAAACGACGTGGGCCGGCAGGAACATTAACGAAAGCATGGGTTGACTTTCAACGTGAATAAAATTTGTCGGCGTTGTACAGGGGGTCCTAGATAAGTAAGAGAAATTAAAAAAGTTAAAAACATATCTTCATTTTTTTTTAATGGAATGTATAGTATTTTAATATTTTAGACTATTCGTGACCCAAAACCCTATCTTTCGTTATAAATATGTCTTATACCTATTTGTCATATTTTCCGAGATTTTGACGTTTTTGTATTTATTATTTGGTTTACAATGGCAATCGCCTTAGAATTTGCTTTATTATCGAATTTTCTAATTATAATACACTACAAGTGACGCAAAATTAAAAATTCAGCTCATAATATTGTGCTAAGAATCGCGACCTAAAGACTTAGAACAGATATTTTACCAACTATTCTTAAATATTTACTATTTTGGCTATTATAAAAGCGTAGGTAGTGTCAACATTTAGTGAGAACTTAATGTACGAAGATGCCTTAGACAATCCTAAAGTAAAAACAATTGAAAACGGGGAAAATGTTGTCATGGCGAAATGTCAAACTCTTGTATTTGTGTAGTAACGGTGTTCAAATTGACTCAAAATGAATTTTTCTAGAGAAGAATTGATTAACATGATTTATGTTTTGGGCGCAAGTGATCAAAATTGTTTTTTAGCAAGTAGAGTTGATGCGCAACGGTTTAGCAATGCCGAACGTCATCCTCATGAGGTAACATTTGTCAGACTCAAAAAACGATTTGAAAGAACTGGATGTGTCGATTACGAACAAAAATTGGAAAGGCAGAAACGAGCCGCAAATGAAGAAACTGAATATCTTGTTATGCAAGCTTTAATTGAAAATCCTCATATTTCATGTAGGCAGTTAGAAAAGGAGAGAGGTGTTGCTAAATCTATGGCAAATAGAATAATTAGAAACCGTAAATTTCACTCATACCATATTCAGCTGGTACAAGAGCCGGATCAAGACGATTTCAATCGAAGACTTGAATTTTGTACTTGGGCATTAGCAAAAAATAGAGAAGAACGTGATTTTTTCAATAACATTTTATTTCCTGACGAAGCGACATTTCATAAAAATGGATACGTCAACCGACATAATTTCCACTATTATAGTTCTGAAAACCCCAGATTCATTATCCCCTTGGATCACCAGCATAGATGGTCTCTTAATGTATTGGCTGGTATAATCGGTAACCGTATCATTGGACCTTATTTTTTCGAAAATAGAGTTAATGGAGACACTTACCTTAATTTACTGCAAAACAGTTTACAGGAGTGGATTGACGAATTACCTTTGAATCTAGTGAGGTGGATGTGGTTCCAACTAGATGACGCTCCGGCACATTTTAGCAGGCAAGTGAGGCAATTTTTAGACACGAATTATGAAAATAAATGGATTGGTAGGGGAGGTCCAGTATCATGGCCGGCAAGGTCTCCGAACCTCACAAAACTAGATTTCTTCTTGTGGGGTTTTGTTAAAGAGCAAGTTTACCAAACGCCACCCACTACCATAGAGAATATGAAAATGAGAATTAGAAATGCATGTACAAATATCAATGCAATCTTTATTTAAAATATTTATTTGCCTTTTTACATAAAGAAAAATAGTAGACTGAATTTGTAATTTTGCATTTTTTACTGTGTATTAATGTACAGGGTGATTCACCGAGAATTGCCACCCCCCTTAATTCCTTTATTTTTAATAACAGAGAAAAAGTTGAAATACAAAAGTGTTCCTAGGATATCAACTTTGTTATTTTAGATGGAACACCCTATATATTATTACATTTTTGGATTCCTCGGAAAATTCTATAAATTCGATAATAAAGCAAATTCTAAGGCGATTGCCATTGAAAACCAAATAAAATGTCAAAATCTCGGAAACTATGACAAAACGGTATAGGACATATTTATAACGAAAGATAGGGTTTTGGGTCACGAATAGTCTAAAATATTAAAATACTATACATTCCATTTAAAAAAATGAAGATATGATGTTTTTAATTTTTTTAATTTCTCCTACTTTTGTTAATGTTCCTACCAAAAATCATAATCCTATATCAAAAAGCCAACGGCCCACGGCGTTTGGAAAAGGGCACTGCAATTCATAATTTTTTACAAAATGGCGGATATTAGAAAAACTATCAGATTTAGACATAGGACATGTCACACAAAAAATGTGTAGAATAACGAGCAGAATCTGAATATGTAAAAATATACAGGGTGTCCAATAAAAAACAAAACTTTGCTTCGATACCGATTTTTGAGACACCTTGTATAAATAATAATAATTTTAGGTTATGTAGCCCGTATTGTTCTACAACTTTTGCATTTGAACTTTTTTTATATCGCTATCCGTTATCAAGATATTAACCGAGAACGCACTATTGGGACACCCTGTATATATATATATATATATATATATATATATATATATATATATATATATAGTTATATATATATATGTTACCGGCCAAATCCGACTTCAGGCTAAACTAGTTTTTCCTAGGCCAAATCAGTCTATCCTAAGTGCGATAGGATAAATTAGTTTGCTCTATTCCAAACTAGTTCATTATACAATCAATTAATTGCTATTAGAACAAACTGGTTTGTCCTAGTCTAAACTAGTTCGTCCTAAAATCAATTAGTTGATAATAGGACAAACTGGTTTGTCCTAGTGTAAATTACTTCGATCTGCAATTTAGCTAGCTAAAAACAAGTTAAAAGTAGAGAGCGGTTCAGCTTTGGCTGTTCGATCACGAGGATTTAGTTTGTGCACGTACGTTGACTGTTACGCATTCGTATTATTGTAATATCGTTTCCTTGTGTGTTTGTTTCTAAACCCAAGCTAGACATTTTGAGACACTTTGTGTTTTTTCTTTTGATCTAATATCTAGTGTATATTTTCTGTTTCTCGTTATCATGGATGAGGCTTCGTCAAGTGGGCACGTAGGCGTAGGTCAAAAAGAATGGAGGCAGAGATTCTTGGCAGAGATTTTAAGATCCAAGGATGATAAATCAACCCATTTTAATGTTCTGACTAAAGAAAAGTACTGGCAAAAATCACCCCTACAACAAAGAAGACTAAAACGATTTGATGGGATAGAAATCGGAGGGGTAAAGAAACTCACCGCACGAAATGAAGAAAATACAAATGACATAAAGTATTATCTCACTGCCTCACGTAGCAGTGGGACATGGTGGTCGTGACAGAACGTCGGCTGAAACTTCTAAAAAATTTACGAACTTCACAAAGGAAATTATATCTCTTTTTCATCCATGTGCATGGTGTGTTAACAAAAAAAGACAAAGAGGAAAAAAGGCTTAGTATCCAAACCGATTCTGCACTCCGAAATGAACAGCCGATGCCAAGTCGACCTTATTGACTTCCAGACTCAACCAGATGGAAGGTTCAAATTTATATTGGTGTATCAGGACCACCTAACAAAATTTGTTTTGCTTCGTTCATTGAAAAGCAAGAGAGCGGAAGAGGTAGCCTATCGTTTAAATGATATTTTTTAACTTTTGGAGCTCCTTGCATTCTACAATTTGACAACGGCCGAGAATTTGTGAACCGTGTAATTTTTGAAGTGATAAATCTGTAGCCAGAGCTTAAAATTGTGCATGGAAAACCACGACATAGTCAAAGTCAGAGATCAGTCGAGAGAGCAAACCAGGATATTGAAATATGCTAAGTGCCTGGATGAACGACAACCAGTCAATTAAATGGTCGGAAGGACACTACGATACGTACAGTTTATGAACAACCGCCCATTTTATTCTGGAATTAAACAATCACCTTATAAGGCAATGTTTTGCGCGGAACCCAGAGTTAACCTTTTTACTACTTCACTGCCTTCGGAGCTGCTGAAAGACATTGAAGACGAGGAGAATCTTCGAAAACTTTTTGATGAAAAAAACATAGACGGACATGAAAATGATGACAGGGATGGATACGAAGATAGTGATGGAGAAGATGATAGGGATGGGACTTCAGAAAATATTTTACAAGCACGTACAAAGGCTGTGCAGAGCCTTGAAAAACAAGCCAAGAAGATGGAAGCAACCTCTGACAAGTCGCATCCACTAGCGAAAGTTGGAAATAACATTACCATACCTACTCCTGACGTAGACAGATCTAAAGAAGATCTTCAGAACGTTATTGAAGTTGTTCTTGAAGTATCTGATAACGGATTTTATAAGATTGGAACCAAGCATGGTATCTTACAAAAGTTATACAGCAGGTAATTATTTCTATAAAAATAATGAAACATTTTTACTTCCCTCGTAAAAGGGAAGTATTGTAATCGTGAAAAAATCACCCTCCAAGATTTTTGCAGATCTTTACGTTTTTGGGTCCCTAGAACCCGAAAAACATATTCTTCCAATTCCGTCGATCTGTCGGTCTGTCTGTACGCGGCATAGCTCAAAAATTACTTAACCGATTGCCTTCAAATTTTGGTCAACAATCAAAGATCATAAGAGGATGAAATGGTATCATTTTGGTGAAAATTCACTAAGGCGAAACAAAATGGCGGCCTAGTGAAATATTTAAAAAATTATTACTAAAAAATACGTATCCTATTTATCTCAAATTTTGCACAGAAATCAAGCATTACGTGGAAATCAGCTAGTAAAATTTTGGGACAAATCCAAGATGGCAAAACAAAATAGCGGCATAATAAAATATTTAAAAATTCAGCCTGGAAAAACTACCTTATAGATTGACCTAAAATTTTGCCCAAGAATTCATTGTGGTATAGAGATGAGCTCGTAGAAGTTTGGCATAAATTCAAGATGACGGAACAAAATGGCTTTCAAATAAAAAAAATAATTTTGGGAAAAATTCCAGATTTAACACATTATGTTTAGTTCCTACATCCCAAAAAATTTCTCAATTCGGTTGTTCTGTCTGACGGTCTGTTAGTCTGTCTGCCAATTCGCGTCTTAGCTAAAAAACTGCAATTATTTACACATTTTTTCAGAAAAATTAAATGTGATTTAAGGATAAGGTCGCACAACAATTGGAACAAAATAGCAATAAAAAAATTCAGGGTAAACATTATTATTCAATTTATTTTAAATCACGCTTAAAAACTAAGTGCAGCTTAGATTAGGTGTGCATGATCGTGTGCGGAATTAAAATGAGTTAAACTTTATTATGTTTAATAAGAGGAAGTATATAAAACGAGGGAAGTTCCGGGTAATGGAATTTACGGATTTTTTTAAATGAAATATTTCTATTTGAGAAATGAATTTCATATCTGAGCACAAAAGCTTTTATGGGAAGAAGATGTTGACAAAAATATTGAGATTTCGTTAATCGGATTTCGGTTTTTTAAGTGTAGTTGCACCAAGATGTGTACGTCAAATCGATACCTATGCAAAAAGAATAACGTTCTCTGCGACTCGAAATGCCATAATAGTTTGACACGTAATAACAAGTAAATAATAAACGTTACTTAAACTGTAATAATAATATATTATTATTTATCAAGCCCAGTTTATTATATCCTACAAAATCCTATTTCGAACTAGTTTAGGCTAGGACAAATCAGTTTTTCCTAATACTATTACAATGATTTTAGGACAAACTAGTTTGGACTAGGGCAAACTAATTCATCCTATTGCTCTTAGGATAGACCGGTTTGGCCAAGGAAAAACTAGTTTATCCTAAAATCGTGTTTGGCCGGTACCATATATATATATATATATATATATATATATATATATATATATATATATATATGTATATATATATACATATATATATATATATATATATATATATATATATATATATATATATAATAATAATAATATTAATAATAATAATAATAATAAATCGTTTATTTACATAAAAGGCCAATAAATGTATACATTTCGAAAATATATCTAAAAGTAAATAAACCAAAAAATCTGCAATAGCTGTGCGCAGACATTTAGCAATTTAACAACAGAAGAGAATGTACTATAACAATATTTACATTTACACTTAAAATATAGATTTCCGCAATTAGTGATTAAAACCTTTTTGTAATTTCAATTTTTAATATTTACTATTTTGTGTATTTCCGTTCTTTGGATTGATGTTAAAAACAATTTTGTTTTTTTTCTTAACAACCCTTTAGAGTTTGATCTCAAAACTAATTCCTTTAGATAATCAGGCAGATAGTTGTATGCTCTTAATATTAAATATGCGGGACTTCGTTGACCCACTGTTTTTTTTATAATTGGCGTTTTTGAGATATGATGTATTTTTTTTCTTGTTTCGTATTGATGGTCTACGTAAGTGATAAGTGTTTTATGTTTATTTAAATGTATAATCAAGCCGTAAAAAACAGTTGTCTCAAATCTAGAATTTTTGTTTCCTCGAAAAGTAAATTTGTAGAGTAAGTACGATTTTTTTTGTAGATTATTTTTAGGAAAAGTTTCTGCAATATTGCCAAATTTTTAAGATGGTTGTCAAATCCCCCCATCCAATGATGCCGTACTGAATTCTGGATTCTACCAAAGCATAATAAAGCATTCTTAAATGTTGTATATCCAAAAACGACGAAAAGATCTTGAATCTATAGATGAGAGATCTTAGAGTACCAACGACATTACCCATCTCAAATGTTGATCTATTTCAACACCCAAATATCTCATCGATTCTACTGAAGATATAGAAATTAATTTTCCCTTAGAGGTTATATTGAGAGATCTTAAATCAGGTATTTTGCTTTTGTAGGAAGTAAAAGCTATAAATTTAGTTTTTTCAGAATTGATGCTAAGTTTTTTGTTAACAAACCAGTTGGAAATGGCCTTTAATGCTGTCTCAGATTTTTGTTTAAGTTGTTCCCAAGATTCTGCTCTTTGAAATAAGACAGTGTCATCGGCAAAACTTATGATGTCTCCATCAGTATTTAAAGCGAGTAATCGATTTATATATACAGAAAAAAGTGCAGGTCCCAGAACAGTCCCTTGAGGTTTGCTTAGTTTTATCTGTCTGATATTATAATGGAAAGAAATGTTTCAATATACCTAATTTTTTTGGAGGTGGCTAAAAGCTAAAAGGTGGGTAAAAGGAAATGTTCTATATATAAAAGAAATATTATTATGTATTTAAATATATAATTTTTCAAATTTCCCTAAAAATTGCATTTCATTACTTCTTAGTTGTACCAAGTTATTAGCTATTTATAAGGACAGATATAGTTGCGCTTTGAATCAGGCAAAACAATGTTTACCACAATCTATAAATGATCACTGTGGGAGAACTGCAAAAAACAATAATGGAAGCCTCGTGTTAAACAGCTCTACACCAATTCGACATTTTTTTTATTTCCAACTACTTATCCCAAATATTTCTACTTTCGATTTGCCGAAAATCGATTGATATACGACTCACAACATTTAATTTCCACCAGATATAGGTCTAGACTATTTTTAGTTTAAATTTGAAATGATGCGAACATATTTTTTCCACAAATATGTTTTTCATGGTCTAAAGACACTAATATTTTAAGAAACCGTTATATTTTCGAACATGTTTGCGATTGCAATGCTTTCACTAAAAATACCGATATGTTATAGTAATAATAAGACATGTGCTTCGTTATAGAAAGTAAACATTTCTTTTGAAGAAAGAGTTATTTTTCATTAGATAACAAATTGGAACCAATGTCAATCATTCTTCTATCTGCAGTAAAACTCTTGGGATTTTTACATTTTGTTAGACTTAAAAACGGTTTAAACTTACGCATTACCTGAGTGTGATATTTTTTCTTGATTCGGTTAATAATTTGCCGGTTGATGAGATAAGCTGCGAATGATCAATTTGATTTGCGGATACAACTTAAGTTATAATCTGGATTGTTTACAGTATAAAATGCTCAGCAAAAATATTAATGTTGCAGGAAAAATTCTAATACCATACTACAGTAAACCTATCCTTAATATTAGGACAAAAAATTAGAGTATTGGTAACTTTTTAATATGTTGTTTCCGGTGGTTAAAAAGATATACTCCCAAACTGGTTTGTCTCTACGTGCCGTCATTCACCGCCATGTCGAAAAAATTTTGGAACCGATTTATCTCGTTTTCTGGTTCTTTTAGGAAAAAAATATGTAAGAACAAAAATTGCAGAGCTCAAAATTTTCAATATTTTCTTCGGCGAACTCTCTGTAGTTCATTTCCAAGAAAATAAAGGGCACCACAATTTTTTCAATGGTCACGTATGAAATTATTTTTTGCTAATATATAAATGTTGAAAAAACAGTTGTAGTATTATTTCGAAAGAACTTGCATCTAATTCGCCGTTGGTTAGAAAAGTAAAATCTCAAATTGGCTTGTTTCCACCTGCCCTCATTACCGCCATCTTCAAAATTATTTAAATCGATTATCTTGTATCCTGCGTAAGAACAAAAATTATAAAGCTCAAAATTTTCAATATTTTCTTCCACGAAAACATTTTTAATGCTAATACTGTAGAGGTCAAAAGTTTCACTGTTTCATTCGAGGGCGAACACTCTGTAGTTCGTTTCCAAGAAGACAGAGGGTGCCAAAGTTTTTTCAATTCTCACATATATTTATTTTTTGCTAATATAGAAATGTTAAAAATATTGTTTTATTATTATTTCAAAAGTATTTGCATCTAATTCGCTAAACGGGCGAAATAGCATTGAAATTTTGATGCAAAACGGAGGCACCGGTTTTAAAATTAGGCCAGTTCAACAATTAAATGACGAACAAAAAAAAAGGAATACATGAATTTGTTCAAATTATAATATAAGTCAAGATCCAGATTATTTCAATACAATTTTATGAACCGATGAGGCGATATTTACCACTGCCAGTGTTTATAATCGGAAAAACTACCATATTTGGTCCATTGAAAATCTACAAGCTGTTTTCTATCAATGGCAACTTAAATAGGTTAAGATATCTGGAACTTTTGGAAAATCAAATTGAGCACTTCATCGATGAACTATTACTTTAAACACAATATGGAGATATAGAGCAATCAGCTGGCCCTCGAGCAGCTCAGATCTAACGCCCTACCCTAGATACCTCCCTTTAGGGTTATTTGAAAGATTTATAGAAGAAGAAATAATAATTTTGAAGAAATTCAGGAAAATATTGTTGAAGAAATAAAAAATCGGTAAATTTCCTTTTCCTGGAACGAGGGAATGTTATGACTTTTTCCATTTGTTATGAATTTTGAAGTGTGACCCGATTTAGTTCAGTACATAGTAGAGATGAGCGATATTTCAATACCAGCGATTAGTCACGGTGACTTGGACGGTCACCGGGAATACCGGCGACATGGTTTTTAAATTAAGAGCGGCGCTCCATTTTCATTTTAGAAATTAGTTGATAGGATAGGATAACCGCGCACTGTATTGAGTGTAAGTGGTGGCAAAGTTGAACGTATTTGTTGATTAAATCTATCTTACTCTTACTGGATATTAGTGACAGTAATTTATTATATAATCTTTTTAAAGTAAAATTTTAAAAGGCAAAACGAACTAGTGAAATTTGGAACTTTTTACACGAGACTGTGACCAATTTGCTAAATGTAATATTTGTAAGAAAAAAATTTCTTATAAAATTACAAATTCTAATATGCGGAAACATATGAGAGCTAATCATTCCACTGTTTCAATTTCTTCTTATAATAAATAAAATATCAAGCAATAATAATGAAGAATTAAATATGGAGTCTGATGTAACAAGCAATACACCTTCTTTATTGATGACAGCATCAAGTAGTCCAGGAGTACAAAAAATTGCGGCAACAGTGAAACAGCAAAAAATATCTACATTTACGCCTAAAAAAAGGGGAGTGGCTGCTAATAAGAAGATAACCAATAAACTGCTTAAAATGTTTTCTTCAGACTTTCAACCCTTCAGGTTAGTTGAAGATAAAGATTTCCGAGACTTCGTTACAGCTTTAAACCCTTCTTATGAAATTCCTAGTAGACATTCCATTTCCAAGTCAATAATTCTAGCTAGGTATGAAGAATGCGTTTTGCAACGTCGAGAAATATTGAAAAATTGCAAATCTGTATGTATTACTACGTACTGTTGGTCATCTGTCAATACGGAAAGTTTCATAGGGGATACTGCTCACTTTATTAATAGCACATTTAAAATGACGTCAATTTTATTAGATTGTAAATTATCACCTAATCACCATACAAGTGTTAATTTAACGCAAGCCCTTGCCGAAATCCCTGGAGATTGGGACCTGCAAAATAAAATCATTTTGGGAATATCGGATAATGCGGCTAATATAAAAAGCGCGATTATAAAGGAACTTGGGTGGAAACATTTCGGCTGTTTTGCGCATTCCTTAAATTTGGCTGTCTCGGACGCCTTAAATATAAACGAAAATATATCTTCGTTAATAAGTGACTTAAAGATAATTGTAGGACACTTTAAGCGCAGTGCCATCTCTAATGAAAAATTGATGACCCATCAAGTAAACTCTGGTAAGCAGCTTTTAAAACTACTACAAGACGTACCCATTAGTTGGAACTCAACATTCTACATGCTAAGAAGATTTGTTGAGTTAGAAGAGCATATCCGCAGTACAACAAGTATTAAAACCATTTGAAGCAACTACCAAAAGTATTCGCGGGGAAAAAAATTCGGGTATTGAAGAACGATTTGCAAATATAGAACGAAGTAATACACTTACTGTTTGTACCTTCTTGATCCTAGGTTTAAAATGCTAGCATTTTCCGATGAAAAACTAGGAGATAATGTTTAAAAAAATGTAATAGGACTTGTAATATCAAATTTTTAGAAAAGCAACATAGTAGTCAGGAAAATGCTACAGATGCAGAAGAACCTAGCAATATTGATAGTGATTCAGACGAAGAGTTATCTGTATGGGGAAGTTTTAAAAAGACAATTTCGAAAAGTACCGAGCCGAAAGCTACATCAACTTCTCAAGCAATTATTGAGGTACAACGTTACCTAGAGGACGATTTGCTCTCACGAAATGAAAATCCGTGTAAGAGGTGGTTCGATCATAAATATCATTTTCCAGTCTTAAGTGAACTTTTTTTGTGAGAAATTTGTTGCGTTAGCATCGATACCTTGCGAGTGGTTGTTTTCAAAAACCGGGGAATTGATAACAGATCGTTGAAATCGCTTAAAAGCCAATAAAGCAAGAATGCTTCTTTTCCTAAATGTTAATGAAGACCTAGTTAAAAGTTTTTCTTGGTTAAAGTTCTAGTTTTAATTGTTACGAGTTTTTTTCTTGTTTCTTGTCTTAATTTTTGTGATAAAAACTTAGTCTTTATACCTTAAGTTTTATCTTTGTCTTTGAGTTCCTTTTTTACATTGCGTAAATCTTAAAGCAATAGGAACTATTTTATTTTCTTATTGGTATTAGGCTAGAATTAAGTTTTTATTTGTTAAACGTTTTTTATGTTTGCGCTTAATTTAGTCATTGTTTTTGTTATAAACTTGGTCTAAATGTCGTAATTTTTGTGTTCAAATTACTTTTTTTATAGCTTTTAATGCTTATCTGATGCAGCATTATTTATGTTCAGTGTTCAAATTTTTATAGAGCTCATTATAGCTTAAAGCAACAGAAAATATATTTTCAATTTGTATTTAAGAAGGTGATTTTTTCACAATGACAAACATTTTATTTCGCCGGCATTTTGTTTCGCCATCTTGAATTTTTTTACTAGAGTTTTACTAGTTGATGTCTTTACCACAATTAGTTATGGCACACAATTTGAAATAAAACCATTCAATAGTTTTTTCAGGCTGAATTAAAAATTCAAAATAAAAATATTTTATCCGCCATCTTCGATTCTTACCAAAATTTTACCAGTTGTGTTTCCAACATAATACCTGATATCTATGCAAAATTTGAGATAAATTGAAGAAGTAGTTTTTCAATAATAATTTTTTTAACATTTCACTATGTCGCCATTTTGTTTCGCCATATTAGATTTTTAACCGAAGTATAACTAGGTCATCCCAGTGTGATCCTTAATTTTTGATCAAGATTTGAAGACAATCAGGTACGTAATCCTTAATCTATGCCGCGAACTGAGAGACAGACAGGCAGACGAACCAAAGAATTGGTAAAACGTATTTTTTGGCATCTAGGGAGGCTAAAACCTGAAGATATGTAAAACCTGGGAGGGTGATTTTTCACGATTACAAACATTTTATTTAGCCGCCATTTTGTTCCGCCATATTGGATTCGTACCAGTTGATTCTAACATAATGCTTGATGTTTGTGCAAAATTTCGGATAAATTGAATACGTAGTTTTTTAATAATTATTTTTTTAACATTTCACTAGGCCACCATTTTCTCGGAGGGTCATTTTTTCACGATTACAATACTTCTCTTTTACGAGGGAAGGAAAATTGAAACGAAAATGAGTACGAAGTAATTATGAATTCATCGGAACGCCCAAAAAATAAGAATAAATGTGATGAGGTTAATTGGGGACATGCCTATCATTTCATTTAGGCTAGAAATTATATTATTATTATAATTATATTTTATTTAGTTTCTTTCTTATGGTTGATTATAAGTTTCATTTAGTACTATGATATTTACAAATTTAGTAAAAAGAATTTAAAATGTTTTATTTCATTTCGTAAAAATATTGTAGAACATTAGTTTATAAGCTTAGTTTATAATGTTTTTATTTTATTGATATTCTTTAACAATTTTTGTTCACATTTATTTTTCATTCAATTTTGATGTTAATATAACTTGTTAAAACCCGCGATCACTCGCGCTGTTGATTTTAATCTAACATATGTTAGATTTTATTTAACATATGAATTTTCGAGCATTTTATATATGAATAGAATACAGTATAGTCTTTTTTGTTAATATTTAGTAAAGAAACATAAACTACATTCATAAAATAAACAAAACTTGGTATTTGGACCATTACAAGGAACCTTTATATATTTAAAAAACATTAAACAAAGAAAATCATAATTAAAAAATGAATAAAAAAAAATAGTAGTCAAAAAGGCAAACATACAGTCTACTCGTCTTCTTGCATAACGCACTCCTGACATAAAAGTGTAGTTTTCAGCGTGTGTTCTTTACAAATAGGCTTGGCCCATGCATTACATGCAATGATTAGTAAATCTATTTTTTCTTATTGGACAAAATGAGCATCTTGGCTTTCGCTGGGTAGCAAACTCGTTGGCTCGTGCTGCTGGAGGTGCTTCAGAGCCAAGGACATTTCGAATTTTTACTCTACCGTACTTCGCGGTTTTGTTTACAATATATTGCCTGAAACGGCAACGCCCTCTAGCATTTCGTTTATGGTAATGTATTCTAGAACGGAGTAGTACTGAACACATTTTTCAACAAAATGATTAAAAATAAGACGCACTGGTTGCTTTATGCTCAAATCGTATTGCCTGTACTAGCATGTGAAACCGACTCTTAGACATAACACCCGAAAAAAACTTTGGTGAGGTACCATCTGTAATCTATAGCTCATTTGTATTTAAATGCTAAAATTTTTTTACTCCAGCTAAGTACAGAACCCCCAAAAAAGCTTGTATTTCTTCAGTTGTTGGTAACCAATCTCTTTCTCTCATATTTCATCCTATTTAGGTTTCATAAGGTCTCCCGTTGATTGGTATCTTCCACGATAAGGACAATAATTTCATCTGAAAAAATAATTTCGAGCAATCCATATATGTTTAAGCATTTTTGGCAGCACTTTTTACTCCTGGTAATTTCGTTACAATGTTTTTCGAATGCGTTTTACCTAGAAAAATGTCTTTATGTTTTAACTACATTATTACACCATCTTTCCCCAACGAAACATAGTTTATTGTCAGTTACCGTTTCAGCCCTTTGAGGTTGAAAGTCCTCGAAATCGAATTGCTCGAAATTCGTGTTATGGTCGCTATGTCCAGACGGCGCATCTTCATCTGATACATCACATTGTACTACAGCGAAGAAACCGTCTTTTTTCAAATCTTCCCAAATTGTTGATAATCCTTTCTGTCCCTTAATACGACATTTTGAGAAAATAGAGCTTTAAATACTTTTAACAGGATCACTCACGCAGTTAGATATTTTCTAACAATTACGCAAAAACAGCAACTGGCATGTTAGATTTCGTCTAACAATTCGGAACGCTACTAAATCAAATCTTGTTCATGACGACAAGAAAAACCCAATATGGCAGGGGGTACTAGGATAAATCAGCTAAGCATTCATAAACCAACGTTGCCGAACCATCTGTTTTGCTTCTAAAGTGAAGAAATATTTAAAAATGTTCGAAAAAATCTAACAGCCCTATTGATCGCTGGTTAAAACGTACAAAATTGTATTTTTCAAATGTATCAAACTTTATCTTCTCTTATTGTCGAATTTGTTTGCTTAAATTTTTCCTTTTGAATTACAATGTGGACGTGAACTACCAAAATTGAAAATCGCTGTGACGCCTCTGCCTGCATTCGGCTAAATATTAATCAGAACAATGTTGCATCGTGCTCTAGAATACACTGTAGGCAACATGACAGGATCGATCTATCATAATATGCATGCACGCTATTAATTGTTGAATAATATATTGCTGATGTGACAAATTGGCATCATATGCTGACAGCGCTGTTTTCCTCGAATTTGGTGTCGCAGAGATATATGGCTTGTCATGAATAAGATATCGATGTTCGATAAGTGGTAAACTTGGCTTCGACTATTATATTTTCATACATAAATTATCTACTTCGTATTTTGTATTAGTTAATTATGCTATATTTGAACTGAGTCGCATGTTTAGCCCTTTAGGGATTCATCAGACGCAGCAAGCCAAGTAAGCTCTATTACAGACTGCAAAGTATGTCGAAGAAAAACTGAAAGACGTTAGATATAAAATAAAATAGAGGAAAACAGGTGTAAACATTACTGAAACCAATAGAGTCAACCTTATATTTACATGTCTTTTTTGCTTATTTTATTCCTAAGTTAGCTTTGTTTGTAGTCTGGTAACGTTAAAATATTGAAGAAGCATGTAATTCCACACAAATTCTCAAGTGAACTTAGTTTAAGAAATTTACCTCAGTTATCAATTAATCATTATCATTTTAATCATTTTAGAACAGAGATAGAGTACATTTATATAATTTACTTCTATCAAAGAAAGGTAATATCGCGCATAGACAATACATCCAATGTTAAATAAAGACCCCTTAAATAAATCCCACTTTGTATTGTATTTCCTAAAGGAGGTATACACGAGAGATTTTCCGTAACTCGGTATAATTTTACCAGGGGCGTGCGGTGAAATTTTGAGAAAGGGAAGCAATTTTTAGAAACTTACCTATTTGTAATGTAATTCGATTTTTCGATCATTTTTTGCAAATTCATCAATGACGTCATCATAAAAACGTCGATGCTCCGACATATTTTGGAGAAGTTTATTTTCAATGGACAACAGCGATGTATGACCTCATTCTATATCTAGAAAAAGTTTCACCTAGAGTCCTTCCCATTTGTTATGCCGATCACATCAACATCCTCATAACTAGACAAGATCTACCACCATTAAAAACCATGGCTGAAAAGGTGTATAAGGGGGTAATTCTTTGGTTAGAAAAAAATAAATTGGTTTTAAACAAAAACAAATTGTCTCCTATTTTCGTCTCAACGACAACAAAACAACAACACCATGATTTTATGCGATAAATCTGATGACACTGTCTACTCCACTGATACAACGAAAATGCTTGGTATAGTTTTAGACAGTGCCCTTACTTGGCAAGTGCATATAGATGAATTGTGTAAAAAACTGCGTAGCTCTTGTTTTGCCATCAAATACCTAAGCAATCATTGCAGTCAAAGTACACTGCTCACATTGTACTAATCAAACTTTTACTGCCATATTCGCTATGGTATTCTGAACTGGGGAACCAGTATGTACAATAAACGTGTTTTTCTGTTGCAAAAGTGTGCAATAAGAATGGTGAGTGGCCTCTCTTACAGAGACTCATGTAAACCCGTTTTTAAATCTTTACAAATTTTAACAGTATTTGATTTGTACATACTTGAAATTTGTCTATATACATACAAAAATAAATCTTTTCTGCAGTCTACTAGAGCACCTGATCATCATGCCACTCATAGGAGACATCTTCTCTTGCCAAGTATTCATAGAACTAGTTCTTATCAGAAAAGCATATTGTTTAATGCATGTAAATTTTATAATGTTCTCGAAAAAAGTATCAGGGACTCACCATCTGTCAATATATTTAAAACCAAATTAAAGAAATTACTAGTGGAGAAGAACTGCTACACTTGTCATGACTTTTTTACTACAAAGGCACCTAAAGTATCAAAAAATTGGTTAGTGCGCCCATATAGTTTTGTGTGTCAAAGGAGCAACTCGACTTTGACATGTGCATGACTGTATATTTTGACCTTTTCTTTAGTAATTGTGATGTATTATATTTAGATTACTTTTTAAGTGAAGAAATAAAATATTATTATATAAAAGCAGTAATGTTTCGTAGTTTGGCATAAATATATGTTCTTTTGAAACGCTTGATTTTATTGCAAAATTTAAGATAAATGGGATAATTAGTTTTTTTATTAATAATTTTTTAACGTTTCACTAATCCGCTATCTTGTTCCGGCATATTGTATTTTTACCAAAATATTACCAGGTCATCCCCATATAAGCCTTAATTTTTGTCCAAAATTTGAAGGCAATCTGATGAGCAGTTTTCAAGCTAAGCCGCGAACTGAGACAGGCAGACAAAACGACAGGTGGACCGACGGAATTGATTAAACATATTTTTTGGCATCTAGGGACGCTAGTAAGGGTGATTTTTTGAGATTACAAAAATTTTATTTGGCCGCCATTTTGAATTAGCACCACAGTTTTACTAGTTCATCTCTATACTACAATTAGTTAAGGCACACAAATTGAAATTAGTTTATTAAGTAGTTTTTTCGGGCTGAATTTCTAAATATTTTATTGAGCCGCCATTTTGTTCCGCCATCTTTATTCGTACCAAACTTTTACCAGTTGATTGCTACATAAAACTTGATTTTTGTGCAAATTGGATAATTAGTTTTAAGTAATAATTTTTTATCATCATATAAACAGACAGACAGACAGACAAACTGACAGGCGGACCTACGGAATTTATAAAACATATTGTTTGTCCTCCGGGGTCGCTAAAACGCGAAGATACGTAAATCCTGAGAGGGCGATCTTTTCAAATTCCAAAAATTTTATTTGGCCGCCATTTTGATCAGCCATCTTTAATTAATACCATAGTTTAACTAGTTCATCTCTATTGTGCAATTAGTTATGGCACAAACACTTCAGAATCAGTTCACTAAGTAGTTTCTTTCAAGATGAGTGTTTAAATATATTATTGAACCCCCACTTTGTTCCACCATCTTGAATTCATGCAACATTTTTACCAGTTGATTCCTACATAATACTTGATTTTTGTTCGAAATTTGAGATAAATTGCATAATTAGTTTTTTTAATAATAATTTCTTTAACGTTATACTAGGCCGCCATCTTGTTCCGACATCTCGGATTTTAATCAAAATGTTGCCAGGTCATCCCCTTATGACCTGTAATTATTGACCAAAATTTAAAGTGAATCAGGTAAGTAGTTTTTTAGCTATGCGCGAACAGATAGACCGACAGACAGACCGACGAAATCGAGAAAACATGTTTTTCGTCATCTAGGGAACCTGAAACATAAAGATCTGAAAAAATTTCGGAGAGTGCTTTTTTCAAGATTACAATACTTCCCATTTATTTATTACGAAGTTTATTCAGAGGTCGTCGTAAAATTTCAAATTAATTAACAGCATATTATTCGACATTAAATTGCGCCACTTTTCCTTAATTTAACCAACCACTTATCTCTTACAGTTTTGGAGATGCAAATGCTGTCCCTTCGAATTTGTTACACCTTGTATAGACCATTGTGCAGCGGTTAGATCCCCTATTCATTTATAGCAGAATCAAATTTATAATACCCATATAAGTGTCAGCTAATATGATGTATTACAAATTTATTATATATACCCCAAGTTTTATATGTGAGCAGGTGAAAATTAAACTTTACGATCATGCGAGATCACTTACTATAGCTTGTGCACCTGCGATCCAGAGCATCTAAAATATTAAAAAATCTAAACTGAACAGACTGAAGAGATCAATTTATTTTATAGTTTCTAGCGATAAAATCAGTTTTTATTTGGTTTGTCAATTGTGTTAAAATACATTAACTAAACTAAAATATTCCTACAATTTGAAACCCATTAGCATCCGATTGGATTTTCGAAATTTTTGAATTTCAATAATAATTCCCAAAAAGACTAAATAATAAAAATAAGAACAATAATTAAAGTCAAAATCAGTTTTGGGTTTTTAACCAGTTTTTGAGACATAAAGATCTGTCTTCCGTATATTTTCTTTGTAAATGTAATTATGTTTTAACCAAGTTCTTAAGTAATTGACCGCGGGTCTTTGTATCAGACGACATTTATATGTTTCCTTTTCGTCTTACCAAATTGATCAAATAAACTTTATTGACCATTCAGATTAAAGATCAGGGGCGTGCAGTCTATGGAAGCAAGGGAAGCAGTGCTTCGCCAAAAAAAAATTACAAAATATCTTCCAAAATGTAATTTTTGAAATAGGAAACCATTAATTTAGTTTATAATAAAAACGCTAAAATATTATCTTAATTATCAAGCCCATAATAAATGTGGCCTTGACTGCGACCCAGCCACAATAGAATATCGAGTAGAACCTATAGGTGCCGCTAGCTTCTCTGTAGCCAAGTCCCGTGTGCTTGATTTTCTGTGAATAGAGCCAGAGGTTATTGAACTTTCCACCGGCTGTTTGCAATTTTTGCATTTCAGTCGTGTGCTTTAAGTGGTGGCGGAAGCTATCGTTGGAGTAGGTTCTTTGTTTGAACTGCTATCCGTGTGTTGTGTGATACGTCGCACCGTGCATGGTGCGATATGGAAGACAATAATACGGACGTGGATATGCAAATACCGTCAACTTCGGCTGTCGGTAATACCGTTGAAAATTTAGTAAGAACACTGTGTGTGAATGTGTGGTGTGTGTCTTAATAATAAAGGGATTTTCAACATTAAACTTCGCTGATAAGCTTCAAATAATTTCCAAAGGAAGGGCAAAACCGCCTATGAAAAATTTAACCACAAAAATGAAAAACTGTATTAGGCATTTTTATCCGGAAAAATAATACGAACAATTTAAATGGCTAACACGGTGTGACAATAAAAGTAAATTATTTTGTTGGCCATGTTTACTTCTTGAACATGAAAAAGATCTCTGGAATAAAATTGGTTTTTCCGATTTAAACAGTTTCCATAAAACTGTAAAAAGACACATTATGTCCAAAACGCATTTGCAGGCCGTCATAAAAGAAAAAGTCTTCGGCAAAACCAGAACTGAACACGCCCTTAATAAACGGTTGAAAATTAGTCACACAAATAGGCAAATGTTAAGAAGACTTATCGATGTTGTTTGTTTTCTCGGACAGCACAAATTGGGATTTAGAGGTCATGACGAAACAACCTGCATTTTTTTTTAAATGGGACGCCTTGTACATGATTATTGCAGTTGGGTTTATTGATATAGGGTTTATTGGGTCTAAAGGTTATACTAAGGGATTGGGACGCTGTTAAATTTGAGAGTAAGGATATTTAAAAAAAATATAAACAGATATTGAAAAACCAAATATTCCATAAAACCTTACATATCTTTGAATACAATAATCGCTTGCAATGTATTTAAACTTATTCACTGGTATACAGTTTTGCAAATACCCTCTAGCTTTCAAAAAATACCATACATGATGCCTTTCTGACCAGCACTTTTAGTAAAAACCGTAAAAGCAAAGTTTCTTCATTGGAATACGATTATGCTAGATTTACGTTATTTATTATTGAATATCTAATATTAGGACGCCATGACACCATCATAAATAAAACAAAAGATTGACGAACTTATCAAAGCTACTGCCGTATAATCCATTATTTACAAGTTAAGTGTAGGTGGCCCAATAATTATGAGTGGAGAAAACTAAGGCTAGAAACGCTTACAGGTTTATTAAAAATATTTCAAGGAACAACAGAACATATTTTAAAAGTCATTAGGTATGTGCTTACTTATAAACCTAATATAATATAAATAATAAAAAAAATCATATCAAATGTTCAACTAAACCAAAATTTTACTAATGGCACATTTCGAATCTTTTTATAAATGGAAGTTTCACTTTCCTCAAAGTATGTTTTCAAATGTTGCGAAAACTGTTTTTTACTCTCGCCTTCATATTTTCCACTGTGGCTGCAACCTCTTTACCACTTTTTCTTTAACATGCTTCTATAAAAAAAAGTCTAGTTGTGTTAAATCGTGTGATTTGGCTAGTCACTTAACTGGACTACCTCGCCCAATCCAACGATCTTTCAATTATTGAAAAAATTTTAGTACCATAAGGATTCCCCTCCCCCCATTAACTTCACCTGTTAAAAAGTTCTTTAAAAAAATAGGGGCCTATTACATGTTATTACAATTTTTCCACCCCAAACATAAATTGACCATTTATTGATGTCCATTTAACGAATCTAGGGAGGATTTTCGGTTGAATAATAATGCATATTGTGCTTATTAACCAAGCCGTTATTTTCGAAAGTTGCCTCATAATTTGCAGTTTTGACAAGTTCGTTAATGATATATATGAAACAATATCATGGTGTCATGGCCTCCTAATATTAGATATTCGATGATAAACAACATATGGGGCAGCGGGGCTCAGTGATGCTAGAAGCATAATGGACAAATCAATCTAATTTTATTATTTTAGCGCTTATAGTAACGATATTCCGCCAGATAATACGTTTTACATATTTAAATACTGACGCCAATAGAAAACTGCGAGATCGGTAAAATAGTTTCCGATAGTATACCGCGATTAAAATCAGGTGTATGCTGTAAATAAACGTGTTAAGCAGGAACTATCGATTTTCTTTTTTAAATGGAGGTTGATCGGTAAAAAGAGCTGCAGAGGAGTTCCAAATTTTCAGAACCACTCTTATAAGATGTGTTGAAAAATGCAGAGAGCAAAGAAATTGACTGTGATCCTGTCTTAGTGCCTGTACTACCAAATAATGCCCGCCATGTCTTTAATAGTGAGGAGGAGTCTCTCTTAAGTGAATATTTAAAAGATTGTGCGAAGCTACATCATCGATTTTCACCTTTTACAACATACAAATACGCAAAAGCTAATGGCAAAATTACGCCAGACAATTGGAATCGCGACCTTGCAGCTGGAAAAGACTGGCTTTTATAAAAAGAACCCAAGAACCTTCTTTAGGAACGCTTAAAGCCACGTCGTTAGGGAGATAAAATATATGAAAAATAATTGCGCCGAAAGGCATCAAACCACTTGGGCGAACTACATCACCAGAGAGGGGCAACCGAACCTAACCACATGCTGTGCAATGAATGCATGTGGTAATTCGATACCCCCGTTAAACCATCCAAAGACAACCCAGTGCTATTGTGGATAATTTGGAAGCACACATATCACATATTCAAGTGTATCTTTGGCTAAAGAATCTGTTGTGATATTGTTAACATTACCACTTCAAACCAGTCACAGGCTTCAGCTGTTCGATAAAACGGGATACGGACCCTTGAAGAAGTACTACAATGATCCCTGTAGGGCTTGGTTTCTCTCTAATCCAGGTAGAAGAATTACAATTTACGAGATTTCCCACATTTTTGGAAACGCCTATCCACAAGCATTGTCGGCAAAAAAATATTTTACCTCGATTTTTAGCTACAGGGATATTTCCTTTCAGTAAAAACATTTTTCAAGATTCCGACTTTAATGCGGCTAAAGCTACTGATTTACCCCAAGTTACAAATGGTTCCGCTCAGGATTAGATTATACAGAAAGGAAATACTGAAAGCCGATTGGTTCAAAATTCTAGTCCCGTTTCAGGATGGAGTGGTACAAGTTATTTAATACCCGAGCATGAAACGCCAGAAAAAGCTGAGAAGACTATAGTATCCCCTTAGAAATATAACTAAAGGTGCGAAAAGAAAGAAAAAACTTCTTCTATTTTAACAACAACATTGAATATTGATAAACTAAAAGGAAAATCGGATGGATTACTAAAAGCTTCATCTGCGATGCAAAAAGTAAAAGAGAATTTGGGATTAAATCAATCAAAGAAAAATGAAGAATATGAAGATACAGAAATTGAATCCAACGAGGAAATTAATTTTGCAGAGTCCGAGTGCGGCAACGACGAATATTGGTATGAAGAACCAGAAGACGATATAAAATAGTTAAAGAAGATAGCTTTGTTCTGGTCAAATACGTCAAAAAAAGAGTAGTAAATTATTTTATTGAGCAAATTGAGCAAGTTCAAGGAGCAAACTATTTTATAAATTTCATGCGAACAGGAAATATATTTATTTTTCCAGAAAACTAGACAAAGATCTGGATAGAAGAGCGACATGATTGACTATCTTTCAGATCCCAAAAGAACCGGAAAAACTGCTAGGGCTCAAGGCCTTTATATTTTTTATGTTAATTTTTTCTCCTACGACGTAGAATAGATTTTTATTTGCTCGTTTGAAATACATTGACGTTTGTTGTTCATTATTTATATACCCACAAGTAATAAATCGTTTTTTGTAAAGCACCTGTAAAATTTGAGTCTCAAAACCCATTGTGGCATATTTTATACATATAGAACTTTTATTTGATGAATGTTCAGGGTCTTCAATTGAGGAGGAAAAACAGTATTTTTTTAATTCCCCGTATTTCTCAAGAAATTCAAAATAGCCAATCGATGTATTCTAGCTCGCACATTTCGAAAATCGTAACAAAAAAAACAATTGAATGAGAAACAAAAAACTTACGCCAAGTATGTTGGGTTTTTTATACTTAACATCCTGTATATTATTACATTTTTGAATTCTATATGTTTATCATCAACTGTTTTTGATTTATTAATGTGTGAAAATTGACATTTTTGCTTCCATGAGCCGTCATAGCATCTGAACGGTTGGACCTAGACCAAAATATCTTTCACACTTCCATCTTAGTTTTTGATAAGCTATCTTATGATGCCAGTTAAACCAAAAAAATGAAAATTATTTTTCTACTTATTTAATTGAATATATTCGTATGAAATGTAGGTGATGCAGGTAATCACCTTACTTCAAAATCACTGTAATTTTGATGTATTAGTAGATATTATATTAATTTGCCGTAATGAGATATTTGGAAAATGAAAAACTACAGATTGTAACGCTGTATTATAGGTGTCAAGAAAACACCAGAGAAGCAAGAAGAATATATTTTGCTAATTTTCATAGAAATATATCCGTAAAAATATATAAGGATTAGAAACCTATTTGAAGAACTCAAATCATTACATAACAAAAAACAATAGTTAATATTAACAATAAAGTAACAAAACATAATAACTAATAATATAAATGCTCAATGTGTACCCCCATTCTCGAAAGAATATTGATATCCTCTTTGCAGCCTTTGCAAACTTACAATTATAATTTCATTTTCTTGATTAAGTAAGTTAAGTAAGTTATTGGCTGGCCAAGAGATGGTTCCATTCCTTCTAATCAGTGGCGGCTCGTAGTGTCTAAAACTGATGAGGCGAGAAAAGGTTTGTTACTCATAATAGATAGATGGCGCCGCAGGCGAAAAATTTTTGGGCTGCCACGCCCAAATTGACTCATTTTTATGATCTGTTTTTGTTTTTTACATACCAATACCAAGATATATGCCCAATTTTTCATTAAGTAATTTTTAAAATAAAAATTATTACATAGATATAAAAATAAAATAATAATCTTTAAGATATTCACTCAATTTTCATGTAGTTCGTTTTATTCTCAGATATATGTACATATATACTCTTCTCAAAGATATATGATATACACATTTTTCATCATTGGATTTTTTTATAAAAAATATTTAAAATACTTAATCAAAATAGTCAGAATCGAGTTTAAAGTGTAATAAACCTGTAATAATCTAATATGGTGTGGACAGTAATTTTTTTATAAAAAACCAAAACTATTTAAGCAAATAGGTATGTGGATGGTGCAGTTAAGTCACATTTTGTAAATTAAATTAAGGCGCCTGTCTTTTAAAGAAGCAATTTTCTCAATGATTTTGTCATAAAAGTCACCATTACATTCAGAAAGTTTAACTAATAACTCTTTTTCTATTGCCATGATCGACAATGCTGAGAGCTTATCTTGAGATATACTATTTCGTAAGTAGGTCTTTATTCGCTTTAAGCACGAAAAATCTCTTTCGGCCTGTACACTTGTTAAGGGGATTGTCAAAATTAATGTCGCAAGTCGATATACTTCACAAAATACTGAAATTAATTCTAAACGGAGGAAAAGGAGTTCTGTTTTTTGTTGAGAATTGTTCATCTCGGTAAATTATGCTTAGCTCATTTTTGAGACGGTCTTTGTCAAACATTTTTGGATACGTTTTTTCTAACGAATTTAATAGGCTAATAGGGAATTCTGTGGCAAAGTCTTTGTATTTTGATGTATTAAGAAGTTTCACAAATTCCAATTTGTGTAAATCTTCAAACCTAATGTTAATTTGAAAAATTATACAGTCTGAAATTTCATAAAACAGATTTTTATTATTTTTCCATTAAATCTGATTCGCTCATGCTACGGGTCTGTCTACTACATGGCAATCCGGTAAGTGATTTTGCTTTTTCAAAAATGGATTTAAGGAAATTTTCAGCGCGCAGATCATTTAATCGTTTGACGGCAATGTTCAATTGTGAAATGCAGAAATCAATTTCTAGGTTACTTAACTGAAAAACTTGAAACAGGATATCAGTAACAAAAAAAATTTCTTTAAATGCGAAAGTTAAAAAAGCAAATTCAAAATCGGAAAGGTCTTTTAGATACCCCTTGGCCATGTGTATAGTATCTGACTCTAATTCTGGATTTTCAATCATGTCCTGAAAAACTAAGGTTAGTCCTTCCTAATTATTTGCAACAAAAATTAGAATTTTTGATCGAGAATACCACCTTGTATCACTTGCTTGCGGAACTCGTTTTTTTATTACTTTGTCCAATATAGATGTGCGTTTGTACGATTTATGGAAAAAAGCAGGTAAACTTTTCCAAGTTGCGAAAAAGATTTTGCTTTCCTTAATATAATTTGAACCCTGTTGTAAAATTAAATTGAGACGATGAGCAGCACAATGAGTGTACATTGTCTGTGGGGCATCTGATCTTATTCGTGTTTGTAGACCGCTCAATTCTCCGGCCATTACCGCAGCTCCATCATAACATTGTGCTACTAATTTCCGTTTAAAATTTAAAGGTTCCAAGATTCTTACAATTAAGTTATAGAGTGCATTAGTTCTAGAATCCTCACTTATATCAAAAAAGCCTAAAAAAGGTTCTTTTATTTCGGCTAATTTATTTACATACCTAACAGTAACACAACATTGTGCTTTTGCAACTATATCCGTCGTATCATCTACAATTAATGAGAAAAATGTAGCCTCCGATATTTCTTGTTTAAGAAAGTCTCTCATATGTTCGTCAATACAAGATATTAATTCATTTTGAATAGTTTTCGATTGTCCCGTAAATACACTTTTCTTTTCTAAATGCTTTACAAGTTCGGTATTACGTTTAATTAAACAATTAAAAACTTCCTTAAAATTCCCTTTGCTAACAGAAGATTCGGATTCGTCACGCCCCCTAAAAGCCAGTTCTTGTTTTCCCAGTAATATAGTCGTATCTATAAGGTATGTCAAAAGCAAGCGGTTTTTCCTAACATCTTCATAGTACAATAATTTAGATAAACGAGCATTTTCGATTAGTGCATCTTTAATTGTAGTCATTGCATCATGCATTTTAACCGCTCTAGAAAAATTTTTAAAATCAACGTATCTATCAAAAGTCCATACTGTTTTTGTTTTTCCCAGTATTAATCAAGACCAACAATATAAACGCTGCTTAAAAACACTTCCACAAATCCAAGTGTGTGTTTGATACCATGACGTTTGAAATGATCGTTTATATTGTCGACCATCTTTTTTATCTCTACTTAATGTACTTATCTTCGGCATGGGTCTATCTCCGCGAAGAATTTCTTTTTTCTCATCCTCGGGACGCCTGGAAAATGCCGTTGTCAATAGTGACATAACAATATCGTGGACTGGATTCATAGTTCACACGTTTCGTTTATTTTAAATTTTAATCACTAAGTCATATAAACTACTCTATCAGTCTATCTACTCAATAATTAAACTAACGCAACGTCAAAAATACTTTAGATGAGTAACACTCGACACAGACTAAACGCGCGACATTTACGAAGTAATACTATAAAACAAACACCAATTATTGCCGAATAATCTCTATATCCACTTGCCGCTCAATCTCAAACCGTTACCGGTAACAGTCAAATACGAATACCCCACACGCCCACGCAAATATCAACAAAAACAAAAACGGCTTGCATTTGGCAGCCGGATGCGCGATTGTCATTTACCGATAAATAATAATTATTTCCATTTATATTCAATCTATGCTAACATTAAATGACAACGTCTCAATCATTAAGCGAAGTTTTCATCGCCTCAAATGCAATAAAAAGAGATGGAATGAATCTACATATGCAACACGACCCTTTTCCCACTTTCTCAGACTTATTAAAAATCCAAATACCATTCAAGTGTCCGAGGCGCAATTCGCATCGCCGCGTATAGGTAAAGTCGAATAAAAAAGAAATGATATTGCAGTTATTGGACATTGTACTGTTGGTTAGTAAAGTATAATGTTTATTTATCATTTACGCATATTTGATGAAATTTTCATAGTGTTTGAGACAATTTTCAGAGAATAATGTATCTTATAAACTTAGAAAGAATTAATTTTGAAAATAAAAATGTATATTTATAGGAAAGCGAGTGAGGCGGCGCCTCACTTGCCTCATCTGACGAGCCGCCGCTGCTTCTAATCCATCCATTATGGCATCGGTTCAAAAGGCTCTAACATCAGAGCTCCGTCTTGTTGTCAAATTAAATTCAGATATTTCTTCAAGGGCAATTCTTCAAAAAGATTTTCAATTTGGTTTTGAAGCAAATATCGTGAACCCACTGAGTAGTCCACTTCATTATAAAATATTGGACCCAAAATTTTATTATTTTTAATACCACATCAAACATGAATGGAACTTCTTTGAAATTTAATGGTTTGAAATATTCTCGAATTTTCTGCAGCCCAGTGATGCGTGTTGTGACGATTAAACATTACTGAGGGGGTAAATATGGCCTCGGCTATCCAAACAATTTTTTTAAACAAATCAGGGTCGTTTTGTTGCCGTATTATAATTTGAGACACAAATTGAGAGCGACTTTCTTTCTGTGCAGTTGTTAAATGCTGAAGTGGAAGTATGTGAAAAGGCCACAGTTTATACATTTGTAAAGTTCTGTGAACGTTTCTTTGGCTAATCCTTATAGGTAGACGGCCATACCGAATTTTCCGAACTACATCCGAAATTGGCTTGGTGGGATTTTTTATAAAATAATTTAAAATAGTTCTGTCTCGATATACTTTACGTCCCGAGTTCCTTTTTTTTGTTATGTAATGATTTAATTTCTTCAAATAGGTTTTTAAATCTTATTATTGTTTTTACGGATATATTTCTATAAAAATTGGCAATATATGCTCTTTCTTCACTGGCGTTTTCTTGGCACTTATAAAACAGCGTTACAATCTGTAGTTTTTCATTTAATGAATATATCATTCCGGCAAACTAATATAATATCTACTAATACGTCAAAATTACAGTGATTTTGAAGTAAGGCGACCACCTGCACACCTGCATTTCATATAAATGAAATAAATGGCAAAATAATTTCCGTTTTTTGTTTGACTAGCACGATAAGAAAGCTTATCAAAACCTAACATAGGAATGTGAATGTTATGTTGCTTTAGGTCCAACCGTTCAGGTGCTATGAGGGCTCAAAGAAGCAAAAATGTCAATTTTCAAACATCAATAAATCAAAAACAAAAAGATAGACATATAGTACCCTTATTAAAAAACACTTAGAATTGATTATATAACTCAAAAATGTAATAATATATAGGGCTTTTTGTTTAAAAAACGCAACCTCCTTGGCGTAAGACTTCTGTTTCTCATTCAATTGTTTTTTTTTGTTACGATTCTCGAATTCTCCGAGCTAAAATACATACAAAACCGTTGTAAGTAGTAGTTGCTAATATAATACAGTTTTGATAGCTAATACTACGAATAGGAGATATTTGATGATTTAGCAAAGAGGAAAATTAAAAAAAGTGTCCAGAATGAGACCAGTTCTCCCTAAATTCAGTTTAATCGTATTAGAATTAAAAAACTTTGCTTTTACGACTAATTTGCTAAGAGGCATCATATGTAGATTTTTTGAAAGGTAGTAAATCTATCTTTAATATCAAACTAAAATAAACAGGGTGTGTTAATTTGTGAAAAAATGAGTCGAAGGCGTAGTTGCACAACTTGACCTTTCTGTATAACAGTGATCAATTTTAAATGAATTGCAAGTCATTATTGTATTCAAAGATATGTAATATTATACGGAATATTTGGTTTTTACATAGCAGCTTCATTTTTTTTAATGACCGAATTCTTAGCATTTGTTAAAATTAACCGCGTCCTTTTTAACCCTTAGTATAAGTTTTAGACCCAATAAACCTTATACTGAAATGACCATAACGAATAGGAGAATCAATTGGAATAATTATATACCGGGTGTCCCATTTAAAAAAAATACAAATTTGGTTCACCACGAGTTTTTCGGATAAACCTGTATTATGGCTATAATTTTAAAATATATCGTGTCTGACTATCAATAATATCCAAAAATGTTGTAACATACTAATTTATTTCTACATTACATGCTCATTTATTTTGAATTCCTCTAATTATATTAGCCTTAAAAAGCATACAAGGAAATTGGACTATTAAATCAATTTCCAAAAGAATTAAAGGACAAGAAGGAAAATTTGCGTTAAAAAAACTGTTACATAATATTTAAAAATCGATGCAAGAATAAGTCTTTTTAAAGACTCCTGTAGGCAGTCTACACAAACACCTTAAAGTCTCACTTTTCTTCTAGTTTTCGAAACTTACCGATGAGAAAAATTATTCAACAATTTTCATAGCTGCTTCCTTACCTGAAACAAAAATTAACTATAAGACGGTAAAACTTTTAAATCAAAAACAAATAATTAAATTAAAAAAAAACAATTGTTTAAAATTTCCACTTAATTTTATAATTTAATTACAAAACACATGAAAATTATTGCTTCGTCAAAACTGTGGCTTCATCAGGTGTTAGATCTTGAATAAAATAAAAGTGTAACACAAACTGTAGTGAAAGTATTAAATACATGAACCCGTTTTTACAATTCTGGATATTGTAGGGGGGAAGGGGGCAGGTCCGGACATGAGGCATCTCCAGCCAATTCAAATTTACCGCCAAAAAACAATTCTAGAATATCCAGTCCCTGACAATCACCCTTTCACACCGTTTAGAATAAGCGACAATAGGTTACGTACCGTAAAAGCGTAAATTGAAAAAGTTATATTGCAAAGTGTTAAAAACTGGCTTGTGATATAACGTTGAAGTGTGTACTAGTAAGGTTTTACACTTAAAGTTTTAAAACTGAGGTAAGAATTATTAGTTTTTCTGGAAAGAGGGCTAGTTTTTATGTACCTAACCTAACAAAAATTTAACGGACACACGTGTTTGTAAATACTTTAAAAACAAAACGGCATTATGCGCTTGTTATAAGGCAGGTTCTGACACTGTCCAAAGCTGCCCCACATTACGTGTCTGAAAGTACCCCATGCAGATAAGATCTGCATTTTTGTGACAAGAATAAATAAGAAAATATAATCGTTTGTTACTTTATTTGTTTATGACCAAACGACGATGGCTTAAGTGCGTTTAAGTACGACGTACATTCTTCTCGAATATACTAAGGATCCCAGGTAGCACTTTTAGTCATGAATACGTCATACGTTTCCATTGAAGTAACCGGAACTTGGTGTCGCCACGTTCTGTTTAAGCTGAGACTATGTAGTCATTACCAAAATGGGGAACAATTTTAGGGTAACTATTTCGTGAATAACATGTAAGTGTGACTTTGGCTATTACGTAGATAACATGGAATTGTGTAGTTCCATTTAAGTAACCGAATAGTAATAATTCACCCTATTCGTCACTTGTTTATTTAATCCGTTTTAAAAATATGCATGGTTCGTTTTGATACAAACAAAACAGTTATGGCGACTACAAACACTCAAATTGGGAATATGGTGTAGAGCGCATAGAATACGTTTTTGGTATTTGAGGTAGAATACATTTCTGGCTATGCTAAGGACCTAAAATTAAAACGCAGGCAATTTCTCTGGTGAATATGCTGATGATAGTCGTAAAAAAATACGCGCCTTTAAAATTCGTTAATTTTCAATACATTTTGGTCAAATATATTGGCAATTTAAATCTCAAAAATATAATTTTGGACTTTGGTTTAAATAGTAATTATCATTAAATATCTTATTATAAAGAGTGATTCTTTTTTTAACGTAATGTTTAATTTGTATGCATTTTCAAACTTTATACTCACAAAAACAAACATCATAGCTAAATATTTATAGGGAAGATGAAAATAAACAATGGCGTTCTATTGGACTTTTACTTTTAGGTTGGCTACATTTCATTACTGAGAAGATTGCTTACCATCAAGTGTCTACGACTGCCCCCATACGCTTTTATAGTTTTGGATTCTTTAAATACGCAACTATGACTTATACCCAATTACACTGAAGTCGTGAACACTAAAGTGGTACGAATAAAGTTATCTACAAAGTTCTTTTTAAACCTATACTCTATATTATTACCAAGAGGTTACGATTTTGGAACATTCCGCTTGTAGCATGCGGAGAATTGCGGTACTTGAGTCACTGCTATAATTCTGCCATCTATCATAATCATAACCCGTTGTTTCGTTTTTATTTTTTGTTTCCCTAAAATATCGCTTTAAGTGGTTTTGTTCAGGTATGACATAATCAAGTTGTGATATTTTTAATTTTCTATAAAATGTGGCACCCGCTAAATTGATGCAAAATTTCTAAAGGTTTAAATGCACCCATATTATCGTTAGTTTTTTGCAAAATATAAGTAAATTAATCTACTTTTATATTGACAACCTCTGTCAGCGTCAATTTTAAATGTAAAGTTATGTTAATGTTTTACTTTTATAATCTATTCGAACTATCTAGTACAAACATATTTTTTCATTAAGATTTTTAACAGATAACAATGTTTGTGTAAGCGATTAATGAGAGTTGTCTGCCAATTGTAATTTGTGAATTTAGTAATGTAATATGTTCTGAAGAAGGCCTACAAAATAAAGTTTCATTTATGCTAATCTTAGAGAGCTTCTACTAAAAAATACTATCTATGTTAACTATTGTTAAACCAATCGATATAAAACCATTACATAAAGCTTGCCCTAGAAAAACCAACAATCTAGACTAGGGAAATCAAGAGTTTACACTAGCACACCTAAAAAAACAGAATTGAGAAATTGGAAAAAATAAGGCAAAGTTGGAAAAAACTGATACTAAAAGAAAATTGGCTGCAGAAACTTAATCAAGAAAACAAAAAATAGCGAACCGAGAATAAAATCAAAGAAAAAACTTAAGAAGACTAAAGTGGTCCTTGAAGAGTTGGTCCTTGATGATATTTCATCGTCAGATTATGACATAAACTTGCCGTTAAATGTCACAGGGGCTAGGTTTAAAAACAATCTGTATGATTCTGACATCGAATTAAATTTTGAACCGGTTAATGGCCAAATTAATGAACTTTTAAATGATGAAAAAGTCTTAAAGAATGACTATGTGTTAGTGAAGTTTGTATAAAAAAAATTGTACATTATGTCGGAAAAATAATTATGTGTTGGAAAGAGAAGAATTTCAAGTAAAATTTTTAAAAAAGTGTAGCCGAGGATTTATATTTTCACAGGTAGAAGATATTTCCAGTGTTGAAAGAAAGGATGTTATGACAAAGTTGCCCAAGCTCTCGGCAACACGAGGATCTCAAGAATGGCATCATATCCTCAATTTAATATCAATTTTTTTGGTTACAGTGTTCAGTAATGCTATAAAAACTTATTTTATGTTATTTTAGGTTTAATAAATTTTAGAAAAAGCAGTTGGATCTGGTAAATTTAAATTTGTCCGAAGCTGCCCCGGTCAGTCCGAAATTGCCCCCATCACTGGGCATATTTTTTCTCAAAAATTATTTACTATTTTTATCAAAATTTGTTAGGAAAACATTAGGCGAATAAAGCTATACTTGCTGTAATTTTTACAAATTTTTGTGATAAATAACAATGAATTTTTAATAATTTGAAAAAACGTGTCCGAACCTGCCCCCTTCTCCCCTATAGGTAAAATGTTTGGGATTTTAAATTATAGCCTAATAAATATTTAATATTGGGGAACTATTTAGGTCCAATTCATCGTTTAATAATCTTTTGTTATTATTATATTTCCTTGTTTCCATATTTTCTAATAAATTAAGATTTTTAACACATTTTAACATTATCGCATTTCTTCAATTCTATTTCTGTCAATTTAAATCTGATTACCGAGTTCATAAAAAAACTATTACACCATCCTCATTGCCTATTCAGAAGGTCTCCGTGTCGCTTTCCTCCCAGTTGAACAATCCCTCTTAATCAAAATGTATGTCTCGATCGTAAGGCAAAACGAAAAAAATAACGTCGGGCAATAAAAAGAAATGCGGATAAAAAAACAGATACTATACTGAAAGTGGTAACAAGAAAAGAATCATAAAAGGATCGTGCTGGATTACAATACTTTACAGGAAACGGTTTATTCGCCACGTTTATTTCAGGAAGAATTAATTACAACAGATTCAGTCGAGCTTTTATACCTGATTTAAGGTCACCAAGTCGTGACCTCGTGTTAAAATCGGTTTCCACATGCGATGAAGACCGTTACCCGGATCACTATTGACTTAATTGGTATGGCGTTTAATAATTTTATTAGATTCTCTAATATTTTTGTTTCTAGTATTCCATATAATATATTTACGATATGTCCAGTGTTATGAAGGTCTTCAGCTACAGCAGCTTAAACAATTTGTTTATTTTCAATGCATCGTTCATGTTCAATGTTAAGTCGAAAACTTTCAAAAATAGATTCTTTTTCATCGGGAGTTTCTTGTAAAAACTTAAATATTTTTTTTCAAGTAAATATTTTGGATTTCTCTGCACGATATCCACTGGATTTTTTGTCAAAAATACGCTATTTATTCTGAATATTTTTTAATATCGGTATTTTCTTTGACTGCTATTGTAGCTTTTATCATAGAGTACTCTTACCACAAGCATAATGTTTTCTGATATATGATTTAACGTGTTTCGTTTACAGCATTCCTTAAACCACCTCTTGTAAACATTTTTGAATTGCTTTTTTGATTTTTTTGGTAATAAATCTAGCGTAGCTCCTTTCGCCGAGTTTAATATCTCGGGAGGAATAATATTATACATCATTTTTTTCACTATCAGACATTTGTATCTTAAATTGTGTACAAAGTAATTCAAAGAAATCGTCCATTTTTCTGTAAAAGACCTGATTATATGAATTTGAAGAAAATAATAAACTAGTCTCGATCTCATTCAGGTACAATAAATGTTACTTTAAAAAGAATTCAGTGTAGTACGTGCTTCGACGTTACGGGCATCATCAGACCTAAAATATGGCAAAAAAAACCTTAATTATATTTTCAAAAAGATCAAAAATGATTGCATTAGCTTATAACTAGATGACCATTACAAATTAAAACAGAAAACGACTATACAATACACAGCTAACTGCAAAGAGATGTTAACAAAAACTGTCAAGTTACTATATTGCTTGTGTGTAGATATTAAATTAATAATATTTTAAGTTTATACAAGTTTTATTAATAGAAAAATCCGGAACCCGTTATTTGGGGCAATTTGTTTTATAGTAGTAAGTTCTTATCAAAAGCTTCTCTCGAGAGCGGTAATTTAAACGATCTACAGAACAGAAAGATGATCGCTGTAAATTTGTCTGAATGAGGTGAATTCCATGAATATTAAAATAAAAATAGGGCTCACTATTTACATATTTAGCCACTGCCAAGATTACTTCACAGTATAAGGTCTATCGTATGACGACGCCAAGCCTAGCCAGAAACTCCAATGTTTATACCAATTTATATTACGGCAAATATGTTTAAACATGTGGCAATAAAATTTTCATACAAAGAATATTAATGTTTTTCCAGTATTAGTTTCCAAGCATTATAAAGAAATTACCTTTACTGCAAAACAGTTAAATAAAAGATAAAATACCCAAAGCCTCAGATCAGATTGCACCAGTAACAAGAGTTTTGATTAGATATGAAAACCCCGATCGACTACTCCACGTATTCCCACTGTCGTGTTAGCCCATCCCACTTTTATTGACAAGGGATCCTTATAGTATAGTAGTACAATAGTCTACAGCAAAGATTGTTACAGGGTCACGTGACTGGCGTGACTTAAAAACCAATTCGTGGACCTACAATAAACTTTGAGATTAAAGAAATTAATTTGCTCAAAAATATTTTAACCCAGATATTAATTCAATTAATACCAAGCTTTTCTTGCTGCATGTGTTTTAATGTATTATTGTGTAATTGTTGATATAGTTCAAATATTCTAATTATATGTTGCCTTACTTCAAGAAGCATCATTCTAAAGGTGCGGTGAGGTTAGGAAAACATTGATTTTTTAAATATTTAATAAATAAGTTTCATTTACTTTATCTTGGACATTACGAAACTAGGAGCTTTAGTTGACCTAATTATCGTGCGGCAAAAAATGGCCGTTTTAGTTAGGAATTGTCTTTTGATCACTAACTAAACCGCTAGATTTCCTTTTCCAGGGGACTTGTAATGTCTAATGGAAGATACCTTATTCACTTATTTTTGCCACATGACGTATTGACCAATCTGGTTAAGTATAATAGAACGTTTATTTCGGCGAATTTTTAGAAGATTACAATAGTGTTTCCTATCAGGGAATTATAGAATATATCTATACTATATTAAAATGCTATTATATGCTAACCTAACTTAAGAGTATTATTATTTTCTGGGCAATAGTCGAAGGGCGTCTCACGCCCAAAAAAAGTACTGCAATTCAATTTCGAAAATCACTAGCTGGGGAAATAATAAGACTTCGGATGATTTCGCGCCTTTTTTTAATATTGATTTGAGTTGGGACAATATTTTATTTAAGTGTTGTGAGGTAAAGGAATTTTTTTTTTTATTTAATTTAATGTGCCTCGACTGCTAATGGTCATTGGCACAATTACTATACAGTCATTTACAGTACAACAAAATCATTAAAAACTAATTAGAACATTTATAACAATTTTAAAAGTTGAGCTTAAATATAATTAAATAAATTAATGTCCTTTAGGAATTTCATAATTTTAAAGAAACTTTTAGGCGAAATAAGATTGTCTTTGAGATCACCACTGATTCCACTCATACGTCGGCTTTATGCGTAATAGGGACACGCAATGAGGAGGTGTTGTACTGTTAGGGCACCATTGCAGTGTTCGCAAAAAGGTGGGTTCTGGGCTTCCATCAAATAACTATGGGTGAGTTTTGTGTGTCCTATTCTTAATCTTCGGATTACCGTCAGCTCTCTTCTATTCATAGGTGACATGTCCTTGGTTTGGTTTGGATCCATCTGTGAGAGTTTGGTGTTTGACTGTCTCCAGATATTGTGCCATTTATTCCATATTGTCTGTTTAAAAGTATTGTTGACATCTTTCTGAAGTTTTATTTGTTCTGTTGGCAAATTCGATGTTAATGCTTCTTTAGCAGCATAATCTGCTCTCTCATTTCCAGGAATTCCAACATGTGAAGGCGTCCAAATAATGGAAATTTTTATGTTTTTGGATGAAAGGTCTTGGTAGGTATCATGTATGTTTTGTACTAGAGGGTGTTTAGTGTATATGTTGCCTATGGAGTGAATCGACGCTAATGAATCGGTACATATAGTAATAGTTTTATTTTCTCCTGTGATAATTTGAAAAGCTTTAAGGATGCCATATAGTTCTCCAGTGTGAATGCAGCAAGTCTCTGGGAGTTTGTAACTTGCCATGATGGAATCTGTTGTGACTGAGCAGCTTACAACGTTATCATCTTTGGACGCATCTGTGTACAAGGTGTGGTCTGATTTGTTTTTACTCATGAGTTCTAGGAAAGATTGCTTTAGAATGACTCCATGAGTTTCAGATTTTTTGGTTTTTGTCAAAGAGGTGTCCATAAGTGGCATCTTTTTAGTCCATGGAGGTGTTGTTGAGACTGGAATGGTAGATATCTGGTGGATACTTTTGTCACCCATCAGGACGTTTTTGAGAGTTCTTGAAATTGAAGGTGGGTATCTGGGCGAAAAAACTTGAACATTTTGTGCTGAAGTGAAGGTAGGATACACTGGATTTCTAGGGTTGGAAAAAACTTTAGTGGCGTAAGAAAGTAGAAGTTGTTCACGTCGAAGAGAGAGGGGAATTTCATGGGACTCCCAATATAGAGATTCTACTGGGCTAGATCGGAATGCTCCTAAACAGATACGGAGAGCGGTGTTGTGAACAGTATTTAATATTTTAAGGGTGGATTTGCTGGCCGAAGCGTATACTAAACTGCCATAGTCTAGTTTAGATCGAACCAGGGCTCTGTAGATTCTAAGCAGTACTGATTCTTGCGCTCCCCATTGTCGATGTGACAGTGTTTTTAGTATATTCATTCGTGTCATACAGTCGGCTTTAAGTTCTTGTATATGTTTTCGCCAAGTGAGTTTGCTGTCAAATCTTAATGTCAGAAATTTGTGATTTTCCACCACTTGTAGTGGAACATTATTCAGTGTTAAATATGGGTGGTAGTTCATTCTTTGTCGGCTGAATTTAATAACTTTGGTTTTTGAAGTTGAGAAATTGAAGCCAGAAGTCCTCGACCAAGCTGAAAGATTGTTTATTGCGTCTTGGAGTAGTTTGCATGTTGTCAAGGTAACTTTTCCTGTGCAATACAGAATTAGGTCATCTGCATAGAGAGCGTATTTTACTGGTGAACGCACTAAGGAGCATATGTCACTTATAGCTAGGTTGAATAAGGTCGTACTTAACACCGCTCCTTGCGGGACTCCGTCTGCTAAGGTGAATGAATGAGATGTTTCTCCATTTGCAAACACTTTTGCTGTTCTGGTTGAAAGGAAATTCTGTATAAACGATAGTATGTTTCCATTTAGATTGATTTCCTTTAATTTACTGTAAATGCCTGGTCTCCAAGTGGTATCAAAAGCGCTTTCAATGTCAAAACTTACTGCAACTACATCCTGTTTTGTAGCGAAAGCTTTGGTGATTTCGTTTTGTAGGAGTACTAGATTGTCGATAGTGCTCCGATTTGGGGTAAATCCCGATTGATAGATATCTGCTAAGTTATTTATTTCGAGGTACCAAATTAAGCGTTTGTTAACCATTTTTTCTAATAGCTTGCACATTGTACATGTGAGAGAGATAGGACGAAAAGATTTTGCCTCTGGTGAAGTTGTGTTATTTTTCTTGAAGGGTAAAATGATTGATTGTCGCCATATGTTCGGGAATTCTTGATGTATCCATATTTTGTTGTACAGTTCGAGTAGCTTACTTAAACTGCAAGAAGATAGCTTCTTGAGAAAGATAAACGGAATATCATCTGGTCCTGCAGCTGAGTTTTTACATGTAGAAAGTGCATAAATAAGTTCCTGATATGAGAATGGAATGTTTAATGAGTCAGAGTGCGGCAGTTGTTTCAATGGGGTAATGGGTGCTGTTTGTGGTATGTTGTTGTTCTTTGATTTTTCTTGGAAATGTTTAGCAAGTATGTTAGCTATATTTTGATTATCGGTAATGATATTGCCGTTATGTATGATTGCAGGTATTTTATAGTTAGTTTTACGTCCTTGCATTTGCTTAATTTTTGTCCAGACTTGTGTAGGAGGTGTCTCGGACGTTATTGTGCTTACATATTTGTTCCAGGACTGTTTTTTACTTTCTTTTAAGACTTTTTTAGATTATGCTTTAAGTTTTTTGAAGTTAATCAGGTCATTTTGAGATCTCGTTCTTCTGTACTTATTTAATGCCTTCTTACAGTTTTGAACGGCGGATTTGCACTCATCGTTCCACCATGGGACTACCTTCTTTGTAAAATTCATTTCATGCTTGCCAATATACTTTTCTGCAGAAGATAATATGCATTTAATTAGCTGGTTTGTAGCTTCATCGATATTATCAGAGAGTTCCAAGTGATTTGTTTGTGTTTGTACGTAGTTGCTAAAAATGTTCCAGTCAGCGCGGGAGTATCTCCATTTGCTCACAGTGTAGTCTTGTTTTAGCATGTTGTCGGTGATAATTATAGGAAAGTGATCGCTGTCATATAAATCGTTTAGAACATGCCAGTCGAGGGTCAATGTTGTTGTAGGGTCACTAAAGCTAATGTCGATGGATGAAAAGGTTCCCGTAGAAATGTTGCAGTGTGTGCTTTTTCCTGTGTTCAAAAGGCATATATTTGTATTGTTAAGTATTTTTTCAATAATTTTCCCTCTCCCATAAGTTTGTTCAGACCCCCAAATTGAGTTATGTGCGTTAAAATGCCCTACAAGTATAAATGGGCTCGGTATCTGATTTACAAGATTGTGTATTTGAGCTTCTGTTAGGTTGTGGTTTGGTGGGATGTGCATGTTACATATTGTAATTTTTTGTGGGCACCAGACATTCACTGCTATGATTTCCAAATCTGAAGTAATGGGATGTACTTTAGAAAAATGGTTACTTGATATAAAGATGGATGTTCCTCCACTAGCTCGGGCGCAATCAGTTCTAAGTTGATGGTAACCTTCAAAAGTTCTTCAGGGATGGTTTATGGTGGTCTTGGAAGTTTGTTTCTTGAAGACAGATAATGTCTGGATTTTGTTCAGAAATCAACTGTTGAAGCCGATGAATGCGTGGATAGGAATTTAATGGTGATTCTTTGGGCAATTAAAAGTAAAAATGTGTTCGTAAACATGTTCTAAACTAGTTAAAATTTAAGATTTAAAAATCTTTTATGTTTTAAATTTAGCTATTTACATAAAATAAAAATATGACAATTGGCTATTATTCTATTTGTGTCTTATAGCGCTCGTTTCTTTTCAAGTTTTAGTTGCAAAAAAAAACGTGTTTTCTCTGTTCCGTGGGTTAGTCAGTATGTATGTCCGCAACAAAGCTCTAGAACTACTTATCCTATATGCTTCAAGTTATGGTTAAAAATTAATGGTCATATCAGGATGACGTGGTAACATTTTGGTAAAAATTCAATATGGCAGAACAAAATGGCGGCCTATTGAAAATATTACTAAAAAACTACTTATCCTTTTTATCCAAATTTTACAGAAAAACTATATAGAATAGAATACTTCCTCAAACTTAACTTTTTTTTTTTTACTTAGAACAACTAAAAAAAAAGTCAAATGCAGGCTTGCACCATTACTGTACCGAGCTTTTCTTTAGCTATCATTTAATACGTACCCACCAATGAACATATTTTTAAATAGGAGACAATATTTAAAACTAAATAAATTGCTCTGATAATTAATTTGGAATAACCTGTTTTGGTTGAACTTTTGTGAATTTTGTCCCACTGTGCGATAGAAACCGGCTCGTGAGCCACGTCGGCGCGGCGTCGGCCTTTGATATCAAAACTATGGTCATGGAAAAATGCTATGCGACAGTATCAAGTATTTTTTTGTTGTTCTACTCAATTGAATTTAATGGGCCGCCTGTTTCTCAAGTCATAAAAAATTGGCTTACCTCTGACGTTTTTTTCGATTCTTTTCCCAATTTTCAGGATCTGCCTTTTTCTTGCGCCCTTTTCCAGGCAGTGATGGTCTTATAGCAACAGACTGTAACTCTTGATCAACTTCGTCCGTTTCTGGTTCAATTTCCATGTTTTTTTTTTAACAAACTCGGCAAACAAACGTGCAAAATACTTTGACTTGTTGATTTATCAGCCACGCTTACACTTCTGGCGGTTAAATGTATCAAAACAAAACAGTCAATGCAGAAAAATACTGCTTCGATTATATTCAAATTTTGCTCAAAAATCAAATGCTATATAAAGATGAACTGGTAAAAATTTTGAGACAAATTCAAAATGGCGGAACACCATTGTGGCAGCCTAATTAAATGTTTAACAATATCTGAAAAAAGTACTTATCAGAATGATTGATTGGTGATATCCCCAATTTAAATATTTATTACTAAAAATATATGAATAGGACACTTTATGTCGATTTTGTAATAAAATCCACATAAATATTCAAATTCGCAAGCAATCTAGGCATTCCTACTTTGATTTTTTAAATATTTACTAAAAATGTATGATATGTATTCTCAAATACCCGCAGATGCCGACTCTCTTTTAGCCAAATCTATACAAATGTTAAAATTCCGCCTCCATATTGGCATTAGTATCTTGAATTATTAAATGCCGAATTTTAATAAAATCTGCAAAAATTTAAAAATTAGTCTGTTATGTTGGGCCGCCATTTTTAAGCCTCAAATATTGACTAAAATTTCATAACTTTCATTTTCAGCCGAATCTGTACAAATGACAAAATTCGTTCGCTATATTGGCGCCACCATTTTGAATTCTTAAATAATCCCCACAAATGTTAAAATCATCCGCCCGACATGTTGACATTGTCATTTTGAATTTTTACATGCTGACACTCAAATTTTCCTACCACCGATTTTCAGTTTAATCTACACAAGTAACAAAATTTGTCGGCCGTGTTGGCGCCGCAATTTTGGATTCCTAAACGTTTACTAAAAATATTCGAATTTCTGTTATATCCGAAAGTGTATGCATGTAAAATTTGAAAATAATGGATAATGTGGAACTGGTGAAAAATCCATTACAAGATTTGACCCAAACATACAAACAAACGAGTAGGAAGCCAATAAAAGCGCGATAAAAGCATTGTTTTTTAGTTTAAATCTCTAAAAGTTTAATAATATATAAATAACTAATTTCCTTTTAAACTTACATAACTTAATGGTTTGGTTTTTTGCGACTTCGTGATTTCCGATGTGATTTCTAAATCTTAATTTAATTACAAATATATTAGAAGATTGCTATCTCGCAAATCTTATTATTAGCATTAATAAAATCCGCAAACATTTGTGAAAACACAGAAAATGATGCAACGGAATGATAAAAATACTTATTTGCCTCATTAAGGAATAGATAAGAATCCTTTCTTTTGTCAACGATAATCAAGCATGGCCCATTTCTTCATATTCGTACATCAAATATTTTAACAAGTCGTCATTTTGTTTTGCCAGTTTTTTTTTGTATCAGACGTAATTTTTGTGAAAAATTGAATAAAATTAAAGTTAATCGAGTAAGTAGGTTTTTTATATACCGGGAACGACCAACCGACCGAAAGAATTGGAAAAACATGAATATATGTAAAAACCTGGAACGATGATTTTTTCGTGATTATTATTTCCATAAGCGAGAAGTAAAAAGTCGCGCCGCCACTGGCATTCGTCAACAAATGGCCACGGTTCGGACATGAGCCATCCCCACTTCTTGTGTTATCGTAAACATTGGTCGATAGAATGTGCAAAATAGGGCAACCATGTTGGCGCATACCCCTAACGTGATTTATGAATGAATAATTGTGATCTATACTTGGATTCTTACTCTGATGTATAATCTGTTAGAAACGGTTTTCTATTATTATGTACCTCAAAATCAATCTTTTTATTTGTCCGAATAAGCAGAAGGTCTAAAAATGGACATTTGTTTTCGGTCTCAGTTTCTAGTGTAAAAGAGATCTTACTATGTAGGGAGTTAACATAGATTATCAAATCAGACAGTTGTTGATCGTTTCCACTCCACACTGCAAATGTCGCCGACATATCGTTTAGATGTACTAATTTCATAACTTAAGGGATATAGTACCACAACGGCTATATTGAAGGAATCAGATGACTTATTGAGAGCACAGGATGAGGGCAAGAATTCCTGCTTGATATTGCTAGATTTCAGCAGAGCGTTTGACACTATTAGTCACAGTACACCGTTAACAAAATTAAAGTTTTTCGGTTTTGATGGCAGATCTCTTGATTTTATGCAGAGCTACCTGGACGACAGGCATCAAAGAGTGGTTCTTGGGGATGAATCTTCAAACTTTATTAAAACTAGTAAAGGTGTTCCCCAGGGCAGTATTTTGGGACCTTTATTGTTTTGCATTTATACGGCTGACTTTTGTAAGTACTTGAAATTTTGCTTTTTCTAATACGCTGACGATATGCAGCTCTATGCGCATTTTTGGAATTGTAACCTGCGTGATACCTCACTATTTATCAACAGGGATCTCCAAATAATTTTTGACCTATCTGCAGCACCTAGTCTAAAACTAAATAAAAATAAAACTAATATGGTTCTTTTTGGTAAAGATCGTAAAGTAATTGAACACAATATTGAGTTTAATGTTCATATTGATAATTTGAATATAAGAGCAACTGATGAAAAACCTTGGTGTTCACTTGGACGGAAACCTTAAATTTGACACTCATGTTACTGAGTCGTAGCAGAGGGCTTTTATTAAATTAAAAACATTTTATATTTACAAGGATATACTTAGTTCTGAGATCAGGCTTAAGCTCTGTAATAGTCTTATTCTTTCATGTATTGGTTACGCAGACATTGTATTTTGGCCGTTGTTAACTCTTAATAATAAAAACAGTTTACAGAAATTGCAAAATTCGTGTATACGTTTTTCATGTGAACTTCATTAATTTATAAAATAAGGGAAACTGAAATTCCTTCGTATCTTTTTGAGAAGCTTCCCAAAGGCACAAGTGTTCACACTAGAGTGACAAGGTATCGTGATCTATACCAGGTTCCGAGAAACACTGCAGCCTCTTTCCAGAGATCGTTTTCTTACAATGCAATTAAACTAGATAATTCTCTACCCGATCACATCAAGTCCTGTTTATCCTTATTTATTTAAAGAAAAGTTTAAATTACACTTGCTTTCTAAGCGAGTTTTAAGATAGATGTCAGTCTTTAGTATCTAAAGAAATAAAAGTTAGTTATTTATATTAGGTATATAGTTTTTTAACTTGTTTTTAGTTTTAAGAAAGGTGGTTAGATGAGCAGCTATGCTGGATCTCGCCACCTTAGTTTATTAATTTGAAGAAAACGTAAACTTTGGTTTTTTATGAGAAATAAAAGACATTTTGAATTTGAATTTGAACTTATGTAAGTAAGATCTCCTTTAAATTAGAAACTGGGACCGAAAACAAATTTGTATTTTAGACCTCTGGCTAATCGGAATGATAGCAAGATTAAGCTTGAGGTATATAGAAAACTGTCTATAACAGACAATAGCATTCAGTGTTCATCGAATTCTTCTCATTTAAACAAATTTGCAGCGTTCAGCTCCGTTTTCTATAGAATAAAATTACCGCTCTTAAAAGAAACTTTAGAACACTACAAAACAATTTGTCTCAAAAAATGATTTTCTAGATTTTTGAGAAGAAATTAGAACTTTCTTACAATATTATTTATTTAAAATCTACATACAAGAAATATATTAGCTTGACATTATTTTGGTAAAATCTATTTGCAGTTAGCTAACTTTCTTAAAATTTATAACATTTTTATCGCTTTTAAACCTATTAATACACTCAAGAGATAACTGGTTAAAACAAAGTATAAAACTGATTTTTTTTTAAATCGGGAACAAATTCTTTAAATTACTGAAATTGCTATGCTGTTTATGTGGGGCAATCGGATAGAAACATATCACCGAGTGTTCATAAGCATCTTTGTTTATTTAACAAATGCAGGGACTCTGATATTACAGAGACCAAATCGGCCTTTGCTAATCATTTATTAGTCTCACATAACAATTTGTCCACCTCCGAAAACGTCAGTGTTTTACGTGAATGCCACAAAGTACAAAATAGTATTTATTGCGCAAAAAATGGAAATTACTAAAGCAAAAACATGTCCGGTCCTTAACTGTGTTAACGATGTTTTTAACTTTAATAATCTTATATCTAACAATATTAAAGTCTCCTAATAACCAAATATATAACAACGCGTTTAGTAGTGTTAATGGTCAGGATATAAGACTGTCAAACGTGAGCTACGAGTACCACTCTCAATGGAAGCGAAATTTTAATTCAAATTGTAAATTGTACAATAGTATTTCATTATTTTAAAATGTTTATCTTTAACTTCGTTGTTATTGCAGAAATGTTTAAGCATTTAGTTGGACATATGCGTAGCGTTAGTAGGCCTACATTTTTAACATTTTCACCTCTCTGTTGGTCTATATGTGTATTGTATAGACGTTTCCGGTTTCATTTACAGTGGCCATCTACTTATAAGGTAACACTGATATTTTGGGCAGCAGGGGCGTGCAGTCCAAGGAAGCAAGGAAAGCAGTGCTCCCCAAAAAAAAATTACAAAACATATTCTAAAATGTAATTTTTGAAATAGAAAACCATTAATTTAGTTTATATTAAAAATACTATCTTAATTATCAAGCCCATAATAAATGCGGCCTTGACTCCGACCGAGCCACAATAGAAAACAAATAGAACTTATGCGGGTCGCTAGCTTCTCTGCAGCCAAGTCCTGTATGCTTGCTTTCCTGTGAATCGAGCCAGAGGTTATTGAACTTTCCACCGGCTGTTTGCAATTTTTGCATTTCAGTCACGTGCTTTAAGTGGGAGCGGAGGCTATCGTTGGAGTAGGTTCTTTGTTTGAACGGCTATCCGTGTGTTGTGTGATACGTACGTCGCGTCGTGCATGGTGCGATATGGAAGACAATAATAGGGACGTGGATATGCAAATATCGTCAACTTCGGCTGTCGGCAATAACGTTGAAATTGTTGGAGAATTTAGTGTAGTGTGTGTTTTAATAATAAAGGGATTTTCAACATTAAACTTCGCTGATAAGCTTCAAATAATTTCCAAATGAAGGGCAAAACCGCCTATGAAAAATTTAACCACAAAAATGAAAAACTGTATTATACATTTTTATCCGAAAAAAAAAAGTAAATTATTTTGTTGGCCATGTTTACTTTTTGAAAATGAAAAAGGTCTCTGGAATAAAACTGGTTTTTCCGATTTAAACAATTTACATAAAGTTGTAAAAAGACACATTATTTTCAAAGCGCATTTTCAGGCCGTCATAAAAGAAAAAGTCTTCGGCAAAACCAGAATTGAACACGCCCTTAATAAACAGTTGGAAATTAGTCACCGCGAACACAATGAACTAGTCGATAAAAATAGGCAAATGTTAATAAGACTTATCGATGTTGTTTGTTTTCTCGGACAGCATGAATTGGGATTTAGAGGTCATGGTTTCTTCAAATAGGAAATTTTCAAGATTTACTTAGTTTAATGGCTAAATATGATGACTGCTTAAAAAACATTTTGAGCAGTCTAGCCTTTTTAATTTCCGCTGTTGCAACCATTATTCTAAAAAGAATTAAGCAGGAGATTGGCGAGGCGCAGTTCATTGCTATTGTTCTTGACGAAACAACTGATATCACTAATTTTAGCCAATTATCTGTAGTAATACGCTACGTTAAAACAGACGGAAGTATTCAAGAGCGATTTTTAGGTTTTAAGAATGTGTCCGAAAATCGAACAGCAGATGCATTATATACCGTAGTTTATAACGTTACTGAAGAAATTAAAGGAGAAAAAAAATTAGTTGCTTAAAGCTATGATGGAGCTGCAGTGATGGCAGGACAATTGGGGGATCTGCAAACTAAAGTTCGAGAAACTTTCCCAAGTGCTCTGTTTGTCCATTGTTTTGCTCATAAATTAAATTTAGTTTTATCCCAGTCCACCAATCACATTAAAGAGTGTAAAGTATTTTTCCTTACTTTAAGTGGCATGGGTACTTTTTTTTCCAAGTCAACAAAACATATACTAGCCCTGGACTCCATTGTCCACAAACGATTGCCCAAAGTAGCTCCTACTAGGTGGACCTATAATGGAAGACATGTGTTAACAGTATCTGAAAATCGTGAATCACTGATTGAACTATTTGAGAATATAATAGAAAATAATGAAACGTGGGACTCAAAAGCAATAAATAGTTCGAGGGGGTTTTTGGAGTGTTTGAAACGAGATTTTAATTTGAATTATTTGTTGAACATATTTTCAGAAATATTTCAATTCTCGGACAATGTTTTTAATATATTACAAAATAAAGCAAATGATATTGCCTTTTGCCTAAAAAAAGTGGTTGATTTTAAGTCCATGTTAAGCCAAAATGGCTTCTTACTGGCAAGTCCAGTTTCTTACTTTTGTTCCTACCTACATACCAGCAAAATTTCCTTATTTACCGATTGTTGATAATGGCATTGTCACTGCCATTGTCAACCACAATATTGTACTACTTTATTGAAACATCAGTTTGAATATTATAGTAAAAAAGAAATGCCGCTGAAATTAAGCAAGAAGATAAAATTGAAATAATTTTAATTGTCGGAGAAAGTTATAAAACATTTCGAGAAGCTGCAGACATTTTTGACAACAGACACTCCGATAAAATTATTCATTTCACAACAGTGGGGAATATTCTGACTAAATTCAAGACTTTTGGAAATGAAGAAAATAACTTTAACAAGAAACGGAGGTCAAGGGTTGCGAATGACGAGACTACAAATCAAGTAATGCTCTCTGCGATAGAGGACCCTAAAAAGTCCCTACGCAAAAGGTCAGCAACATTGCCAAATAACGTAGGTAAAGATACAGTTTCAAAAATATTGAAAGAAAACAGTTTTCGATCTTACAAACCAAAATTTATACATACCTTGATGATACCATGATCCTTTTATGGCAAGACGCATTATTTTTACCGATGAAACAACGTTCAACATGACTTCGACCTATTTTGGGAGAAAACGATGACGTTAAATGTAGAGCCACAAGCCAAGCGTCTTCGAACAGACAAGGTGGGAGATATTCAAACATCATACAGACGCCTCTTTTATGAAATAATCGATCAAATTCAGCAACGAATAAACTATAGATTTTACGGTTTAAATAATTTTAAATTCCTCGAGTTCTGCAATTTTGATGCATTTAAAGGAAAAACTTTTCCAGAAAATACGTTTAAATCTCTTTCTCTTCATTATGGCCAGTTCTTCGACCGAGTGTTACTGCGATCTGAACTAAAAGTGATCTACGAAACTGATGACATTAGCGCAAAAAATAACGCTAAGGAGCTAATGCAATTTTTAAAAGACAAGGAGCTGAAGACGCCTACACCGAAATGTCGAAATTGTGTGAATTAGTATTGACAATACCTGCCCCAAGTTGATCAGTAGAACGTAGTTTCTCGACACTTAAACGTATAAAAAATTTCGTGAGAAATTCAACGGGGCAGGAGAGACTTTCGCATACATCGCTGTTGCCCATTGAAAATAAACTTCTCCAAAATATGTCAGAGCATCGACTTTTTATGATGACGTCATTGACGAATTTGCAAAAAATGATCGAGGAATCGAATTACATTACAAATAGGTAAGTTTCTAAAAATTGCTTCCCTTTCTTAAAATTTCACAGCAAATTTTGTACAAACGACAGCAAAACTTAATAACAAACTGATATTTCAAGCTTTGTAATTACTATGATAACGCAACATTCGGTCCCTGGTCACCTTATATTTGAAATCTCGATTTCACTAATACTAACTGTATGATGAAATCTAAGATTCAAAAAAACCACTACACTAAACTCTCTCAATTTAAAAAGCTAAGCAGAATATAGTAGAGGTAAACAACTTCTAGGCAGCGTAATTTCATAATATTGAATAAATACGAAACGCAATTTTCCTAAGCAGAGAGTAGAGTCTATTCGCCTGCAGCGATATTACACTAAGGAACTGCAATCCCGAAATGAAAATTTACTATTTCCACCTGGATTCCGCGGCCTTTATAAGCAATAACTAGTTTATCCAGTTGTTGTGCTTCGTGGAAGGTAGACTCGCTTGTATAGAAGCATAAACAAAATTATGACGAGACTTGTTTATGTATATTGTAGTGTGTCTCTTTTCATTTGACTCTTAATTTGTTTGTTTTGCTACTTTACTACTACATTTATAAATACAGGAGTATTCAATTCAATTCTAATGGTATGAAATAAAATTTATGTTTTTCTAGATTTTCGAAACCGCTGAAAAACGGTGATAGATTTGTATTTTTGCAAAGGAAGGTGATGTGTGTAAGAGTAATGTTTCTTTTTTTTTGTTCGTCATTTAATTGCTGAACTGACCTAATGTTAAAATTGTGACATCCCTTTTGCTTTAAAGTTCTCTGAACTGCTCCATAACTAAATCTCTTGTTGTCTCGTGGTCCGTGCCTTATATCACTGACACACTCTCTGATACATTTTCTAGAATTTTCTTGAAAATAAAATAATATCTTAAGATATCTTTATTGATTTTGTTTTGTTATTTTCTTAATCCTTAGAGATGCTCTTTCTTGCAATAACTTCTTCGTATTGATGATTATAGTTGGTACAGATGGTATTCTTTGACAATTCTGAAATTTTCCATATATCATTCTCGTATTTTTGTGTCATTATTATTATTCTTGAAATAAATCTGGACCGTTCATCGGCGATCGGATAACTCATTTTTTAAGAATTAGCACCTAACTTGTCTACCACACATAAGTTATGAATTAAATTTTTAATAGTTAATTTTTTAGTTTAGGTCGCATGTGAGAGTTATTTAATGGGCTAAAAAAATCTATAAGTTTGTAAGTTTGTATTTGCTGAATTAGGTAGGTGTTCTGAAATTTCAAAAATATCAAAAAGAAGAGCTAAAAATAGGAATTATAAAAGAATAATACATTTTTTATCTAGTAGACTCGAGAAAATGGAACTTTAAATTATTTAATTATGAAAAGTAGATAACATCAACAACAACCTTTTTAAAAGGTTTTCGTTTTAAATAATTCTTCATTCATTTTTTTATATCATTCTTTATTATTTATTATTCATCTTACTGAATTTGTACTAATTCTCGTTGTTTTAGATATTGCGTGATGTCTTTTTAAACATTAACATATTGAACTGTGTGGTATAAAAGTCCACTAAAAATCAAGGGAACCTTGATTAAATTCCAAACAAAAGAAAACTGATAGTGAATATTGACAGTTTCTTTGAGATATGTTACCGGAAATCGAATATATTTGTGACAACTATACCGTTTAACAAGACAATGCACCTGTACATACCTTCAACAGTACCATTAGATATTTACGAGAGAACTGCCCAGATTTTATAGAACCTCAGTCTTGGCCCCCAAACGGATCTTGATCTAGTGGGCTATACATTATGGAGTGTTCTGGAAAGAATGATTTACGAAGATGTGTGGTTAATACTGTTCAAGAATTAAAAGAAAGAATAATAATGTGCTGGCAAAATCTTAACCAAGAAATATTAACAAATTCTATCGGATTATGGCGCAGAAAGCTAAAAGCTGTTGTAGAAAATCAAGGTGCTCATATCCACCATCAGTTTTTATAAATTGTTGATGTTATCTACTGTTTATAATAAAATAATTTAAAGTTAATTTTTTCTCGAGTCTAATAAATAAATGTATTTCCTGTTTTTTGCTTGTTTTTTTGTAAATTTTGATTTTAAATAGTTTAATATACTTCAGTAAAATATAAACTTATAGGTTTTTAGACGATTAAATAACTCTCGCATGCGCCTTAAGTTAAAAAATTAATTATTAAAAATTTAATTCAATCAAAATCTTCAAATTGCTGGTCATTATCCGAAAACCAATAAACCATTTTAACATGGAATCGTAGAAATATTGGAATAGCCTGATTTTTGTAACGAATTTAAAATCAACGATTTAGAAAAATTCGATTTTTTTTGCGCACCCTGTACAAATAAAATAAGTCGAGATTTTACAAGTAACTCAGAAATAATTCAACTAAAACATACCCAAAAATATTTAAAATCGGTCAAAAAATAAGAAAAATAATAAAGTTTAAAAAAGGTTCCAATTTAATTTAGACCACAGTGTACATATATATATATATATATATATATATATATATATATATATATATATATATATATATATATATATATATAATATATATATATATATATATATATATATATATATATATATATATATAGGGTCACTTAACCAGTCACTAGCGGAACCAAACCATACCAGACCTTAGTGGAACCAAACCATACGGGCACCATTTACGACCAGTAAAACCCCTAGGGAGATGCTTAACCAGCCCCTAGGAGAGTCCAATTCGAGCCATAAAAGCAGCTAAAAATCAATTCAACAGCCACGGAAGAAATCAACAAACTGGCCTTGGAACAAAAAAAGTATTATTATTATTATTATTAATCAGCTGACAAAATATGGGAAAAAGTCAAGAAGATTCACGCTGATATTTTCAAATTAGGAATAACCGAACATACCTACTTCACTACGAAATATTATGACGAAAAAATAGATACCACAAAGAAACTCAGAAATATCTCCGACAATGTAAAAAAGCTGAAGAAGAAACTACAGAGCTAAGACAATTTAAATATATCGACTAAAGAAGAAGAACGCTTTCAACAACAGCGAGTATGGAAAAAGTTACTAGCATGCATGTAGATCCAGAGGAGTTGCAGCCTTCAGCATAATATCTGCAAGGTAATTAATATGGGGGATATGGTGGATAATAAAAAAATAAAGACAATACAACAAAATATACCGACGCAACAATCAGAACCAGCCCGACGAACTACTATGATCGAATTTTAGGCCACGAGCTATAACAATATTTCCGTTGACTAAAATGTTTTATTTAGTTTAGAAGAAAATCCGGACCTTTCTACCAGAATATTTGGAAGAGAAGATGTCCGTAGACGGGCTTCTAAAAACCGAAAAGTTTAATGCGTATAAAATAACTTTGGTGCAAGAACTCTCTGAGAATTATTTGAACATGCGCTTGCAATACCAATCTAAATCTTGTCAATCAAATTACTTTTCTGACGAAGCAACTTTTTTTTTTAATGGAAATGTTAACAGGCATAATAGTCGATATGCGCATGTCGGGGATACAACGCGTTCATTTCAGTTCCAGCAGTTGTACGAGGCGGTTGTGTTTTCGCTCGTATATTGTTTTGCCGGTACTTGAACGTTTGTTTGGTTTTGGTTTGAACTGTTTTGATTTCAATTTGTTTTTTGTGTGCTTTGACCCGATCATCAGTTCGTCGTTTGCTATAAACTAAACTTGACCTTGTTTACCCGGATCCGGTTATTAGTTATAGATATTGTTTGTGCGTGACATTTAAAGATTTTGATTTATCAACTGGAAATATTTACATAATATTTACATAAAATTTATCTACATCTTTTTTTTTTAATTTTCACTTTTTTTGTTCCTTTGAAAATTTTAATTTTTTATTTTTTTATAAAATGGCTGAATTTAAGCGCGATTCTTGCCAAAAAATCGTTTCGGAAAAAGACTGTTACAGAATTCTCTGTAGTGGGGAGTGCCGAAGAGATTTTTGTATGGTCTGTACAGGACTGGATAAATCCACGACAAAAGTGCTCTACAAACAAAAATTCAACAACATAAGATTTTTTTGCACTGTTTGCGACTCTCCAACTCTGAAATATTTGCATGATAAAATATCAGATCTCCAAAAGACTCAAATCTCTTCAGAATATCTCGAAGCCCTGGGTTCCGGCTTAAAGAAAAACAACGACATCCTTCCGATCATTGGCGAAATTTACGACATCTTACTCAATCATGACTCCAAATGGAAGATACTGCTAGAAAAAATTGAGGATATTCACAGCCTCCATTCTGGAATATCTGACAGTATACAAGAATCCTTATTTAAATCCATTAAAGAAATTAGGCAGGATACTTTCAATCTATCATCTATTTTAATGGAATCTCAAAATGAATCTGTCAAAGTCCAGGTGCATGATTCATCGAAGGAGCAGTTGACTAAAGAGATGGCTGAGCTGAGGCATAGTGGAAAACAAATGGCACTTACCCTGGAGAAGCTTGCTGATAAGCCTAAACAACAATCAATAAAGAAGATATACACCACCGCAATATCAACCCAAACCGATACAACAGATGTCCAAATGCCTGTCAATAGGTCTCCAAAAAAAGCTGTTTCCTTCCAGCCCAACAAAACACCCATTATAGAGAAATGACATTATGTAGTGGTATCCTTAATTCCGTCCACGTATAAATCAAATCAGCTTGTACACTACATCAAAGAAAAATTAGGAACCACGAATTTTGTGCGTTGTTTTCCTATGCTTAAGAATGCAGACACTTTGCGCTCCGATTTTAAAATTGGGGTGCAAAATAAAGATCACTTAATTCAGCTTAAGAACGCTAGTCTGTGGCCACCTGGTACCATAATTGATCCTACCAATGATTCAGTTTCACCAACCCTTATCCAAACGCCGCCCACTTCCACAGCCCATAATGTCTCATCTTCTAGTCATCAAGATGTCAATATAGATATCCCAAAGAGCCGGGGGCTGTCTCCACCAAAGCCACAATTATTGGAATCACCAGTGACATTTGTGCCTGAGGAGGATAAGTCAGTCATGATTGGCTCTGACAGGGAGGCCATAGCAGCTTGTAGGTCATTGGCACTGGAGGGTTCTAAATTAAGCATGGAGAAAACTGCAAGGAAAGATGATTTTTTGCAGTTTGATCCAATGACTCCACCAAGAGTGCGGCTGTGCCAAGATTCGGATAAAGCAAATGGTCGCTATATATTAGCCAGATTAAGGGATCCTTCCTTACTAAAGACCTTAAGGCTATTTCTTGCTTATCTACACGACCAGCCATCTAGTGTGTGTTTTGAGGGGCATACAAGTACTAGCATTAAATTATTGCTAGCTTCAGAAGGCCTTCCCAGTGACAAGGACTCCCTGCGCAAGTTGTATTATCGCTTCCACGATGCCTATGGGATTGGTTCATCTGAAGTGGACTCAGACCTTGCAGCGTATAGATCTTTCTACTCCTCGGAAAAAATTTTACGGCTCCAAAAAATTCGTGAAAGTACTGGTAAATATTATTCTAGTGGTTCACCATCAAAAAGTAAAAATTTTTAGTCAATATGACGCGAAAAGAGGATCTAGCACCCTCTAGAAAATTGACCAATAGTAATTTTAATCTTTTTTTCTTAATATTCAGTCCTTAAGACATAAAACAGACGAATTATATCTTTTGTTAGAAGAGCTAAATTTTCCAGAAGTCATTGCCATCACTGAGCACTGGCTAAATATCAATCAACCTGTTTTTATTAAAAACTATACCACAATTGCCAGATTTAATAGAACTAATTTAACTCATGGAGGCACCATGATAATGTCTTTAAACAACGATTTTTCCGAAATATCAAAGTATAATCATTTATTATCTGAAAAAGTATTTGAATTTTCTATCGTTTATCACAATACTTATGACCTTTATATTATTTGTATTTATAGAACACCTGATGCTGATGTGCAATTATTCTGCCATAACCTTCTAAGTTTGCTCGAGTCCCTTCCTGTAAAAAGCAAATTAATCTTATGTGGCGATTTCAATATTGACTTTTCCAGTGTGTGTGCTGCTCAGGAATGTCTTCAGTCCATCTTTGAGTCATTAGGAATTGCCATGCACGTCAACTCACCAACCAGAATTACTAAGACAAGTGCCAGTACTATAGATTACGTTGTGTCTTCTTTCGATCCTAGCTCCGTCGAATGTAATGTCTTAAGTCCAGGTTTCTCCGATCATAAAGCAATTTTCACAAAATTTCATTAATTTCAAACACCTATGTCAAATAACTGACTGGGACTCTCACACTTATGATGTCGACACTGAATTTTCTCGTTTTATAAAAACTCTAACTAATATAGCTTCTGAATCTTTTCCTCTTAGGCCTATCAAAAATAAAAGAAGTAAACCCTGGTCCACTAAAGGTTTACGTATATCTTCTAAGAACATGCGGTCACTATCTCATTTAAAGAAATTTTCGGACAGTGTCTTTTTTCATAATTATGTAAAATCATACAGAAAAATTTATCATAAGACTATTAAAGCCGCCAAAGATATTTATTACAATAATAGACTTTCTAACGCCAAAAATGTAGCTAAAGAAACCTGGTCTATCGTAAATGATTTAAGAAACAAAACTCCTTTATCCAACACTATCCTTACCTCTCCTGAGGACCTAAACAATTATTTTGTAAATGTAGCCAAAGATTTGACTAAATCCGTATCTCAATCTAATGACCCAATTTCATATCTCTCTAATCATAGGGTAAACCTGCACAGTTTCTTCTTTTCACCAGTAGTTTTATCAGAACTTCGCAGTACAATTAATGATATCAAAAATAAATCTTCCTCGGGAATTGATGGGCTTACTTTAAAAATGTATTCAAGTCTGCCGGAGTGCACTCTAGAGCATCTGACTGCTTTGATAAATATGTCTTTCCAAAATGGTACTTTTCCAAGCTGCCTTAAAACTGCAATAATCATACCTCTTCACAAAGTAGGTGTTTCAGAAGAAGCTTCGAACTATCGCCCAATTGCACTTCTCCCTACGCTATCTAAGATCATCGAAAGACTGGTTAAAAAAAAGGCTTTTATCATTTCTGTCTAGATATGAAATACTTACAAAACATCAATTTGGATTTTTAAGTAACAAATGCACAAGCGATGCCATGTTTTCCCTTCTTAATAGAGTTTACTCCAGCCTAAACAACCATCACGCTACGGCAACAATTTTCTGTGATTTTTCCAAGGCTTTCGATTGTGTGAATCATAATATATTAACTAACAAGCTGCAGTACTATGGATTTAGAGGGGCTCCTCTCGATTGGTTTAAGTCATATCTTAGCAACAGAAATCAAGTTGTGAAAGTTGACAGGATGTCTTCTTGTAGGCCAATGGAATATGGAGTGCCTCAAGGCTCGGTACTAGGCCCTATCTTGTCTCTTCTGTTCATAAACGACATGGCTAATTTAAACATTAGTGGAAAAATATGTCTCTTTGCGGACGATACCAGCTTTACGTGGAGCCACCCAGATGTCACGGACCTACATAGGATTGTATCTAATGACCTAATCACCATTAAATCCTGGTGCGATTCTAATCTCCTATGTTTGAACATCTCTAAAACGAAAGTCTTGTCTTATAAAAACACGCTGCAACCTTTACCTACTGAGACTTAACAGTAGAACTCACTGCCGAGATTTCTTTAAAAGATATAAAATACTAACCCTTCCTTGCTTGTTTATTTTGGAATCGGTTTGCTTAATTCGTAAGCATGCACCTGCTCTATTAGAGAGACCTTCTCACAACTACCCTCTCAGAAACACTGAGCACGATCTCTATCTTCCAACCCCACACTCAGAGTTAATTAAAAGATCAGTAATCTACAATGCAAAAAAAATGCATAATCACCTGCCATTTAACATCAAATCCATAATATCTCTGACTTCATTTCGCAAGGCTTTGAAATCATTCTTACTGGAAAGCGCCTTCTACACCGTGAACGAGTTTTACAACACATAAATTTATCCTTATGAACCCCTAGTGTGATAGTTACCATTACCAACCATTTTTACCGAATTTTGTATATGTATTTTTTTAATTGTTTCGTACTTTTTTATTTTTTATTTTTTACTTTGCTTTTTTATTTTTTTTACATTATATTTATGAAAATGTTTATAACATAGTACGACTGACAAAGTACATTTCTAATGTACTTCTTTTAGGATTCTATTATATTAATATTCTAAATTCTTGATTTAAATATTATTTTTCTATAATATTTATGATGTGTTTTTGTTTTGTTTTGTTTGTTAATTTTGATGTTTGTAAACTATTTTTTTTTACAACAGCTTTGTCCACAAAATTGTAAAATTTTTTTGACAATAAAACATTTATTTATTTATTTATTTATTTATTTATTTATTTATTTATTTATTTATTTATTTAAAACTGAAAGGCATTAGATGTGTATAGAACACAGAGTGAGCAATAAAAAAATTATGGCAAGCAGTAACAAGAAAGTAAAATACAATTTTCATTCTGAATGGGAAGAACAGTATTTTTTTACAGAAGTTAAAGGTAAAAAAATGTATGTTAGTTATGTAATGCCTCTGTTTCGGTTTGCTAAAAAATGAAATATTGAGAGTCATCATAAAAGTGTACATCGGAATTTTAAAACGTATTTGCCATTACATGCTGCCAGCAGAAAAGAAAAATTGAAGCAATTAAAGAACCAGTTAATTGAAAAACAGTCAATATTTTTAAAAGCAGTTGACAAAAATAAGTCTGCAGCGGAAGAATCATACCGTGTGTTCCAAATAATTGCACAAAAAATACACCGTATGAAGACGGGGAAATATAAAATAGGGGTTTTTAGAAGCTGCAGATTCCTTATTTTCCAACTTTCAAAATATTGAAGAGATAGTTCAGCAATAAAATCTATGCAACTTTTTGCTAATACAGTGATGAGACGAATGGAAGTAATGAGCAAGTATATTTTTTCACAGTTAAAAACTGACTTTGGTAACTGTGTTTATTTCTCTCTTCAACTGGATGAATCAACAGATGTGGTTGACACTTTTTTTTAGTGATTTTATGATTAAAGCGCCAGCTATGGTGGGTTGTGATAAGAGTTTGGTAGCATTTTATCGTAAGGATAAACGATTCCATAATTTTTTTAAAACTAAACAACGTCATGAAATTGGTAGTAAAAATTGTAAACAAGATTAGAGCATTACAAAAAAGATTAATCAAACTCTCTCCGATGAAATTGATTGTCAGTATGGGCATCTACTTCTTCACTATCAAGTGCGATGGTTAAGTAGAGAATGTGTGTTAACACGTTTTAATGAAGACCTATCTGTCACAGTTCAATTTTTCAAACACGGCAAACCGATTCATTAACTAAAAAATTCAATTTGGGTAGAGATTTTGGGTTTATTGTGGACATTACATACAAGATTAATGAACTCAATTTGCAACTTCAGGGAAGAGATAAGAAAGTGGCAGAAATGATTCTCAATATGAATGCATTCATAAAAAAAATTGAGTTTTGGGAACAAACCCTAATGAACCGAAATGTCAAGCATTTTCCTGTACTTTCAAAAAAGATACCTCAAAATACACTAGAACCCTATGACAGTAAATCTCGTGTAGAAATATTTTCTAACTTGAAGGATAACTTCAAAAATCGGTTAGATTTCAACAAAATGGCATTGGTGGCTCAATTTATTGTTCATGGAAATTGATATCCAACCGTTTGCATCTTGTCTTAGACAGGACTTTGGCGAAGACACCGCTTCAACTGAAATTGAAGTGATTGCATTTCAAAGTGATTTAACATTAAAATCTTTAATTTAAAGTACAAAATGTATCTGACCTATAGTAAATACAGACAAATAGTCAGTTCTATGTCGTGTTGCCGTAAAAGTGAAAGCGTTATTGCCAATCATCTTTCTCCAATATGAAGTTTATTATGAACAAATTCCGCAATCGTTCGAATGGCTGCATCAAATTACACTGCAAACATCAAACAAAAATATCGATGAGTCCGAGTATCAACCTTCTCATTGAACGCACGCATTTTGTATCACATGTTTTTGTTTTTGTTTACTTTTATTAAGTCGTATGTGACATGCCATTATGGCTATATAGAAATTTTTGTTTGTTTTTAAAACCCCTACGGTTGGTAGGTATGTCAGTTAGTTAAGTACTTATTAATTACATAAAAACATGTACCGTAAAATGGGGTGGCTTTGCCTGAGCGGGTGACTTTGCCATTTTATACACATAGACATAAAAAAGGATTTTTTTGATAAGTTGGCAACACTGCTGTTCGGATATTTGGCGCGAACGATACCTAGAACGTGTTTGAACGCTGTGTTAGCCAATAAATCTAAACATTTGTGGTCAACAAAGAGATATAATAAGGTAAGTTTAGCCTATAAAATACTGCATGCTTAGTAGAGTGTGTTGCTAAGATTTAGAGCTCTTATATGCATTGTAATCGTAAACTGAATTTTTGTGTGGTTATGTAGTTATGTTTGGAGAGTCGGATAATGTTTTTGCTATGTTGTCAAGTTTAATATGTTAGAAATAATTGGCAATGGCAAACTCACCCCGCACTTTTTTTCAGCCATGCCAAGGGAATATAAAAGAAAACTTGGGTCTCGGCGATACATGGACTACAGCCCTGAAGATCTTGCTAGGGCCATCCAGGCAGTCAAAAGGGGTGTTATGAATAGCACGGAAGCAGGTAATTTTTTTGGTATACCAAGACGAACCATAGTAAATAAAGTTCAGAAAAAACATATGAACAAATCGGGTGGTCAAACAAGTTTATCCGAAGCAATGGAGAGAACATTGACTGATGTATTAATTGCCGCAGCAGAATACGGCAGCCCGCTGACAATGTACGACTTGCGCATGGTTGTAAAATCCTATTTGGATATGGAAGGCATGTCTATAAGCAAATTTAAAAGTAATATTCCTGGTAAGGAATGGTGCCTGGCTTTCATTAAAAGGAACAAACAGCGGCTGACAAATAGGACGTGCCAGAATATTAAGAGAAATAGAGCCGAAAAAACAGAAGAAGAAATAAATAATTATTTTAAAAATTTACAACAACATATTATTGACATTCCACCTGACCAAATACTCAACTACGATGAGACAAATGTTACGGACGATCCGGGTGCGGTTAAATGTATTTTTCACAGAGGTACAAAATATCCAGAAAGGATCATGAACTCAACCAAAAGCTCTATATCAATCATGTTTGCTGCTACTGCCTCAGGCAAAGTGCTGCCACCGTATGTTGTCTACAAGGCAGAAAGATTGTACGATCAATGGTGCATAGGCGGCCCACAAGGATGCAGGTTCAATCGCAAAAAGTCGGGCTGGTTAGATCAATTTTGTTTTCAAGACTGGTTTGAGAAAATAGTAATTCCTTGGGCAAAAACCTATGAAGGTCCAAAGCTGGTTATTGGTGACAATTTGTCCTCTCATCTAAATGTAGCTGTTTTAAGGATCTGTCAACAATATAACTTACGATTTACTTTCCTTCCCCCAAACTCCACTCACCTGACACAACCACTTGATGTGGGATATTTTCGTTCATTAAAGGCAACTTGGCGAAGTATATTAACAAATTATAAATTAAAAAATCCCCGGGATAAAGCACTTAACAAGTCCACCTTTCCAAGCCTACTGAAAAAACTTATGGATAAAATGGAGATTAATAATACGGAAATAATTAAAAATGGTTTTAGAGCCGCTGGAATTTACCCCTTGGATAAAAGTCCTCAAAAGGATGCCGAAAAAACGTGTAGAGCAGAGAATAAGTGGATCAATAGATCAAGCGTTATTGCAGTACTTAGAGGAGAAGAGGCGTCCAAATACTGATTCTCAGCCAAAAAGGAAGAAGATGATCAATATTGAGCCTGGTCGGTCGGTTTCTCTAGACGATATCGATAGAATGTCAGCTGGTCCTAGTAACGTCAAAAAATCGAAAGAAAACCACAATACTGACGAGCTAACAACTACAACTGTAGAAGAAAATGGCAAGGACACGCCAAGTATTAGCAGCGATGAAAACGAATATCCGAAGCCAATGGATGATGTTACACTTGAAAGTGATGAAAGCAACAACGAAAATGGGATAGATACAAAAATACACAACAATGATTTTCTGATCGTTAAATTTTCGACAAAAAAAACAACGAAATATTATATAGGAACTGTTTTGCAACAGAGTGACGAAGGCGAAGATTTCTTGACAGTTAAGTTTTTAAGAAAAAAAACTGATAACAAATTTGTTTTTCCACTGGTAGACGATATAAGTGATATTCATAGGAGTGAAGTTAGGTTAGTATTACCAAAACCAACGTGCCCTTCCTCTTCAAGGAACATTTTCACATTTGATTCAAATATAATAAATGACTTTAATCTAATGTAGAGGTAGATAAAGCACAATGTTTTCATTACTTAAAATAATAAAAATTAGTTTATTTTATTTTTTAAACACAATTTTTGAGTTTATTTTTGTTTAACTGTTGCCAAATTTGGTTCAAAATTTTGTTTTGTTATTGACAATCAATATTTTCTTGTAAAAAAAATCGTATTTAATGTCAAATAAAAATTTTGAAAAATTTTGTGTTTTTTATAATTTTAGGTATATATTTTTTTTTCAAAAAATTGTGCTCCCCTATTTAAAAACATCTTTTAGATGGCAAACTGACCCATATCCAGTTGTTAGAATACCATACAATAGGTTTAAAAAGCATCGGCAAAGTCACCCCAAAATAAAGGTGAGATTGCCAAATTTTTAAAAATAAAAAAAAATTAATTGCAATTGGTTTATATTATTGTACTTTAGAATAGTTATTTCTTAAGTACCAAAATTTCACATACTTCAGCGAGAAGGCATAACTAAATTTATGAAAACTTTTATGGTAAAAAAATATGAAATATTTGGAAAAGTCACCCCACTTTACGGTATGTCAAATACAAATGAGCATTATTTCGTTTAGGCTAGCTTAAACGCAGATTACAAGTAACTAGTTCATGGTTTATTTCTAAAGCTCAACACCTTGAAAAGGTTGGCGACCACTGCTCTAAGGCCTAGTTGCTTAATCACAAAACAGTGGAAAACTTCTTACCCACAGAATATATAACTACCGTCTCTTTTGTTCACCGAGATATTTCCATTTTAAGAGCTAACTAAAATCACCCTGTACATGACCAATTAATGTACTTAAAGTCGAGACGAGGCGAGACAAAATCCTGATCCCGTCACGCGGCATCACTAATTAATTATTTATATTTTAATATTCTGTAAAAATTGGAATGTGTTCGTCAAAGACCCATTTAAAGCCAACATTTCCAGACGTAATTATTTTAATGTTAGAAAAACTTCTCAGCATACGAAAGTAAAATAATTTATATGCCTTCCTCCTAAAGCACACGAGATACTAATTTTCCTAGAGGCAGCTTGGTCTAGGAAATAGGATTCCCAAGATGAAAATTTACTATATCTACCTGACTACCGTGGCTTTACAAGCCGTATTAATTCCATCTCGTTAGGGTTTTGTAACGGGGTTGAGAACACTTATCCCGTTAATGCATATAAAATATAAGGAAAACGGCCACTAAGTTTTCAGCTCGGATTCTTTTATATTATGGTTTATTTGAGACTCACAATATTACCCCTAAAAATCTAATGTAACATATTTTTCACATTATAGCTAACATTTTTCATAGCTGTGAAGTCAGCAGCGTTTCTCCAGCCACGTTGCTGGCAACGAATTTACATTGCCGGTACACAATCAAAACAGAGTTGCAAAGTCTATGTTATTTAGCTTATTAATAGGGGTGTTTTTTTTATACTTTGTAAGTGGAACAATTGCGATAAAAATAATGAAATAATAAAAATTAAAATTATTTAAACCAGAATTTGTGTCACTTAGATACTTTAATTGTGATTACTTGTAGTGATAATCAGACTAATCGTATTTTTTAAAAAGAAAGCGCCATTTACAGACTCTGGTGGCGTTAAATTGTAACAATAATTTAACTAACGTTTTAATACGATGTCCAAAAGCGGTAAGAGGGTAAAAGCAACCCCTATAAAAATTAAAACAATCGTATTTTTTAAACAAAGACAAATGTTAAATTATTGCTAAAAGTAAACACTACTAGAATATGTAAGCGGCACAACCGAGCTGGCACTAAAGTAGCTATAACTGTTTCCACTTCTACTCTTTCAGGGTTTTTACGTATTTGTTACTAATAATCCTACTATATATCAATTTTTACACATTTTTAAGTATTATATATGTATTTGTTACTGCAAATAATACCTTTTAGTAATTTCCTATGTAAAGCAATTATATAATTGCCACTGCCAAGCAACTGCTTACGAAATTGACTCCAAGGTCGTCATTTCTCTTCAGTGACATAATAATAATTGTTTCAAAGTTACTGCTTCTAATCTGTTTACTAAATGACAACTTTTAAGTATCAGAATCTTGCAGCGACTACTTCATTACGTCCAAATGTACTCCTATATGGTATTACTATAAAGTAAAACGAGGCGTTGCAGAGTAGAAATAGTTATAGTTTAATGTTACTCTAAACTGGCTATTACCAGCCTTTATTCTTCGCAACTTAAAAGTAAGAATTACGGTAATTATTTACTACAAGGAAACTATTACCTCTTGTACTTGAGGTTTCGGAGATAGGGGGCGGTGGTGCGAGATTCGGTCTACAGTGACTTTATAAGGACAGTGGCGATAAAAGAAGCCCCCCCGCTATGTTGATGCAAAATTTATAAAGGTTTAAATGGGCGTACACATTTATCGTTAGTTTTTCGCAAAATGTGACTAAATTAATCTACGTTAACACATTAATATACACAAATTGGATTAGCAAAAAAGTTAATTAATGAAATTATTATTAATTTCAGTCTACAAAGAGTAATTGCCACAGAAAAAATTCGAAATTTACTTTACACTGATAACCTCTCTCAGCGTCGTTTGTAAATGTAGGGATATGTTAATGCTTTACTCTAATAATCTATGCGAACTATCTATTGCAAACTTACTTTTTCATTTAGATTTTTAACAAATAAAAATGTTTGTGCAAGTGATTAATGACAGTTGTCTCCCAAGTGAATTTAGTAAATGTAGTATGTACTGAAGAAGGTCTACAAAATAGTTTCTTTTGTGCTAATCTTTGAGAGCTTCTACCTAAAAATGGGGTGCTGAATAAAGTAAAACATACACTAAAACATGAAACAATATTGTCTTTTACAGCAAAATAAAACCAAAATATAGTAATGTTCAATATTTAATAACGTTTCTTGGAGTAAATTTAAACTTAAAATATTTACGGTCACAATCAAATTCATCACAAACACTTTATAATTACATCAAAAAGCAGATAAACCATTCTCCATATGGCTAATGGCTTAGAACTTATTGTTTGAGTCAAAACTCATTTTAATAATCATAAAAACTAATAAAATAATACACTAAAACAAGAAACCTCGTAGGAAACCCACGTAGGCAAAAAATAAACAAAACGATTTTAGCAGCAATGTGGCCGAACCAATCAAAAATTGGTTACTCTATTATCACCACCGTCCTTATAGAGTCACTGTAATTCGGTACATAGCCTTTGAATTCCGTTATATTCGGTTAGAATTTGTCAACCTCAATTAGTTGTATATGTGTTGTAGCCCATAACCTACGAATAACAAGTTAAAATGGCAATGGCGTCACATCCCATAAGAAAAAAAAGTAGCTTTCGTCATTCATCCACATTTTATAGAAAATCAAAAATATCATAACTTGGTTATGTCATACCTGAACAAAACAACATAAAGCGGTATTTTAAAGAAACAAAAAATAAAACGAAACAAATGGTTATGGTAGATAACTTTATTCGTACCTCATTAGTGTTTAAGACTTCAAAGTAATTGGGTATAAGTGAGAGCTGCGTATCTAAAGAATCCAAAACCAAAACTATAAAAGCGTATGGGGGCAGTCGCAGACCCTTGATGCTAAGTAATTTTCTCATTAAAGAAATGCAGCTAACTTCAAAGTAAAAGTCCAATAGTACGCCATTGTTTATTTTCATCTCCGCTATAAATATTTAGCTATGATGTTTATTAATATGAGTATAAAGATTAAAAATGCATATACATTAAACATCACGTTAAAAAATCACTCTTTATAATAAGATATTTAATGAAAATTGATATCTAAATCAAAGTCCAAAATTAAATTTTTGAGATTTAAATTGGCCGATATATTTAACCAAAATGTATTGAAAATTAACGAATTTTAAAGGCGCGTCATTTTTCTACGACTATCATCACCATATTCACCAGAGAAATTGCTTGCGTGTTAATTTTATATAACCTATTCTATATACGCACTACACCATTTTCCCAATTGGAGTGTTTCTAGCCGCCATAACTGTTCTATTTTTATTAAAAAGAACCATACAAATATTTCAAATGGATTAAATAAAGACAGAAATGGAGCCACACAATTCCGTACTATCTACGTAATAGTCCTTTTTTACCCCGTTTTTCCTTAATTTTGGCCATTATACTAAAACTGTAGTTTGACTATTATGAGAAACAAATCCTACCTATGAATGTAGTTGGCATATGTCTTGATTTTAAAAGAATGATTATTTTAATTGTTATGGGGTTGTTTTTACCTACTTATTCCCTATTTTTGTTCATTGTATTAAAATAATCGCATTTTTTAAACCAAGACTTATTAAAACGAAAGTCAAATTATTGCTCAAAGTAACCACCACCAGAATCTGTAAGTGGCACAAACAAGTCTTACTAACTTGCTAAATTTTTTTAAATTTTATGGTTGCCTTTTTCTTCCCTTATATCTCCATGATGACCATTATATTAAAACTGTAAAAAAAAATAAGTAAAAGAGTAAAACCACCTAAATATGTAGTTGGCACAAATCTTGGTTTTAAAAATACGATAATTTTTATTTTTATGAGGTTGTTTTTACTCTCTTATCCTGTGCTTTTTGACATTGTATTAAAACAGTAGTTAAATAAATATTAAAAGTAAACATCACTAGAGTATGTAAGTACCGGAAACCTTGCTTTCAAAAATCAATTGCTTTAAAAAAATTGATTTTTTAAAGCAAGATGATGATGGTGGCGATTTTACCTCCTTATCCCCTAATTTTGGCCATTAGATTAAAACTTTAGTTTGATTATTATGAGATAAAAACAAAACCTAAGTATGTAGTTAGTCCTTGGTTTTTTTTGTATGAAAATGTTGGTGCATCGTAGAGGCGACGAAGTTTCTGCAGTATATGACATTTTTGGTAATTCTCTACATATCTGCTTAAGAGGGCAACAAAAACCGCATGCCATAAACAATTTTCGTATTTTCTTAAAAATTCTACTTGTGTTCAACGAATTATGATAAAAAAGCTGGGAGAAGATACTTCTTGCGAACAGTAATTAGCCTATCATTTTGTTAAATTAAGAAATTAACTAGAATTACTTATCTAATAAATAGTTTTTAGTGTCATTTTAAAGAGTTTAAAAAGCCCGTTACTTAAAAAAAATAAAACATTCACATTATTACCCCCAAAAATCTAATGTAACATATTTTTCACATTATAGCTAACATTTTTCATGCCTGTGAAGTTAGCAACGTTTCTCCAGCTACGTTGCTGCACTGCCGGTAGACAATCAAAGCGGAGCGGCAAAGTATATGTTATTTAGCTTATTAATAAGGGTGGTTTTTTTTATACTTTGTAAGTGAAACAACGGCTTTATTGCGATAAAAAATATCGAAATAATAAGAATTAAAATTATTTAAACCAGAATTTGTGTCATTTAGATACTCTGAAGAGGCTAGCGTAGTGCCGATGGCTGGGTGTTTCCTGTTCGGCGCTCAAGGTTCCTGGCTCGATTCCGAGTTGAGACAGACTTTGTTAATAATACACAATGCGCTCGCCTTCTGATGGGTTGTTGGATGCGCGCTGTATCAGTTTGTATAATATTTAATTTGACCAGTTTGCTCTAAAACTACAAACGGTTCAATTTTGAAATGAATTGCAGCTTTTAGCGGTTTTTAGATACAAATACTTAAAATTTGATATGATTGTTAGTGTCCAATAAAAATATTTTTTTACAAGTTTTCATCAAAATGTATTAAAATCAAGTAAAATTATAAAGAATCATCTGGGAATGTTACGCAGTTTTTGTTGTTTTGTAGATTATATATTTATTTATTTTATTTATTTATTTATTGCTTTATTGTTACAGAGTAGCATATAATAATTACAATGATATTATATTAAAATATAAAATGTTACCACTATCTATAACAAAGGCAGAGTTCGATCTCACCGCTTTCACGGAGAGCAGCGCTCTTCCACTCAACCCAAATCTACGACGTAAAGATCCATTCGATGTTCTGTTGCTCCCAAAGGCTAATCACGAAGACTACTTGACAAATGTGAAAGACTGAAATTTACAAAACACCCTTGAAGCTCTTTACCTACATATAGCATATAAAACTACGTGTAAACCTAATGTAAATATAATAATGCACAATTTATACAGTAAAAAGCAATGAATGTAAAAGAGAGCAGGAGAAACAATACAATAGCAGATACCAGCAAATAGTGAGAAAAGCATAATAAAAATCTACAAACGATTATTTAACCAGTCCTTGAGACGTTTCTTAAAAACAATTAGCGAAAGGTTTTTGATATTCGCGGGAATTTCGTTATATACTTTGGCAATATTATAGCTAAATGATCCACAGAATTGAACGGTTCTATGTGTTGGAATAGTCATTTGGTCTTTATGCCGAATATTTATCGTATCGGCTGAACTGCGGAATTTTAATTTGTCGTAAAGGTATGTAGGCTTTTTCTTTGAAATAATTTTATAATAACAGTGTAATGTTCTGCGATATATAAGCCATATTAAGCCATCCCAAGCTCCTGAGGGACAATGATACGTGATCTCTCCTTTTAAGACCACAAATAAGCCGGATACAAGCGTTCTGAACAAGTTGCAGTCGCCGAACGTCTGCCTGAATTATGTTAGGCCCATAAACAACATCGCCATAGTTCAAGTGGGAGAGAACCATAGCTTCGCAGAGAATTAGGCGACATTTCTTATTTAGTAAGTGCCTGTTAAGGTAGATCATTTTAAGGTTCATAAACGCTCTTCTGATAACAGCAGAGACGTGTTCCGAAAATCTCATTCTGCAATCCAAAACCAAACCCAGATTTTTTTAACTCTCCTTCAAAGAAAGATGCACTCCATTCATCGAAACGTCGATGCTGGGTAGGCATCTTAAGCGGGCTGCAGACCCTCCAAACAGCAACATGCACGACTTAGAGGCATTCAAAGTCAAGCAGTATTTTCGAGAGATGTAACAAAGAGATGACAGATCCTGATTGATTTTGTTGCCTGCTTCAGTCGAGGTGTCCTCAGAAAATGAAAAATAGACCTGCGTGTCATCGGCATACATATGATATCTACAAAATCGCAGAACTTTAGGGAACTGAGAAGTGTACAGAGAGAAAAGCAAAGGGCCGAGTATGGAACCCTGAGGTACCCCGCAAGTTATGTAGGAGGGTTCAGATATTTTTCCACACAGCTTAACCGATTGAGATCTGTTGTGTAAGTATAAACGTAAAAGATCTGATGAACCCCTCGAGAAACCCAAATAGTTTAAAAGAGCCAGCATCAAGCTATGATTTATGCGACCAAACGCGTTCGAGTAATCAAGCAAGGCTAATAATGTCAGTCTGCCACTATCTGATTCAATCTGGATGTCATATGTGACCTTAGTTAATGCCGAAACACAGCTGTGATTATTGCGAAATCCTGATTGAAACTCAGGGAGTATGGAGTTTTCCTCCACGATTGTCCTGATTTGACGGTCCCAAATTTTTTCTAATACTTTAGATAGCATGCATAATAAACTAATTGGTCTCAGGTCTTGAAAGTCCTTAGGATCAGCTTTTTTAGCTAGAGGAAAAACGTGTGTTGACTTCCAAAGCGCCGGAAACGTGCTATGAGCTGTGCAAAAATTAAATATGTGTTCAATCACTGGAAGGATACGAGAGCAACAAAAAAGGAAGTTATTCGTACTTATACCATCTGGTCCAACAAAGTTGGACTTATTGAGAGGAGAGTGCGATAAATTTCTAGTTCACTTGTCGGTTCAAATGAAAATTGATTTCCTATTAACTTGTTATTTGCCATTGTCTCTGCATTCGGATTTAGGTTGGAAATGGCACTCAAAAAATAATTATTTATCTTCTGTGGATCAGACAGATGCTCAGGCAGTTCATTATTGGGTCTTGTAGTAATTATGTTCAGCTTCTGTACCTCCCTTCAAAACACCTTGCCATCCTCAGAAGAGATCTTATATTCAAAATAGGCCCTTTTTTCTCTCTTAACTGCATGGTTGATTTCATTTCTCAAAGCTTTATAGAAATTCCAGTCCTCAGGTCTCTTGTGCTGTTTAAATTTAAGTAAGGCTTTATCGCATCTGCGCATGAGCAACTTCAAAGCATTGGTTAGCCAAGGTGCCGAATTCTTTAAAATACGAACGGTTTTTATAGGAGCATAATAATCAAAAAGACTCAGTATAATTGAGTTGAATCGAGAAATCTTTAAATCAATATCATCGGCGTAATAAACGGGCAAAAAGTTCATCAAATTCAAATCCTGGGTAAACTCGTTAATGTCAATACTATTAAGATTTCGGGAAGTAAGTAAAAATTGGGTCATTTTTAATTTTATACTTGAAATTAAACAGGATACAAGATGATGATCAGATATTTCATTAGAAGCCGATACTTGAAAAATAAATTTAGGTATGTTATTTGAGCAGAACAAAACATCCAGGAGTTTGGAACTGTGTGAAGTATATCGAGTTAGTTCCTTCACTAACTGACCTAGATCGAATGACTCCAGCAGCGAATAAAAATATTTTGTGGACTTGTTTTCGAAATCTAGCATATCAATGTTTAAATCCCCTGCTCCAATCAAGAATTCGATCTCAGGTATCAAAATACCAAGGACAGTCTCCAGTTCTCCGAGAAAGTCACCAATAGAAGAGCCCGGGGGTCGATACAACGAGCCCACAGCATACCGGCGTTTTAAATGTTTTATTGATATCCATATCTGTTCAGTGTGGTCAATGCCACCAAGAATAACAACGTTCGACTCTATGCAGTTGCGGACATAGATCGCAACGCCACCTCCTCTGCCCGTAGATCTATCTTTACAATGCAGCCGATATCCCTGCATTGCCACCAGATCATCTGTTTCACCTGCATGTAGCCAGGTCCTCAGAGATCGTGACAATATCATACTTCTTACAGACAACGTCTCTAAATGTGTTAAAATTTGCTGGTAGCGACGTTATTGCTGTTAACAATATAATACTTATATCATAATAGAAGCTTTTAGCAAACTATTTCGAGTAAATTATTTTAGTTTCTTACTTCGTGCTTCTTCGTGGTGGGGGAATTTCATTTTGACACTTTCGACGCCCCTGTATAATATTCAATTATGATAATTAATTTTGTTAAAAAAAATAAATTAATTCGTTAGTTCACCCATAATAAAATGGCAGGCTACGTGGTGTGTGACCTTTCGGTTTAGTAGACACAATAAAACATGTTTAAAAAAATTAATCTATATAAAACATTTATTTGACTGACTTACTCATCTCAAGCTCAAACCGCTTGAGGTAAAAGACTGAATTTTGGCATACTGGTTGACTTTAGGATGTAGAGGTTCGATAAGAAGAGGTTTTTTAAAACTCAAATTGCAAGGGGGTGAAACCACCCCTTAAATATTTATTATTGTGTTATTATATTTTGTATTTAAAAACGGCCAGTTTGTCGGAAAAACGCTTGAACATATGTTCTTTAATTTATTTTTGTACATATTTTAGGATTTTTTAAAAATTCAAACAGGGCGTTCAAAGGGGTGAAACCACCACTTAAATAATACAATATTTTTTAATTTAAAAACTGGTTAGTTTTTCGAAAAAATGCTTGAACACGTGTTTTTTAATATATTTTTTTACATATTTCAGGACTTTTAAAAAATTCATACAATGTGTCCAAAGAGGTAAAACAATTCCTTAAATATTGGAATATACTTTATTTAAACCGTTAGTTATTCAGAAAACGCTTGAACATAATATGCTCTATATTTTATTTTTTACATATTTTAAATTTTTTTAAAAAACGAGACAGGGTGTTCAAGGGGCTGAACCACCCTTAGTATTATATTTTTTATTTAATAAACAATTAGTTATTCGCAAAGCTACTTGAACACGTGCTTTTTATTTTATTTTATTACATATTTTAAGATGTTTTATACATTTACACAGGGTTTTTGAAAAAATCGGGTCAATGATTAATTTTTGCGATCTTTCTCATAACGTTTGCCGTAGAAAGCTGAGTTTGTGCCAACAGCTTGCAGAGTGCAGAGGTTCGATAAGAAGGGATTCTTCGAAACTCAGGGGGTGAAACCACCTCTTAAATGTTTATAGAGGACTCGAAAGTTGTCAAAATAAAACCGCTTCTTGGTTTAAAGAACGAGCTATATTAACTCCAATAAAATAGCACAGCAAATGAAATAAAAATAGAGCTTTATTGGAAAAAATTACTGCTCCACAATTACCATACTACTAATTATAGACCAAGAAACAGCGGTTACTTATCCTGTCAAGTTCTTACACTCTCTAAACCCTTCAAGAACCCCTCCTATTCGAAATTTAAAACCACCAAAAATGTGTAATGGAACTCGGCTACAAATTGAAACATTACAAAACAATGTAATAGAGTCTACCATTATTTCTGGCCCTGGGCTGGGAGAAATAGTTTTTATACCACGTATCACTTTAATTCCGTCAGACTATCCTTTTCAGTTTTTACTTGTACAGTTTCCTTTAAAACATGACAATTAGCAAAGCTCAAGGGCAATCCTTAAGTAGGGCTGCAGTAGACTTGTGCTACGATTGTTTTTCCTATGGTCACTCTAGAGTAAGTTCCCGTAGTACCTTGGCTGTTTTACAGCCAGAGAATGCAACAACAAACGTGGTTTATAAAAAGGTACTCAAATGAGGCGATTTAAGTACTTCTTTACATTTTTTTCATTATAGTCATATACGCGAACGAAGTCGCGGGTTATCCGTAGATTATAAAAGCGTTTTTCAGAATCGTAAATAAAATCTATTTATTATAAACTGTACAAGATATATGAATTTTTAATTAACACGCTTTATTAACCAACCGTCTATGTACCGATTGTACTAGCTTGTATAACCCTCGTGCTTGGCTTCGTTTGGTTTCTTTTGACGAGTTCGCGATATTAATAATTAGAGGTTAAAAAAAAAACTAGAAAACATGCTTTTGTAAGTAACTCACAAAAAAGTATAAAGTAATGTATTTTATTTTATATATTTTGTTAATATATATGCGTTCTACCCGTGACAATTCAATGACTATGCGTGGGGCACTTTTTGGTTAAGTTTCTTGGAAAAGCATATAACAGGGAATTTTGTTAGTATTTTGAAGCACCACTGAAGCCTTTAGTTTAAAGGCTAGAAAAAAGTTTAAGCTAGGATAATTGAATGATTTTTTCTGTCAAAATTTGTCATCGATTAAAACAGATAAACATAGAAAAGCCGTGAAAAAAATACTAAAAAAATGTGTTTTTTTTTCAAGTGGAATACCTTGCCTATTATTATTTCTCTAAATGCTCCTCTTCCTATTGATTACAAATACACCAGATTTGATACCTTTATCTGTAACGATAATTAGGAAAGGAATAAAGAAAAAAAAACAGGCCATAAAAGGCATGGATTGTCAGGAAGACATTTATTCAAATAATATTATACAAGATGCTCCATTTCAAAAAATATAATATGCTGGTATTTTTTGACAGCTTTTGAATGTTTAATTGTTTTATCCGATGACAATTCAGAAAAAAAACCTTCAACTTATGTAATTTTAACCTTTTTGCAGCTCTTGAGATAAAATCTCCCATTTATACTCGAAAATATAAATAAAATTTTAATTAATTTCGATCAAGCGCTCCACGCTTTTTCGCATAGTCACTGATTGTTAAAGGTATTACGTTATGCTGTAACTATGGCAAAAGTATTTTTTCTGGTTTTTTTAACAACAATTTATTATTAAAAGAGCCGACAGATTAAATACATACCAGGATCGAACGTGGAACTGCTAAGCCATCACTTCTTCATAGAAAACTCTATAAAAATATAAAGCACCGGTTACGTAAAAAGATAAACCTCATCGTTTAAAATTCGGTTGGGTTTCTTTTATAGAGTTTCCAATATTTCCGTTTGGATTAACTCTGTTGTTTCAGTCAACATTTGAATCTGCTAGGGGAATTGTTTTCGTGTTTTTCGGGTGGTTTGGTCCATTACAGTCGACTTTTTTTATTTATTTTCTGCTACTAAATTTAAATTTGAAATGTTTTAACTTTGCAATTGCCCCGCCACAACGAAAGTTAATTTTGTTATTTTTTTATGTAATTACTTTCAATAAAAAGTTTTTTTCGAAATATCGCTTGTATTGAACAAAACTGGCCATTACTAAACAAAAAGACTTAAAAATGTCCATTTCATATATTTTATAAAAAATGAAATACATGACAATTGTTTCGTCAACACTGTGCCTTTATCAGATGTTAGATATTAAATAAAAGTGTAACGATGTAGAGTCTTAAATACCTGACCGCATGTTCTGCATATTATAGAGGTAAAATGATCGGGATTTTTCATTATAGCCTGATAAATATTTAACAATGGGAAACTATTGAGGTCCAATTTCATTACCCATTTTTTCAATATCATTTTTATGTTTGTTAATTTCCATACCTTCTAGTAAATTAAGTTTTTTTTTAATTATTCATTGTACATGTAAAATTTTAAAGTTCTAATCGAAAGTATGATTTTCCTGAAATTTTTAGAGTAATTGGAAGATAATTCCATTACTTGCTTTTGTAACTAAATTTATGCTTATTGGTTCTTTTTTTAAACACTTTGCCTGCTTTACCAGGTTCCACAATTTAACTTTTTTTTTTTAATTTTAACTAAACGGGGTAATTTATTAAATTGGTTTAAATCTTATCTCAGGAATAGGCAACAATTTGTAAGTAGTTCTGATTCTGATTGTAAATTGATTACAAGTAAAGTCCCTCAAGGTTCGATCTTGAGACCTGTTCTTTTTTTGTTATACATTAATGATATCACCAACCTAACAATTAATGGAAAAATGTATCTCTTTGCTGACGACACAAGCATAACATGGATTGATTTTGATACAACGTCTATACATTCTAATATTTCCGAAGAACCTGTTATGATTAAAGCTTGGTCCGATTCCAATCTGCTTTGCTTCAATGTAGATAAAACGGTGGCATTATCTTATAAGGGGAATTTTCAGCTACTTAACTGCAATATAAAATACGTTGAGTTAGTTAAATTCCTTGGAGTGAATATAAATAACAACCTAAAATGGTCTAAACATATTGACCCTTAACAAAAACTTTCTACCGCCTGCTTTGCCATTCAATCAGTTTTCAGTTCAAAAGAACTGGATGTGTCTTCTGCCAGAATTACTTATTTCTCTCTATATGAATCCTATTTTCGCTATGGCCATCCCTTTTGGTGTTGCTGTAATACCGAGCAATTTCCTAGTATTTTTGGGCTTCAAAAGGGAGCAATTTGCTATTATTTGGTCTAAATAATAGAGCTGACTGCCAATACTATTTCAAAAAATATGAAATATTAGCCCTTCATGCATTATTTATTTTAGAAATCGTCTGTTTGATGAGAAATCATACAAATATTTTCCCGGAAAGGCCACAACACGTATCACACTAGAAACTTTAAACATGACATAAACCTTCCCATTTCTTCCACAGGATTAATACAAAATTATTAACATTCACAATGCTATAAAACTTAATAATCATCTTCCAGTACATTTAAAAATCATCACTATGTTTGCTCTCTTTCGAAATAAGAACCAAAGTGTACCTCATTGAAAGACCTTTTTACTGCGTTACTGATTTTTATAATGAATAAGTCTCATTAAAATGTTTTTTATTTGTTTGTTTACTTAAATCTTTTTGGATGTCATGTTCCAGCTGCTAGCATAGAATTTGAAAATCATTGTGTAGGGGAATGAACTGTCTGATTAGAAAACGTTAGAATTAAATATTTTGTTACGTATTAGATTAAAGTTATACATTTTCTTTTATTTTTTTATACACTTTAATTACTATATTAGTTTAGTACACATTTTGTTTAACTTCACTTATTTTACTTGTATAATGATAACAAAATAGAGTTTAAAGGTCGCGTAATTTTAATTTCAATGTCATCGACAATATTCACCTCACATATGTACTGTTTATTACCTTATTATTAAGATCAGCTAGATTCATTCACCGCTTTATGATTGTTTCTTTTTTCGTTATCGTTTTATAGCTGTCATTACTTGGTATATGGTTTTATAGCTATCATTACTTAGTATATTTATAATTTATCTATTTACATTGACCTATCGAAAACTATGATTTTTTTTCGATTAATATTTCGTTTCTCATTGTTTTGTTTTTTTTTTTTTTTAAAGTGAACTTCTCTTTGTTCATAAAATTGTAACAATTTCCTGCGGCAATGAAGCATACTTTTGTTTTTTTGTTTTTTGGTTTCCCCTTTATATCCTCCTTTTATATATCTACCAAGGCTTTTGTTAATCCTAAATGCAACAGTTACACCTTCCTATGTAAGTGGGAGTATGAAATGAGGTATTTTCTTTGAACTAATAATGATTTCTTATATTGTTTCTTTTTTACTACTTTATCTATGAGATTTATGATAACTGTTTTAACCACTATTTATTTTATTATATTTAACTCCTTAGTTTAACTTTTATTGCTTAGAAGTATGTTGATAGATATATGATCACAACTGTTGCATACTGATATTTCAAGTGCAAAAGGATAACTAGAATAATTGTGTATTATAAGTTCTCTATGAGATGACTTACGGAAAATTTAAAATTCGTGTTAATTATTCTTAATAGTTATTGTTAAATCTAAGAAATTACTGTCTTTATTATCTTCTAATTAAACTGTAAAATTTATATATTTCGGTTATTTATATAATCAAAAATTATTTTTAATTGTCTGTCAGTACCAGTAAAACATGCTAATATATCATCAACATATCCATACCAATAAATGAAATTTCTACTAAGGGAATATTCATGAATTTTAGTTTCTAAATGATCCATAAATATCTCGTATAAAAAAGAATTAATGAGCATAAATTTAGTTACAGAAAGCATAAAGATAATTCGAATTACTCGAAACAGTCAGAAAAACTACTTTCGATGAGAACTTTAATATTTTACATGTAGAACATAAAAATAACAACACATTATTTAATGATCAAATAGACCTAAATAGTTCCCACTGTTAAATACTTGTTAGAATAGAACGAAAAATCCAGAACATTTTTCCTGTATATCTGCAAAACGGGTTCAAGTATTTAAGACTACAGTTTGTGTTACAGTTTTATTTATGATCTAACATCTGATAAAGCCACCGTGGTGGCGAAACAATTGTCATATGTTACATTTTTTTGTAAAATAAAGAAGTGGAGGTTTTTAAATTTAACTTTTTTGTGGAATATCGTCAACTTTTTAAAACCAATCGCAGTAAAAGTTCTGAGTTATTGTCAAATTTTTGACGAACACATTTTTTTACATCAAAACAAAAGCCTGACTTGGGCTAACAAAAAATGCATTTTTGAATGTAACTGTGTTTAAATATCAAACTACATTTTTGTTAGCACAGATTAGGCTAACTATCAAAAACTTAGCAATATCATGGAAACTTTTCTGCGATTAAGCGTTGGCTTTTTAAATTTGAAATAATTGTGTAATTTACTTAGGTGAGTTTTATTAGTTATTCTTTAGTTTCTCCTTTATAGTAACATACTAAAACTCTAAAAATTCATTTTGTATACTTTCATCGCCCCCATCGAAAGTTTCCGCCAGTGATGCATTTCGATGAAAATTGCGTTTTGTATTAAGGCTTTAATGATGATGAGGGCTCCTAATCTGATTCAATACCGGTACCAGAGTAAATATGTAACAAAATAACCGTAATTATATTATTTAACTATGGTTATTTTGTTACATCAGTTAATGTTTTTTGACATTTTTTTGATTACACCATGAGAGAACAGCCACTAGTCCAAAAATTATGAAGGATGGCTGATTTTGAGAACTCCCAAAATTTTTAGATAAAATAAGAACAGTCAATTCTCATAAAAAGAAATCAGTCAATTCTTATAAAAAATAAGAAAGAAAAAGGTAGTAATGTGTGTAAAAATCCCCTTACCCTAATAAACTAAGTATGGCGCCTTCACATTTACCTGCAACAGTTTATCGAAAAAGATTTACACTTAGAAAACTACCAATCATTAAAACATTTCTGTGAGTGTCCTTAATTTCAAGCGTAAAAATGTTTCCGTTGTTAGGTTGTGCGGGATGTAAAATTACAAAAATTGTAAAATTTTCTCTATCTTCTAAATCCATCATCGATCAAAATAAAAATTAGCAGTGCTTTGGATGTAAAATTGCAGTGGTTTCGCGTTGCCCTAAATTAGCTCATGTAACATATGTCAAAATTTGTGTAGTTATTTAGCTTTTACGTAGAGATAACGTAGTTTACATAGGCATAACATGATTTGGAACTAACTTTATAAAAATCAAACAAACTGGAATTTATTTCAATTTCTTTAAAATCACCCTCCAAGATTTTTTCAAATCTTCGCGTTTCGGGGTCCCTAGTTGCCGGAAACATGTTTTTTCAACTCCCTCGGTCTGTGTGTCTGCTTGTCTGTTCGCAGAATAGCTTAAAAACATACTTACACGATTGATTTCAAATTTTGGTCAAAAATTAAAAATCATATGGGGTAACATTTTGGTAAAAATCCGATAAGGCGAGGTAAAATGGCGGCCTAAGTAAATGGTAAAAAAATATTAGTAAAAAACTAATTATCCTAGTTTGCAAAAATCAAGTATTTTATTAGGTAACTAATAAATTTTAGTACGAATCCAAGATGGTGAAATATAATGGCAGCTTAATAAAATAATTAAAAATTCAACCTGCAAAAACAACTTAATAGATTGATTTCAAATTTTATGCGAGAATTAATTGTGGTATAGAGATGATCCGGTAAAACTGTGGTACGCATTGAAGATACCGTCATAAAATGGCGGCCAAATGAAATGTTTGTGATCGTGAAAAAAAATCCAGGTTTTACATATCTTTTCGTTTTAGCGTCCCTAGATGCCAAAAAGCGTAACTAAAAACTACTTACACGTCTGACTTTAAATTTTGGTCAAAAAATAATGGTTATATGGGGATGACCTGTTAATATTTTGGTACGAATGCAAGACAATAAAACAAAATTGCGGCCTAATAAACTATTTAAAAAAAAATCGGTCTGAAAAACTACATACTAGAATAATGTAAAATTTAGTACGAATTTAAGACGGCGCAACAAAATCGCATCTAAACAAAATGTCTAAAAAACAATGTTAAAAAATCTTCTTGTTGAATTGGCTGAATGTCTTGTATCAAAATTGATTGTGATACAGGGATTAACTGGTACGAACTCAAAATGACGATACAAAATGGCGGCCCTAAAAAACCAGTGTAAAACTACTTGCTCAATTTATTTTAAATCGTGCCCAAAAAATTAGGGTGGCATAGGTAGAAACTGGTAAAATATTGGCACTATTCCCATAAGGTGGAGCAGAATGGCGCCCAATAAAAATGTCTCAAAAGACAGTGTATTAAATAACTATGGGCGTAACTAAAATGGGTTACATTTTACTATGTCTATTCAGAGGAAAAATTTATAACGAGGAAAGTTCGAGGTAAAGGAAATTTACCGATTTTTGTATTTGTTTTTAATTTATTTTTAGATTACTCTTAGTATTATTAATTTTTATAACTTTGTTAACCGAATCTACAAAAAAATAAATTATGTCAATTATTCATTCATTCCTCTCTCCTTAAAGAGAAGGTATATTCTAGGAAGAATTTACATAATATTTTGATATTTTATTAGGCCTCTATTTTGTTTTGCCACATATGATTCGTACTAGAACTTTACCAATTTATCCTTGTTTTACAGTTAATTTTACTTATTGGAGTCATTATATTTAAAAGATACTTTTAATTGCTAAACTTTTAGGCTCTCTCAGTTAACTTACACAGTCTTTGTTTCGATCCAAACCCGTTATTGGTGTCTTTTTTTTCTTAAACAGTAAAATACATCTATTATTTCGAACCACATTCAAATATTCATGCTGCTTTTCGTAATTCGTGTACTTTATTGACATTACACAAATTTTTGCACATTTTCAATCTATTATCTCCAATGTATTTACTTAACTATTATTATCACTTAACGAGCCTCTTCGGCCAAGGTTACCAAGTCAGTCTTTGGCGGCTTCTGTTTGAACAGTTTCTCACTATGACGTCACACCGGGGTTTCCAATCAGATTTGTAGGTTGTTTTTTTCTTTTAAGCGGTTTACAATTTATTCTATATTTTAATTTCTATTCTGGTTATACTCATTAAGATAACTTGTCAAATTTTAGTAATTCGATTATTATACATAAGGATTTAAATATTATCATAATTTTTTCTTTACAGTTGTAGTTGTTTCAATTCCATATAATTTTTATCTTTTTTGCTTTTTGTTAAAGAAATTCTCCCATGTCTCTCTTTCATCATGCCTTCACGAACGATGACTGCTATTTAAGCAAGACATTTTTAAAATGAAATTTGGTCTTCGTCAACTTTTGTTTTGTCTTACATGTGAAAAGTTTTTAATACATTCATTTAGTACTATGTATCTTTCTACCTGTTGAATGACAAGTATGTATATTGTTTGATTCAACCTTTTTCTTTTCTGCTTTTCGGCCATCTTCATCTTCTTTTTGCTACTAAATTTTTAAACATTTAATTAGGCAGCTATTTTGTTCCGCCATAATGCCTTCTTAGGAAGATTTTACCAGTTTTTCCTTATATCACACTTGATTTGTGTCCAAAATTGGAAACCCATTTGACATGTAGTTTCTTAATAATGCTTTTTTTCTTTTCGTTTCTCCATATTTTTACTAAAACATTACAAATCCGTCTCTATATACCACCCTCGATTTTTGGCCAAAATTTCAAGTCAAACGGATAGAAACTTAATAAGCGTAATTTCTTTTCGGATAAAATACTCCCCTCTTACGAGGAAAGTGAAAAGGAATTTTACGTTTTTGTTTTTTTCCCTTACGTTGCCATAATACAGAATAAGTGTATTGCGCGCTCTCTAAAATTTAATCTAAGCGTTACCAGTGACGGCTCGTCGTTAACTTTTCAGGGGAGTCAATACAAATAAACCACAAAGAGTCATCTGAAAAAATCAGACACACGAAAAAATAAAATGCTTTGTCACTTCGCAACCAGGCGTCATAAATCGTACATATTTCTACGCACATAAATCGTACATATTTCTACGAAAATGATTTACTTCTTTGTTTTTGTCTTTACCTGTTCGCTGAATTTTAAATTTCGGCAAAGGTCGACTACTGGTCTTAAATTCGAGTCGTTTCTCAAAGTTCAGCTCGCCAATATAATTGCAAACGGATTATAAAGTCTTAATATTCTAAAACACTGTGGCTACCTTTCTTTAAAACATTAATTTATACCACAAAATCAACAAACAAAATGTAAAATCTCCAAAATAAAAAATATTTAAGTTTCCTCGGCGCGGCTGTTGACCCAAACTTTGCCAAGGTAAGCCGTATCTTACCTATGCACCCCTATGGGAATTTGATCGAGAACACTCGAGAAAAACTGGCCCCCGTTTATAACCACGAGGTCGACGCGGGCCGCCAGCCGTGATCGATTCCAAATGAAACGAAACCTCTCCGGAGATCGCGGTGCGAAATATGGATAGTGTATCGCGGAATTAAGAGAACGGTCAACGAGTTTATACGCTTAGAATAATAGAGGGAATTTCCAAATTTAAAAAATATAAATCATGTATTATTTTATTTATTAGTTTCTGTTTGGAAATATTTATTGGGGAGTCATTGACCATTTGACCTAATAGAGGTGCCGCCATTGAGCGTTACATCTTTTGGTATATAATGTAGATAATCTTCCCTAATTCTGTATTTTGATATTTTCTTTAATACATTTAAACATCTAATACTAAAAGAAAAATTTGAAATCCATTTAATAAGTAGTTCTTTGTTAATGCTTTTTTTTGTATTTTGTGAGTATTGTTGCTAAAATATTACAACTCCATCCCTATAGGACGATTTTTGATTAAAATATCTCAAGTCAATCGGATTATTAATTTTTGAGCTAAGCGTGTAAAGGCAGAACGACAGACAGACAATAATCAGACAGACCGTAAATCTTAGAGCATAATTTCTTTTCGAATATTATATTTTTGTTACTTTTCCTTTATTACAACACAGGAAGTTATCACAACACAGTCAAATTTCGAAGATATTTGATTAGACTAACTCTAACATGTCACTTTAAAAACTTAGTCGTTTTGACTTTGATTTTGGTTTTTTGTTGATAACGTTTTTAACTTTACTCTAGTCTTCTTCGATTTGACTGTGTTGTAATAACCCTAGGAAAAGTAACAAAAATATAATATTCGAAAAGAAATTATGCTCTAAGATTTACGTCAAATTTTAATAATCAACTTGATATTTTAATCAAAAATCGATTGGAGTTGTAATATTTTAGCAACAATACTCACAAAATACAAAAAAAATCATTAACAAGGAACTACTTATCAAATGGATTTCAAATTTTGCTTTTAGTATTAGATGTTCAAATGTATTAAAGAAAATATCAAAATACAGAAATAGGGAAGATTATCTACAGAATAATAATAACACTTATTATACATCTTATGATTGCATTAAATATACCAAAAGATGTAACGCTCAATGGCGGCACCTCCATTAGATCAAATGGTCAATGACTCCCCAATAAATATTTCCAAACAGAAACAAATAAATAAAATAATACATGATTTATATTTTGTCAATTTTTTTTAAATTTGGAAATTTGATTTTTCTAAGCGTATAAACTCGTTTTTTGTTGATACACTATCCATATCTCGCACCGCGATCACCGGAGAGGTTTTTTTATTCAATCTATCACGTAAAACGAACCCTAAAATTTGACCTAAGTGTCATTGGTCATTGGTATATTTAATGAAATTTTAAACACGTATATAATAATATATATAATATATGTTAGTACTGTGCTGAAGATAGCCTTCAGTTATTCAATATTTTGATATTTTCTTTAATACATCTAGGGAACTGGTGTTCTTTAAAATTATTTTATTCTGTCGCCTTATTGTGCCTTACATATAATTCAAATTATTTCGTTAATATTAACGACTTTACAAATCTTAATAACATTAACATTAATTAAGTGCTTATTAGTCTTTATCATATTTATAGCTTAGCTGTAATTTAATTGGTAGTTAAACAAAACTTTAACAGCACATTTCACGATGAGGTCGAGAAAAAAAAAAGAAAATTAACTTTCCTAAAAAGAGATGATTGCTTGTTGAAAACATAAAATTAGCTTCTCCAACAACTTTAAATATTGACTGAGGCAATAATGGCTTTGGAAATTAGGCAATAACGGGATCGAACAGACCCTAAACATTCAATTGATGAATGTTTGTTGAACCAATTAACGCTTTTATGTTCTTAAGTCAACAGAGAAATTTGATTATTTTACGATTCAAAGTTTTATTTGTCTTTATTAGTATATTAAAAGCATTAAACTTATATCGCTAAGTATACAAGAGTAAAAAAAAAATATTTAGGGAGTGATGAAAACGATTAATTTAACTATAGTAAACCGCTGGGTAGACAAATGTGTACACAATTTGAGGACAAAATTTAAGCATCAGTCAGTGGCGTGCTCTTAAAGACGCGTGATAAAGCAACCTTCATGAAAAATGTAAACGTATCACACAATTTTAATTCCTATAAATTATTTTTAGTAACATAAGATTGTTTTAATTTCAACAAAATACAGCAGATCCTATCTCTAATTACACATGGTAACAAAATGAAAACAAAAATTTGGTGCCGGAAATTTAACATCTGATTTTAGATGTTTTTAATGTGCTGATTCCAAAAATGCCACCAGATTTTTTCTATCAGCTCTAGTTTTTGAGATACAGGTTACAGGTTAATTGAAATTTTTTTCTGATAAAGGACAACAAATAAAGAGACAAATATGTACTTAATCGTCAAAATAGAAATTTCCCAGAATCTAATTAACCAAATGGATACCTGGAATTTTCCCTGACCCAATGTTCCTTTACTTTACTATTACCCGATCCTTCTATACCTGCTTGGCTGTACTCGATTTAGTATATTACTGAGTTTTTCCAAGTAAAGTTGTGCTATCATTTTGTGTAAGTTTTGGTCGTTTTGTAGTATCAAGACACTAAACTGAAACAATGGCATCCACAAGCAGACGTACCTGTGTAAATCATCCCGATGTTTTTTGTTATGTGTGTGGTGAATACACTTTGAAAGAGAGCAGAAAAACGATTTCTGACTTTGTGAAAAGAGCTTATCTTGCCTATTTTGGCGTTCATTTAGGAGATCAAGATAAATCTTGGGCCCCACATTTCATATGTAAAGCAGGTGTTGAACATTTGCGGCAGTGGACAACTGGAAAGAAGAAGTGCCTAAAGTTTGGTGTACCAATGGTTTGGAGAGAACCGCGAAACCATCATGACGACTGCTATTTTTGTCTCGTTAATATTAAAGGAATAAATAGAAACAATATACACAAATGGACACAAAAGAAGGCCTGTAGCGCATGGAAATACCCGTTTCATTATTCAGCAGTCTACCCGAACTGACAGAAGATGATACAGAATCATCAACGTCTGACGAAGTTCAAAGAATTCAATTAGAAAACGGCAGCGAATTTGAAGCAGATTTAGCAACTCCGTAGTGTTTCAATCAAGAAGAACTAAACGATCATATAAGAGACCTAAATCTCCGCTGAATTACTTGCATCCAGATTAAAAGAAAAAAAATCTACTTTGTCCAGGTACTAACATTACATTTTATCGTAAAAGAGATAAGGATCTGCTGCCTTTTTTTACTCAGGAAAATGACTTGGTATTCTGTAACAATATGAAAGGGCTCTTAGAAAAAATGGGTTTGCCTGAATACACTCCAGATGATTGCGCCTTTTTATTGATAGTTCAAAACGTAGTTTAAAATGTGTTCTTTTACATAACGCTAACAAATATGGCTCAATTCCTATTGGTCATTCTACAACCATGAAGGAAGAATATGAAACAATTGCATCAGTTTTGAGAAAAATTAAATACGAAGAACATCAGTGGGCAATTTGTGTTGATTTAAAAATGGTTAACTTCCTCCTTGGACAGCAGAGTGGTTATACAAAATAACCTTGTTTTTTGTGCCTTTGGGTCAGCAGAGCTAAAAATGAGCACTGGGTTAACAAAAATTGGTCTTCAAGAGATGTTATAATTCCAGGAAAACAAAACGTGATCAACGAACCTTTGGTTTCAAGAGAAAAAATCTTACTTCCGCCCTTGCATATCAAGCTAGGTCTAATGAAGAAATTTGTGAAGGCTTTAAATCGAGATGGGTTTTGTCACGTAAATTTCCTGGCATTAGCACGGAAAAACTAAAAGCTGGTATATTTGATGTTCTTCAAATAAGGCAACTTGTTAAAGATCTACAATTTACCACATCAATGAACGAGACTGAATCTAACGCTTGGTGTTCATTCATAGTATAAAATTTTCTTGGCAATCATAAAGCAGAGAATTACGTAGAATTAGTGGAAACTATGCTTTCAAATTTTAATATTCTCGGCTGTAACATGAGTATAAAGGTCACTACCTCCACAGCCACCTAGATCGTTTTCCAGAAAACTTAGATGATTGTAGTTAAGAACAGGGGGAAAGATTCCATCAAGATATTAAAACTATGGAAGATTGTTATCAAGGACGATGGGATAGCCGCATGATGGCGGACTACTGCTGGAGCCTTCCGCGAGACTGCCCTAGTAAACTCCATTCTAGAAAGTCGTATAAAAGAAAATTTTTATGTGATTAGTGACTAATGTAATTATGTAAATTAAGTTTTTGCAACAAATACTTAAATCCACGTGTCTATTAATTTTTTTAATTGGCAATAGTAATATTATATATTACAACAGTTATAACGTAAAATATATACAAAATATAAGAATTAATAAGCATCAAAATGGCAAGAGCCAAAATTTTGCTGTGTGCCATATAGACTGTATTTTTAGATTAATTTTAGAATACTGTTTCTTAATAATGCTTTTTCTTAATTTCAGCCACTGGTTCAAGGTCACATAATTTAGATCACTCAGCAAATGCTTTCAGATATCGCGACTTTGCATCCAAATTTAAAGAAATTGTCACAGAAATATTTCATTCAAACCATCCTCGGTTCAGTTGAAAAGGTTATTTTTGACAGCGATATACAAGAGAAACCGACTTGGTTCCAAAAATTTGAAAGTGTTATGTTTCCTTAATAAAAATTTAATCTCACTAAATTTCCAGGCCAAAAACAGGTAATTTTTTGTTTTTTTGGCATATTTTACAGATTTTAAGTGTTTTGGTCGTGATTTATTATTTTGTTTATAGTTTGTATCTATTTTCTTTAAAATTTCTTTTAAAAATAAAAAATGTATTAAGTATATATTTTAACATTTTTTTATTTGATAATCGTAATCGTACGATTATTTTGGTTCTAATCGTAATCGCAATTGTAATCGTATAACAACAATCACTAGTTAAGTGACTTATGGCGGTTGTGAAGAATTTTGGTTTTGGGAGTCCATTTACGAAATGTCTGTTCAGCACACCTAACCAATCTTAACCAACGGCGCCAGCAGAACGATTTCCAGGGGTGGCAATAACGTTTAAAAGTATCTAATGAATTGTTGGTATTGTGAATAATTTTTAATTGTTTTCTCAATGAGTTAAGTGTAATAAGCTTAACTGTCAATATAAATACCGTAAATTATCTTGCATAAAGACATTTCGCCATTTCATTAACAGAAAAATTAAAAATTAAAGCGCAGGCCTTTTCTTGATTTAAAACTAGCTCAAGCTTGGGTACGAAAACCCCAAATCAAGTCTTTTGCACGTCGATTTTTGAAATAGATAAACATTAACCGGATATTAGTTAATATATTGCACTTTTCCCGTGTTTGGAATTTTATAAATCCGATCTGAAATAGACCTTAACTGGGCAAAGAAAGAAATAATTTACACTATCATCCTACAAAAAATGAGAGACCGTGAGTCATCTCACGACCACTTTAATTTTTGCATAGGGTTTGCTGTGCTGGGTGAGACAAATAGTTTATCGCAATTGAATTCTTTATACTTAGAAAGTTAATGTATTCCTATTAATCCCATGGATTGTTAGATGAGAATGCTCTTTCTCTATCGCATTGTGTCTTATTGCAGGATGAGAACAGATAAAAAATAATATTATACACGGTGTTCCATTTAAAACAACAAATTCGATGCTCATTTTTTTCTTTCCAATTGTTTTCTATTTATTTTGCTGACAGCTTCTGAAAGTTCAGGTAAAACCAATTAACTTTATATTCAACAAAATCGATTATGTTGTGAATAAATTCTTTAGGGTTGTGTTAATGTAGAGGGAAAACACAATAACAAAAAAAACTGGATATTGGTCTTTGAATTCTGGTGCGCCCCTCCAAACTCAAATCCCGTGAGTTGCAACTGGTTTCTATATTTTTAGTCACGGTTTTCGATATTGTCTAGCTCTAGCTATAAAGTGTATGGCCTAAAGGGAGTAAAGGCAGAGGATTCCAAAGTATTAGTATAGTAAAATGACTGTTAAAAAATTGTTTTTCTTTTTCAGTTAAAGTAATCTACTCCGAAATATTAAAAAACTGCTATCAGCGATTTTTTTGGTATTGTCGAAAACGGGATCATCGGGCCTTATATACAGAGATGATTTCAACAAATTGTATAGTCTTTAGCATTTGAAATTTCCTTCATTTTTGAACTCCTGAATACCCTGTAACGATCGGTTTCCACGTATGATATAGACTGAAGCCCGTATCTCTATTTAAATTGTTAGGATGCTTATAAATTGATTGTACAATTTGTTTCTCAAAGCCGAGGTCTATAAACATCGTCCATATTCCAAGATTTGAAGAAGGCAATCACCACGGAAATGGTATACCCCAAGAAATGCTCCAAAGAGTTTCTCCAATATAAACATAACCACATTGCATATACTTCTTCCGTTTTGAAAAGGAATAATGTCCTTTGGCGATTAATGTCCTTTGGAGATCGCCAAAGGACATTATTCCTTTTCAAACGGAAGGAGCATATTATACAATTCCTTTAAAACAACAAAGTTCCTTTTTTAATGTTTATGTTTATTTTGTTGACAATTCTGGACGAAAACCAATTAACTTTTATATTCAACATCTAACTTAAAGAATAAATTCTTTAGGGGTGCGTTAATGTAAAGGGAAAACACAATGTATCAGAAGGAAACAAATTGTACAATCTGCTGTATTTGAACACCAACATTCTACTGGGCATGTCATTTTTTAATGTAAAAGATATTGTCTAAGTTCTTGCATAGGTTTATGGCCTATAAACGCAAAATTAGAGAATCTATTGAAATTTATAAGCATCCTAACAATTTTAAAAAATTGTACTGTTCTTTTTCATCATAAAGTGGAAACCGATATTACACAGAGTTTTTTATTTCGTTAAACATATACAGGTAATATAAATAACAAATTGTAAAGTCTTTGGCATTTGAAATTTTCTTCATTTTTGAACTCCTGAATACCCTTTTGATTTTACGTCGTTAAGTGCCTTTTCACCACCCGTAATATTGATTTAATTTTTAGAGATAAGAAGAAATAATTTCTATAAAAGTATATTGTTTAGTATGTAATATATATAAGTTACTATTGATGAATATAAAATGTTTCAAAAATATGTAGAGATCATATGTCTGTCACTTCTCGTTGATTGTAAATACACTAGGTTTAATACTTTTTTTATTATCGTTTAAAGCAAAAAGTACTGAAATCAGATTTTTTTAGTATAATTGTAGTGTTCTACTTATGACAAGCTTTTATGAACCGTTATTTTTAAAAATTGAAGGCTTTGTACTTTTTATCATAACTAATGTAAAAAACAATACATTTACAAATTGTTGCAAACATCCTATTTATCGAGAACTAATAGATATTTAGACCATTCCTCAAAACTCTTTTTTAATATTTAGGTGTAAATTCTTTTGACTGTAAGTCTTTGCATTAACACGCTCCAGGCTATAAGTATAATAGTGGTAGACCATACCGAAAATTCCACTTAATATCTTAATCCTTGTTAGAAATAATTGAATTAGAGACAAAACAATCCTCGTAAAAATTTGTAACTCTAAAGCATTATTAAAAAAAATTAAGACACTTCTTTTAGTTAAACTAGGAACTACAATATGTGAGGCAGTAAATATAAAAAATTAATGAATCTGTATTTACAGAAGTGCCAAATTAAATAAAACAGGAGCGCGACTTTTTTTAAGTTTGGTTTAGTTGCAGTTCATTGCTTTACATTCTCGTTGTTTTTTGTTATTGTTACTATATTTAATTTTATTAGTATAGATGTTAAACTGTCGATAACGTGTATGTTTGTATTTACCAATTAACAGGAAAGAGCAGAACAAGTGGAAATTATTTATACCTGCTTAAAATTAAGAGTTCCCGCAGCAGTTTAATTGCAGTTTGTTTTCATAATATTTTTTGTACCTTATTTCTTATATTTTTTATCTAATCGTAAATAAACATTTTCTTATTATTTATTATTATTATAATTATAAGTCTTCTAAGCATTCTAAAAAATTATGAACATAAATGAACTGCTGATGCTGATACATAATGATTTTGTTTTATGCCAGAATAATTAACTGTTTTCCATATGGATTTAACAAAACCTGAAGTTTACTGTGATACACACGTACATCTCCAATTGATTGCGGTTGAAAGGCTTTGCGGCAGATCGATGCGGTCATTTCCGCATGTGGTTGGTTAAAACTCTCCCATACGTAACTTAAAATTATATGCGTGTGAACGCACTAATAGAACTGATTTTGAAAGGCCATTAAACTATAATTATCTATATAGAGAAATAAATATAAGATAAAAATCTTTTTTTTTAACATAGTTTTTTATCTTATAAAAGAGGAGCTTTTAGATGATTCAAATAAGCTTTATTCTCAAAGAAAATGTATCTTGTTGACAGTGCGGTTGGTTAGCATAATACATTAAAAAACAAAAACGGAAAAGAGAAGAAAATTTAGTAGAAAGGGAGGAAATATGTGTACAGAAAAAGACGTTAAAATATTTTTAGAGATATTTATAATCAACAGCAAAAGTTATAGTACTAGCGGGAATCAAACCATAATTATTGCTGTTGATTATAAATATTTCTAAAAATATATTTCACATTTTAAATACAAACTGATAAAATACTTTTATTCAAAATTTGGCTTATATGGGCATAACGTAAAATTATAAATTGACTAATATGGACGGTACCTAATAGCGATGTCCGATTTGACGTAGAGTCAGTAACGCCGGATCATAAGGTTAGAATACTGATGCCAAGGTAAGTTGGTGTCATCGAAAGTAACAGGATCGTGACTTATTTTTGAAGGCAAATCGTTAACATAGATTAAGAATAAAAGGGGACCAAGAACCCGTCTTTGTGAAATATTAGCAGCAACCCTAAGTTTTGAGGAACTTTTATCCTGGAAATGCACACGTTATACCTGTAGTTTACTCAGTAGTATTCTGTGAGATACACAGTCAAACGCCTTTGTTAAATCACAAAATACCGTTGATGTACTCTGCTTGTCCTTATGAATTACGTACAATCCTTCCAAGAAATGAAATATTGCACAATAAGTGTTTTTTGATCCTTAGAAAAAAGTATTCCAGTTGTAATTTTCTAAGATATACTTTTGACTGACTGATCAATTGACAGTGCAAGAACTTAAATAAAACGTCTTTCACACATTTGGCTGCTTGGCATCTACACGCCTATTGATCAATTGCAATAGTGTCACGTATGAAAAAGTACCATTCGCTGTACTTCTATAATCCCTATAATGTGATCGGAAGTACATTTATATTTCAAATTTAAGATAAACAGGACGGTAAACGTGGATTCTACTTACATTATTATAAGATTTTCCTAAGCATTTATAAATCGAGAAGTGGATTTATTAATTATTAATATTTCCCTTTTACGAGGTAAGTAAAAACATATATAGAAGGTTTCATTTTCTAAGTAATTTTAGAATAGTTCATATTATTTGAGTGGTTTAATATGAAATCTTTATAAATTTTGTTATTTTTCTGTTTAATATTAAATAAGTTTCAACTAATTCAAATTATGAACTGCTCGTCTATGAAAGTAAAATATGCTTGGAACTTTTTCTGAAGTATCTAAATGAATTGCGTCTGTATTTTTACTCAAACTCATAAATCATACTATGTCATAACATTTTGAACCACTCGGGACGTGAAATATTATAACTTTTCGCAAGAGTTATAGTAAATAATGATTTTATTTGTTTTAACTACTCGAAAAACTTTGTTGAGATAAAACAGGTGTACTAATTAATAAAATTCAAGTTCCAGTGAAAGCCTCTCGATTTTTAAAAACTAAGGGTTGAAGTATAAAGGTTAAAAATATTTAATGTATGTAAGTAGCATGTTTACCCTAATTAATATTTATTCAACATAATAAAATATTCCCCCATATGACCGTCCTTGTACATATATACTGTCTTTTTAAACATTTTTATTGGGCGCCATTTCGTTTCGTAAGATTGGAATTCTACTAATATTTTACCAGTTTTTACCAATGCCACACTTGATTTTTGGGCAGAATTTAAAATAAATTCAATAAGTAGCTTTTACATTCACACAATCCTCCATTTTGTTAGGTCATGTCATGATTTTTTTTAAAATTCAATTTGGCCGCCATTTTATTTCGCCATCTTGAATTAGTACCACGACTTTATCAGTTTTTCACTATATTATAGTTAATGCTTGCACAAAATTTGAAATTAATCTAATAAGTAGTTTTTCAGGCTGATTTTTTTAGTAGGACGCCATTGGTTTTGCTATCTTGGATTCATACGTAAATGTTTCCATTTCATTCCTATATAGCACTTAATATGTGTTCAAATTTTGAGGTAAATTGGAGAATTGGTTTTTTTAGTAACTTTTTACCGTTTCATCGGCACCATCTTGTTCAGGCATATTGGATTTTGACCTTAATTTTTGACTAAAAATTAAGGTCAAATAGGTAGCGATCTGACAGACGGAAAAACAGAAGGACAGATAGACTGAGAGAATTGATAAAACATATTTTTTGGCATCTAGGGAGGCTAAAACGAGAAGATACGTAAAACTTGAGAGGTTGAATTTTTTTACGATTACAAACATTTTATCTGGCCGCTATTTTGTTCCGCCATCTTGAATTAATAATAATAAAATAATAATAATTTTACTAGTTTATTTCTATACCTCAGTTAGTTCCGACAATCATTCCACTTAGTAGGTTTTTTTTTAATAAACTTATTTCGGCATCTAGGGACACTGAAAGGTAAAGATCTGAAAAGATCTCGAAGGTTTTTACACCATTATAATACTTTACGAGGGAAGTAATAAATTAAATATATATATATATATATATATATATATATATATATATATATATATATATATATATATATATATATATATATATATATATATATATATATATATATATATATATATATATATATATATATATATATATATATATATATATATATATATATATATATATATATATATATATATATATATATATATATATGTTTGTTTTTTAAGGGAGAACTGCACGCAAAAAGTGAAAAACCAGCAAAAAGGTCTAGTCAAGTTCAAAGTAATATGAAAAGGTACCTACGTATTAAAAAAAAAACTTCCTGCACGTCCGACCTCAAAAAAATGTGTTATGTATAGGCAATTTAAATTACATTTTGTTTAAAAATGGGTTCAAAAGGGTTCACGCGCTGCAGAAATAGAAAGACATGAGTACGATTTACCATTTCAATTTTTGCAGTTACGTAGACAAAGGATCAATGCCAAATGCCAGTAAAGAGCCATTTTGTGGAAACAAAAATTATATGCGACGGCATTTGCGTCAAATAGTGGTCAAAAAATGGTCCGAAATGGACAAATCTACTTCTATTTTATAACTCTAGATTTGAATTTTTCGTAAAAATTCGCATTTAACGCCCAACTATACACATTTCCCTATTAAAATGACAATGAAGCTAATACATATCTCTTATAGTTTTAACATAATATTGCAGCGGCGGAAGGCTTGCAAATGATCCATAATATTGCGTGCAGTTCACCCTTAAGGTGTGGTGTTTAAGAACAACTTTGTGATATTTATGTTGCCGAGCTTGCCCGGGCCTCACACATTTCAAAAATTGTTTAGTACTCAAACTTTTTTCTAAAGGAAAATCTACGAAATCTGCCTGATTTTATGTTTAATTACATCGGCTTAATGAGCTATAAACAAAGTTGCAGATAGAAAATTGTAAATGTCAAAAAAAGCACCCTCCGAATTGGTTTTAAATATTTACGTTTCAGGGCCCCTAGTTATCGAAAAATATATTTTCTCAGTTCCGTCGGTCTGCCTGTCTATCTTTCGGTCTGTTTATTATTACTAAACAATGACTCATTTTTAAATGTGTTCAGATTATTTGTTGCGTAACAAAAAAGATTTTTGTTTGTCAACGACACATTTGTCTCAAATATTGCATAAAAATCAAATATTATGAAAAACTCAACTGGTAAAATTTTGAATAAGAATCCAAGATGGGAAACAAAATATTGGCTTAATAAAATACTTAAAAATTGAGCTTGAATATTCCACTCATGTACAAATTTTCCCGTAAGACTGGTGGTGTTTTCGAAAAATTATAGCGGAAATACCACGTCGTCTAGGAAACATGGTGTTTCCACTTACGTGGTTAGATGTGGTTACATACCTAACCAAAAAATGAAATCTTGACAATATGAAACAAATTTCCTTCGGCCTTCGGACCCGGGAAATTATAAGAAAATACGCATTCGTCAAAAATTAATTTTTAAGCACTCGTGGTATTATCCCCGAAAAAACTACTATGGACTGATGGAATTTTCTTCAATAATTAATTATGATAAAAAGATGAACTGAAATGATTATAATCGCGAAAATGTCACCAGTTTTTACATGTCCCGTTTTAGTGTGCCAAAAAATATACCTTTTAACAATCCCGTGCGTCGGCCTGTTTATCGGTCTGCCTGTCAGTTCACGGCCTAACTTATAAACAACTTACTCCTGATTGACTTTAAATTTTGGTCAAACGTTAAGGTCATAAAGGAATGTCATGACAATATTTTGATAAAAATCTAATTTTGCGGAACGAGATGGAAGCTTAGTAAAACCTTGAAAAATATTAATTATCAAATTTGCCTCAAATTTTGCACAAAAATCAAGTGGTACATAGGAATAAACTGGTACCGTTTTAGTATATACCCAAGATAGCAATACTTAATGGCGGCCCAATAAAATATTGAAAAAATTAATCTGAAATAACTTCTTACTAGATTAACTTCAAATTTTGTAAAAGCATTGAATGTGATACAGAGATAAATTGATAAAGTTGTGGTACGGCGATAGCGAAGCAAAATGAGGGTCAAATAAAATGTTAAAAAATCAATGTAAAAATTTTTTTTATTCAATTGACTTTAATTTTTACAGAAAAATTAAATGTGATTTAGGGATAAACTGGTATGAATTCAACATGACGGAAGAAAATGGTGGTGTGGATCATTGTAAAAACTACTTATTCACTTTGTTTTAAATTGTGTCCAAAAATCAAGTGTGGCATAGGCAAAAATATTGGTAGCGATCCAATGTGGTGGAACAAAACGGTTCCCAATATAAATGTTTAAAAAGACAGTATATATTATGTCTTACTATATAACTATGTACCGAGCCAAATTGGGTTACGCTTCACTATTTCTAATAAAAGGAATGATTAATATCAAGGAAAATCCCGAGTAAAAGAAATTAACCGATTTGTATATTAGTTCTTTTCTTTGAAAATGAAAGCTGGTCATAAATTTGGTTTTTAAATTTACTTTGGCCAATATACCCTATATATAAGCTGTAAGATTTGTAATAGCATTTTTTGGTTGCTCAGTCTCACTATAATTGCCCGTAGTCTTCTTTTCCAAAAGCTTTTTGACGTGTGCAGTAGGTTTAATATTACAAATAAGAACGGAATCTGTGGGCAGTTTTCCATCTCTTAATAAAGTTGTATGTAGGAACTGGCCAACTGGTATTTTAGAGAAACAATTGTATTGCATAACTGTTTATCTATAAATCATGGGGATAATTCTTATACAAGAAATTAAATCCCTCCCTAGGGTCTAAGCCTAAAGTTTAAGTATTATAAAATGTTTGCATACATAGTTTCATTTAAATCGATGAGATCCTAAAGACTATTTCACTTGGTAACTATCAAATAACCCTTTAAATTTATAACCCTTCCCCCAGAACCAAAGCCTGGGTGATCCCATATACAGGCTAAATTACAAAAATGTGATTCAAAACTAGTACAACTCTTGCTATGTTTGCTGTCAAGTTACATTTAGAATTAAAAAGATTGGGATTATTTTGATTGGACGGGCTAAATATAATAAAAAGTATGCTTTTTAATAACAGAATACTGCGTAGAAAAATAACTTAAAAAGCCTAACTTCAGGAAAGTGGAAACAGCTTAAAGTTTGACACATTTAAATACTATGCGAAAAGTTATTTAGAGAAAGTGATTTAATAAAACGAGTATACGTGCGAAACAGTTATTCGTTTAATTACTATCTTTCATTATACTTTTGGATGTGACGAGTTATTAAAAGTCAAGAAGAAGAAGATTCGTGACACAGTAAAAACTTTATGGTATCTTAGATTTGCTTGATGGCTATAAAAATATTATTTAATAAGAAAGTCCGTAGTTTCAAAAAGTTAATTCTTAATAATTCTAATGTATATATATATATATATATACATATGTATCTATATATATATATATATATATATATATATATTATATATATATATATATATATATATATATGTATATATATATATATATATATATATGTATATATATATATGTATATATATATATATATATATATATATATATATATATATATATATATATATATATATATATATATATATATATATACATATGTATCTATATTATATATATATATATAATACTATTATGTACTGTAGTCTTTGCCTCTAAAAGATCTACTAAAATAGACAAATTATTTACAAGCAATTTAGAAAAAAAAAAGGATTTGATACATAGTCAGACTAATATATTCACCCTGAATATATGAAAATAATATACTTTAAACATTTAAATAAAACCCTTTGTATATAACCATTTTTTTTAGGTAATATAACTTCTGGGGTAAGGTGCTAGGTCATCTTACGTTGGGACACTGCTCTATTATACAACGTAGCTTTAGATTAAGATTATATCTTGAGGGCTGTTATAAAAATTAAAGCATAGGTAAGCCGATTAGAAATAAGGTTTGCTAAAGAAAATTAAAAATAAGCCTTTACTTAACAACTAGCATGGGCCTATTTAAGTGGGCAGGCCCATCTGTTGCTAATATGGATATTGCTGTTTACCTAGTATAGCCACACAGTTTTTACATGAAAGATCAGCTAAAAGCCTTTGATAAAGTCTACAAACGATATGACCATTTTATATTTGATATATATTTGAAGGCTGGTCCAAAAATAATAAAAAGATTTTATATGCTGATTGGAAAGGTAAGATTTATGAAATACAGGTTTCTTGCTTACACATTGAGTTTTTTAATGTTTGATTTGATTGTAAAAACTATTTCTGAACACATAATGCAAAAAAATTAGTTTTTGTCAATTATATATTGATAATATCAATAAGATTTTCTCTAAGCTTGTATGTGTGTAATACGGGTATTTTAATACTAGTATTTGTTTTAAGGTAAAACATTCCCAGAAGGCCATTGCAGGACTTCTTGATATTTAATGCATCACAGATAGAGGTAAAGATGTTAATTCTGCTCGTATGTTCATGATTTATGTTAGTGAAGTTTGAAGTCATACTGATATACCCTTTGCAACTGAGTTTGCAAAACATTTCAAAATACAATCAAATCAAGTCACCAATTCTGTCTATTTATGAAATGGTCATTCAGAAACTTTCCAATTTTGCTCAGTTTAATATATTGCTCTGCGTGTCAGATAGAGTGGTTTGCCAAGACCAATTGTGTAGTTGAAGAATTAATTAGAAAAATAAGAAAAAACATATATCTGCTGCAATGTCTATCAGGGATTTAATGTATGTATTAAAGATATGACTAAACTTAGTTATTAAGAATTGAAATATTTCTTTGATTAATTTTTTAATTTTAATTTGTAGTTTTCGTGTGTGAAGGATATCAGGTAAGCATTAAGAAGGCCATGATTTAAGAGATCTACACGCGGTGCTGTTCAGTGGTATTTACTATTGGCTAGAAGAGACTAATTATATAGATATACAATCTACAGAGTGTTTCATTTAAAAAATGATTGTTTGGTCTGCTGCAGATTTTTAGCGCAACATGTTTGGAAATATAATAATCATTAGACGCTGGCCGGACGTATGTCTGAAGTGATTCTTTATTTGTGCCTTTCGATGGCACTCTATATGTTTCGAAGCCACAGAGCCATTACAGCGAATGTTTCTACATTAATGATAATAATAGTATTCATTATTATTTATAACAGTAAGTGTCCACACAAGATGATTAATTTCTTTTTTATTTGCACATTTAATTTTACATAGTGTTGCAGGTATATGTAAAGCGCGAAACTTGTTGAAGTTTTTAATGACCGCAGACTTTAAAAATATACGAGAATTGCAGCCTTTAAACAGCAAAATTTAATATTCATTTTATTAAATTACTTTTATTAAAGGACTTTTAACGTAGCAAGGGAATAAAATAGACCTTTTAGCCTGTCGCTGCATGGTTTCGCTTCTCTGTTTATAGTTGGCTTTTGTAATTATTACTTTAAATTTTTACATTAAAATTGTGTTTTAATATATTGCTGGTAATTTCAGTTAAACGTGTTTGTTGTGTTGAGCACCAGTTTGCAGTTAACCTAGTAAATAACAATAAGAAATTTAATTATATGACCTATCAAAATAATAATGTTAAAATTAATAAATATTTGTATTGAAACCTTAAGCCGAATTACTGAATAGTCAAATTTTTACCATTGCGTCTCCTTGGGTGACATAAATAAGTTTAAGTTGATATCACATGCAGGGGCGTGCGGTGAAATTTTAAGAAAGGGAAGTAATTTTTATAAACTTACCTATTTGTAATGTAATTCGATTCTTCGATCATTTTTTGCAAATTTGTCAATGGCGTCATCATAAAAACGTCGATGTTCCGACATATTTTGGAGAAGTTTATTTTCAATGGACAACAGCGACGTATGCGAAAGTCTCTCCTGCCCCGTTGAATTTCTCACGAAATTTTTTATACGTTTAAGTGTTGAAAAATTGCGTTCTACTGATGAACTTGTGACAGGTATTGTCAATACTAATTCACACAATTTCGACACTTCGGTGTAGGCATCTTCCAGCTCTTTTCCTTTTAAAAATAGCACTGGTTCCTTAGAGTTATTTTTTGCGCTAATGTCACGATTCAGTGACTCACGATTTTCAGATACTGTTAACACAAATCTTCCATTATAGTTCCACCTAGTAGGAGCTACTTTGGGCAATCGTTTGTGGACAATGGAGTCCAAAGCTTGTGTACGTTTTCTGACTTTGAAAAAAAAGCAGCCATGCCACTTAAGGTAACGAAAAATACTTTACACTCTTTAATGTGATTGATGGTCTGGGATAAAACTAAATTTAATTTATAAGCAAAACGTGGACAAACACAGCACTTGGGAAAGTTTCTCGAACATTAGCTTGCAGACCCCCTAATTGTCCTGCCATCACTGCAGCTCCATCATAGCTTTGAACAACTATTTTTTTTCTGCATTAATTTCTTTAGTAACGTTATAAACTACGGTATATAATGCATCTGCTGAACGATTTTCAAACACATTCTTAAAACTTAAAAATCGCTCTTAAATACTTCCGTCTGTTTTAACGTGGCGTATTACTATAGATAATTGGCTAAAATCAGTGATATAAGCTGTTTCGTCCAGAACAATAGCAATGAACCGCGCCTCGCCAATCTCCTGCTTAATTCTTTTTAGAATAATGGTTGCAACAGCGGAAATTAAATCATTCTGAATTCGATTCGACCTTCCGCGAAAAACGCTAGACTACTCTAAATGATTTTTTAAGCAATCATCATATTTAGCCATTAAACTAAGTAAATTTTAAATATTTCCTCTATTTATATTTTATCGATAATGTCTTCTAAATCCTAATTCGTGCTGTAAACAACATCGATAAGTTCATTTTTATCGTGTTGGCCGTGACTAATTTCCAACTGTTTATTAAGGGCGTACTCAATTCTGGTTTTGCCGAAGACTTTTTCTTTTATGACGGCCTACAAATGCGCTTTGGACGTTATGTGTTTTTTTACAGCTTTATGGAAATTGTTTAAATCGGAAAACCCATTTTTATTCCAGAGACCTTTTTCATGTTCAAAAAGTATGGCCATGGTAAATAACATGGCCAGCAAAATAATTTACTTATATTTTCACACCCTGTAAATGGCAATAAATTGTTCGTAATTTTTTTCCGGATAAAAATGTCAATTTTTCATTTTTGTGGTTAAATTTTTCGGTTTTGCCCTTCGTTTGGAAACTATTTGAAGCTTATAAGCGGAGTTTAATGTTGAAAATCCTTTTATTATTGAGACACACACCACACATTCACACACACTCTTATTATTATTATACTCTTAGTTATTACCGACAGCCGAAGTCGACGGTATTTGCATATCCATGTCCGTATTATTGTCTTCCATATCGCACCATGCACTACGCGACGTACGTATCACACAACACATGGCCGTTCAAACAAAGAACCTACTCCAACGATAGCTTCCACCCCCACTTGAAGCACGCGACTGAAATGCAAAAATTGCAAACAGCCGGTGGAAAGTTGAATAACCTCTGGCTCGATTCACAGGAAATCAAGCATACAGGACTTGACGCATAGGCATAGGTTCTATTCATATTTTTATTTAAAATATTTCATATTTTCTATTGTCGCTCGGTCGGAGTCAAGGCCGCATTTATTATGGGCTTGATAATTAAGATAATATTTTAGCATTTTTAATATAAACTAAATTAATGGTTTCCTATTTCAAAAATTACATTTTAGAAGAGGTTTTGTAATTTTTTTTTGGGAAGCACTGCTTCCCTTGCTTTCATGGACTGCACGCCCCTGATCGCATGCCTTTTTAATTTGACTGGGGGTAAAATGGCCACCATAACACGACATACTACGGCACCACCGGCTAAAGCATAAATGTTTTATAGCCTCTTTTTCTACAAGGAAGTGTAAAGAAATTGGTCCTGTATTAAGTTTGACGCCTTATCATATAAATTCTAGCTCGATTTTATTAAGAAAGCTATATACCTATCTAACTTAACGTTATGGAGATACTGCCTAATATACTCTTAATATATTATCAAAAAATATAAATAAAACAACCAAAAAACCAAAGGCTTATCCTTCTTGTTGCAGATAGTAGGATTCAAAAAATACTTAGTCATATCAATATTTCAGTTTTGATATACAGGATGTTTGAAGAGATAGGCTAAAGAAGCTTATGTTTGAACTCCGGAAAATCAGAAATCTTTTATGGAACACCCTGTATATTATTAGATTTTTGGACCCTTTATAAAATTGTAATGTTACCTTATACAATATTTAATATACCTAGTATGCATAGTGTTCCAGATATTGACAAAAATATAAATAAATATATCTTATTTATAATTCCAAACCCCAAAGCATAAATAAAAACGTAAAGATGAAATAATACGATTGCTTTCATAGATATAATTTTGTATTCAGATTAAAGTTTTAGGAGGAATGTTAAAAAACCTATATTTTAGAATCATTTTAATATTAACGTGTAATAAAAACAAATTATTTCTAATTGAATGGTTTAGAACAGCAATCAGTTTTAAATTAAAAAATCAAATTAAATGACCTTCGTGTCCTCCGTTATCGGTTAGGCTTGTGGTGTATATAATGTCCAGTTTTCTTTCGGCGTTTGCTGCATCCCTTTGAGAAACTCTATTTTCTTTCTAATCTTATTTTTTATTTTATCCAAATTATTGCTCCAAGTTCGATAAATGAGAGCTTTTATCCCAGAAAAACTAGTCAAGTGGACCCAAATTTGGCCTTCTCGGTTCCCATTTCCATTTGGTCCTATCAGTGCACAAAGTAGTTGCTTAGAAAATCCCTCACTTGAATAATATTATGACATGGAGCCTCATCCATTTGATAAATATCTTATAATGAATAATGAAAATTTAAAATTATCGTTAACTTTTTGACTAGGTTGACAAATAAGCAAAATGTTATTTTAAACAAAAAAAACTCCGTACATTTTTTTTACCAGGAACGTCCTGCATTATGGATATTTCCTTTTATTAGGAATAGTGAAGTGTGAACTAATTTAGTTCAGTACACACAGTTAGGAACATATATATACTATCTCTCCACTATTTGGACGCCATTTTGTTCCAATATATTCGATCCATACCAATATTTTACCAGTTTATACTTCTACCCAACGTGCTTTTGGGCATAATTCAAAATGAATTCAATAAGTAGTTTTTTACATTGACATACACCACAATTTTGTTAAGTCATGTTGAAATCGCACCGATCTATCCTTATATCATATTTAATTTTTCTCCAAAATCAGCAGTCAATTGAATAAGAAGATTTTTTCACTTTAATTTTTTTAACATGTTATTTGCACAACATTTTAGATTAAAGCAATAAGTAGTTTTTTGACATCACGCTTAATGCTTGCAAAAAATTTTAAATTAATCTAACAGTTAGCTTTTTACAGACTGATTTTGTAAATATTTTATTAGATCGCCATTTTGTTTTGCTATCTTAGAGTCATACTAAGATGTTATCGGTTCATTCTTATAAAACACTTTTTTTTGCAAAATTTGAAGTAAATTGGATAATTAGTTCTTTTAATAAGAGCTTTTTAACGTTTCACTAGGCCGCCATCTTGTTCCGGCATGTTGGAATTTTACTAAGATATTACCAGGTCATCCCTATATGAGCCCTAATTTTTGACTAAAATTTGAGGTCAATTGATGTGTAGTTTTTAAGCTATGCCGCGAACTGACAGGCAGAGACACGAAGTTTTTTTTGGCATCTAGGGAGGCTAAAACGCGAAGGCATGATAAAAATCTGCTAGGGTGATTTTTCCGATTCATTCACTTGTCAGTTCATGGCATAGCTTAACTGGTAACATTTTAGTATGAATATCAGATAGCAAAACAAAATGGCGGTCTAATAAAATATCTAAAAAATCAGTCTATAAAAAAACTACTTATTAGATTAATTTAAAAATTTGTACAAGCATTAAGTCTGATATTGAGATAACCTGGTAAAGTTGTGTTACGAATCCAAGATAGCGGAACAAAATATCGGTCAAATAACATGTTAAAAAAATTAAAGTGAAAAAATCTTCTTATTCCATTGACTGTCGATTTTGGAGAAAAATTAAATATGATATAAGGATAAAATGGTCAACATGACGTAACAAAATTGCTTTGTATGTCAATATAAAAACTACTTATTGAATTCATTTTAAATTCTGCCCAAAATCAAGTGGGGCTTAGGTAGAAACTGGTAAAATATTGGTATGGATGTAATATATTAAAACAAAATGGCGTCCAAAAAATGGAGAGACAGTATATATATATATATATATATATATATATAGATATATATATATATACAGGGTTAATCACGCAACCCGTTCATTAAAAGTTTTTGATGATGCCATTTAGATAAAGTTTCAAATTTTGGGATTAAGGTAAGGTCAAAAGGTACTTCTTTTTGAAATATTTTCAACTTCCTGTCACTTCCGGTTTTATCGGAAGTTGATACCAACTTGCTTATTTTAAATGGAACACCCTGTATTTTATGATATTTTTGGATTCTACGGAGATTTTTAATGCTATTTTATGTAGCATGTCCTATACCTAGGTTCAAGCGTTCTTAAGATACTTGACCTTGAACCTTGAAAATGAGCCTTCGGGGTACCAAATTCCCGTAGTAAGCCATGGAAAAACAACTGTTGTGCTTTTCTATTCAACATGACAGCTGATTTGAAACTTTTAAATTAAAATAAAATAACACCCAAAAGCTGATATTCTCAATTTATTTTATATTCACGGAGAATGTATAATGAAAAACATCCCCATTTATCGCCAATGAACAAGAGAAAATTGAAGAGGATTGAAACGAAATTTTTTCGTTTCGGAAAAGCTGAAGTTATAAAAAATGTCATAAAATGTTTACATTATTTTTAACCATATCTACTAAGTTCGAGACTGTTCTAAACTTGTTTTAGTGAACTTAAAAATTATAGCAATCTAACAATCAACAATAAATAAATAAAATGATAAAACTGAATTTTATATATATATATATATATATATATATATATATATATATATATATATATATATATATATATATATATATATATATATATATATATATATATATATATATATATATATATATGTTCCTAACTGTGTGTACTGAACTAATTTGGTTCACACTTCACTATTCCTAATAAAAGGAAATATTTATAATGAGGGATTTTTTTTGTTTAAAATACCATTTTGTTTATTTGTCACCCTAGCCAAAAAGGTAACGATAATTTTAAATTTTCATTATTCATTATAAGATATTTTTCAAATGGATGAGGCTACATGCCATAATATTTTTCAAGTGAGGGATTTTCTAAGCAACCACTTTGTGGAGTGAATAGGACCAAATGGAAATATTCCATGGGCACCGAGAACCTCAAATTTGGGTCTACTTGACTAGTTCCTCTGGGGTAAAAAATCCCATTTATCGAACTTGGAGCAATAATTTGGATAAATTAAAGAATAAGATTAGAAAGAAAATAGAGATTCTTAAGGAATGCAGCAAACGCCGAAAGAAAAAAAATCCAAGTTTGTATTTAAATTAAGAAAGTTGATGATAATCACCCGAATCCAAAACGTCGGATTGAAAGACTAACCTCTCCGATTTGTAGATGAGGCAAAGTGGCAATGATAAAGTGAAAACTACAATTAAAAAAAAAACTAAAACAAAAAACAACTTTTATGGTTTTTCTATGATTGTGCGCTGAAAATGAAAATAATTTTCACTTCGTCATTGTCACTTATTCTCCTCTACACATTAGTCAAGTTAGTTTTTTAATCCGACGTTTCGGATTCGGGCGACTATTATCAATTATCTTAATATAAATACGGACCTGGGTTTTTTCATTTGATTACTCGACACCTTTGGTAACCTTAAATTAAATTATGGCAAAAAAGTCATACATTTTTTTCAGAAAATACGTATTATTTGAAGAATTATGAAGAAACGCCATCTACTGTTCACTAATACAATAATTACGGTTCAGTTAATAGCTCTAAGTGAAGTGTAAAAAAAGCGCCACCAAGTTCAATGTAATCGGTTCATTCAAAACAGAGATATAAATCTTTGAAAGTAAAAAGTTTGACCTTCCCCCACCACATTTTTATTGAAAATAGAAAAAATTATTATAAATAGCAAAAACTTACTTAATTGCCTGAAGCATACAGGGCTTATATTTTCGATAAACCTTAATTAGAAACATCCAAGAGAAAATCGGCATTTCCATTTTTGAGTTGCTGCGGCTATTTCTCGATCTTGACATGCTCCGCAAGCCCCACTTGGTAGCTATGGTACTTACGGTTCCAGTTACATCCTAATAAGAAGTACAGCCTAGTCAGTGGCGGCTCGCGGGTGAAAAAGTAAGTGAAGTGCAAATGAAGCAAGAAAATATCGCAATAATTTTTTTCCAGAATTTTTTTTATATGTGGAAAGGGTAAAATATTTTTTACGACTTTTTGTATACTAAATCAATTCTCCTATTCTGCACAGCAGCAAATTTATTTATAACATCCTCATAAAATGGATGAGTTGCCCTAATCCCCTCCAGAAATTCCTTTTGAATTGAAATATTGCCTGTAAGTCTTTTTTGAGATATTGTATTTCTTAAATAAGTTTTTACACCTTTGAAGCAAGAAAAATTTCTTTCCACTGAAGCATTTGTCGACGGTATTATTAAAATAAGGGAAAACACATTATATGCTTTGGTTAAAATATCTTTTTTTCATTTTTTTTTCTTATTTTTGCAGCCATATATTCCAATTACTGTCATTGGCAAAAACAAGACCAAGCTCATTTTTAAGTCGATGACTTTTTGAAAATATTTCCCCGTATAACTGTAATAAATTTCCAAACGGGCCAGTCGAGCCAGTCTACATAAAAATGTAAGTTTTTCAGAGGCTTTTCCATTAAAATATGGTCCAATATTTCATAAAAAAGGGTTCTATACTTAGCCCTAATTTTTCAGGTGAAAGCTTAGTAAGTTCACGTTTGTAATGATTTATTTCTGTAAAAGAATTTGCTTTATCAAACACGGTATTAAAAAAAAATGTTCATATCTTTTTTTACAGAGCGCCTCACGACAGCGTTTTATATTGGATATGCAAAAATGAATGTCAAACGATTTTTTTGATGAAAAATGAAGGAATACCACTAAGGCTTGCAAAAAAATTCGACATTTAGAAATATTTTTAAACTTTGCTGCATCAGGACAAATACAGTTTGCGGCGCTTTTTCTTTTTTCTTTTCTGAATTGTTGGTATACACTTGTGCCATCGTAACATTGATTTGCAGATATAAATTCTCGTACCTTTTATCGGAGGATACGTTCGTCTCTCAACTGAGTTTCTGAATGAAAAATTATGGAGCACTGGGAGGTTTGATAATATCAGTGGTGTCATCCACTTGCACAAAAAAAACTGTGTGTTCATTATTTCATTTTTTACATGATCATTTAAATAATCATTTCAATTTAATTCAATTAATATAATTAATTATTTCGTTTTGAATAGTTTTCAGTCACCAGTCACCATTTTTATTTTTTTTGTGATGATCTTTTAGTTCTTGGCTTCTCGATTTAATTTTTTTAAAATTCAGCCATTTATTGATGGCCAGACATCACACTTGTTTTGCCATCGTAACATTGCCAAGCAATTTATAGTTTATAATCGGACGTTTTCGTTAAAATGTATGTGTGTCAGCTATAGTCCTTTGATTTTTAGTAAAGGTTTTTAGCATTAATTCGCATTTTAAATGCTCCGCCGAGTCTTCATGTCTATGTAAAGATCTTCATATATTTAACATACCTGCAAATCTTTCCTTTTTCCACACTGAATATTTATTGTAAACTAGTAAACAAGGCCAGCAAAATAATTTTTGTAATATTTGACTACTGCATAATCGTTTGTACGCCGAAAACCGGGATGACAATTAAAACTCTGATCTTGTTCTTTCCATCGATTAAATGGAGTTTCCAACAAAATGCAAACCACATCCGTGATCGGATTCATCAATAAAGTAAATTAATCAACCCGACACCAAATGAAGTTGTAACAACACCATAAATAAATATAACATAGAACAGTCAAGTAAACTGAAAAGGAACTAACCCCAAACTGAACGACACGTGGGTGTAGTGTACTGCGTTAGCAATTCACCGAGAGCGTTGTATGGCGCTGGTTAACATTAATCTTCCATGCGGTCGACGTCATCACGTACGCGTTGTCATGGCAACGTAGTAGAAAAATCGCAAACTAAACATAGCACCTCCAGCAAAGTCGAAGCGGTTTGCGCCACTCTTATAGTTGTTATAATAAAGTTCGATTGAAAGTTTTAAAAAGACATGCCGCCAACGGTCAAGTAAGATATTTAATCGAGATGTACAGTTTATTTTTTGCCAATTAGGTGAATAAATGAATGTAAAAACTTAAATTTTAAGAGATAGATAATAAATATAGTTAGATGTTTGCTTGTTTATTTTTCCTGGTAAAGTATCACTTCACCTACTTCCCGCCTCTGAGCCTAGTCAGTCAATATACAATCTGGTATTTTTTATTGAGATAGGAAAAACCAAAATGTTACTGAGCAATTTTAAATTCAACAAATAATCTGAATATATTTACGAAAAAAAGGCAACATTAGACGATTTGGTTAGATGGAACACTTTGTTCAGACTTCTGCTTCTTGCATCGTAGCAAATATCAAGAGTACTAACAAAAATGCAACTGAAATAAATGTTTAATAATATTTTATAAACTTTGTGAGGAAATTAAATCTGTATGTTTTCTAAGTTAGGATATGCTGTTTTAAATTTAGTTTTTTTACGATTTAAGAAATTACAAAATTTTCTACCACACCTTACATGCAGAATAATTAATGAGAATTTTAAAGAACACAAAAAGTTGTAACAAAGTTTTAAGTACCTCTTAATATTTAAGTCAAATATAAAATTCTATTACACAACTTGTTGACGAGGTTTATGGCGAAAAATATGTAACTAAAATGCCAAGGACTGTTTTTCTCTTTTCAGGAAAGTTTACGCCTGAAACACCGCATTAATTATTAAAAATCAAGATATTAAAAAGTAAATTATTTCAAGTGAGCCCCGGAGATTTTATGTTTATTTTAGTTTATTAATTAAAACATAAAAGTTCCGAACAAAATTTCAACACAGAAGTAATGTCATTTAAATCAAGTGAACATTTTATCCGTAAACAACATACATTGTCTGTTAGTATATGCAAATGTTTTATGGAATGCGATATTTTAATTTAGAAAACAGTTTATTCACATTGTCGTAGTTTTTTTAGCTGAAATTTTTATACAAATATGCAAAACGTCGCTCACTGATTTTAGATGAAGTGGCGCCTGAGTGTGTGGAGGCAAATATTTTTTTAGATAGTGTTCAGTTGGTATTTACGTGAATTATTAATGATATAGGAAATAACATAATTTATAAGAAGATATTAAATTAGCACTTTTCTTTCGAACTTATTACTGTCTGCGCTTTTCTCTTTCTGGGCCGAATACTTTTAAAATATTTGTTTTTGACCTTCCAAGTGCTCCAGCTCAGTATGTGGCAAAAATCTGTTTGTATGGAGACGATCGTTTTGATTAAATGGGCGCTTCTCTTGGTAAAAACGCTATTTTGCTGGGGCTTGTAACAAGTGGCCCCATTTTTCGAAACCTAGATGATTCAAAAAGCAGGTCGATACAGTGGTGGGACATTTTTTTTCGGATTTCTCGTCCAAAAATCTCGGACAAGTTCGTTATCGAGCAATAAAAAATAGGGCAATTTTGAAGGCATTTTGCCGAGTGGAAACCCTGACCACTTTCGGAAGGTAAAACGGGATTCGTAGGGGAATGTAAATAAGTTTAGATTTTTACCATTACAAATTACAAAGTTTTATACAAATTTGTGTAATTTTGAATTAATACTTCATATAGGTTCGTTTATTCGCTAAGATGTCAGGATCTACTTTTTAGTCACCTGTCTAAATTCATTTTATCAAATATTGTTTACAATGTCTATTTTTCATTATAATTTATATTAAATATTCTGTTAGATAAATGACACCTTTTAATAAACTATCATTTAAGACACCTTGAGGTTTTAATATACCATCATTTATTTTTACAGTTCCCATAAATCTGGTTGCTCGAGGACTTCTTTACACCAAAAAACGAGTCATATATATTTTTTAAATCTTCATTTATAGTGTACTGTTTATTAAGTGTTAAGAACTGCTAACTACTTCACCTTATTTCATTTCTGTTTTAAATCAAATCAATCATATAAGGATATAATTGAAGTCGAGCTGTTTGATTACCCTTATGAAATATAGTATTTCCATACATTTCTATGGTAGCCTGTGTCTCATATAGTTAGAATAAATTAGATATGCCATAAATAAATCTAAAATTTGCTTTATGTTTTATTACCTTTTGGATTTACCTTAAGTTTATCATAAAATGATTTGCCTTTTTACAAAATATCTGTTTTTCAAATGCCACCATGTTAAAATTGAATAAAAGTATAACAAAATATTAAAGATTGATTTTAATATTATTAAAGATTGAAGGGTTAAAGGGAGAACTGTTGAACCGTTATCGATCTCTCGGCGAGGACTTTGCTAGATGAATTTGGTGGTACTCTTCAGTTTTCCAAGGTCTATAGGGCTGGGCTGCCGTCGGCTAACTAGATAACTAGTGATCGGTAGAGTGGGTCGGGGTAAAAATAGAAGAAGTATGCGCCACCTGTTTTTATGGCCCTTAAAAGAAAACCCGAGACCTGATAAACTTAAGAAAAAACGGGAAAACTACAAAAACTTTACAATAACACCAATATACTTAATATTGAAAAATATATTTACGAAAACTTACCGTTATAGCCTTGTTTATACATAGATTATAATTACACTTAGTTCATATAAAGTTTAATAAATGAGATTAAAGACGTATTAATTATTATTACCTTCTCTTACGACTATTTCCTGAGTATGACCAAAAGAAAGAGAGAGCTGTCTATAACATATAGGAAGAGGTCGTAAGACGTGACGTAACCTAACCTAGGATTCTTCCAAATAATTTTGCATGTTGCACTTAAATTTTTATATATTTAATAATAAGTTGTACGAGAGAAAGATCATCAAAATTTAACTATGTTAAGTATCTCAGAAAGAAAGTAGTGTGAGTTTTATACCAATTTAACTTAAATCAAAAGGCTACAAAACTTACATCATTCAAGTTTTAAGTACAGTACTTGTCAGTGATTCAATTACTTTCGAAATAGGCCTATTTAAGCCAGTTTACAAATAAATGTGCAAATTCAAAAAACAACAGTGCGGTGTAGTCAGTGCTATTCGTTAGAAGTTAAAAACTAGACATGATTTAAAGTGTTTCGTTAAAGTCCATTATATATTAAGTCTATTATCAAAATGGAATTGGCTCTATTTGACACATAATAACACTAACAGACAGTCAAGTATTTTCCCAAGACAACACACACAGATCAACCTGAAGTTGATTATATTTGATATATGAGTCTGTCGAGGATCTCACAACAGCATCGAGGATGTACATATGGTTGGCAAGCCTAGTTTCATACAGCTTGAAACATGACTTCTGAGGGACTGCAAGCAAGCTTCAGAGTGACTGCGCTACTGCTAAATTTCATCAGCATACAAGAACATTGGACCAAAACACCAAATAAAAAAAAGACCTAAAGGGATCAAATCAAGCAATAGAAGAAAGTTCGAAAACCCAAAGTAGGTAAATTATACATTTTACTTAAATATTATTTAATTAAATACATATTTGTGAGAGATTGATGAAAATGAGACTTACCTATCATATATTGGCCTTTCCAAAGAGTCAAGAACATGTGACTTGGAATGAAAAATGGGTTTCTTTCACTAAAATTCTAATTTTAACTCAGCTAGCACTTAAACAATAAGTCACCCAAAATAATTAGAATGAACCCATTTTTCGAAGAAAAATTGGCAAAAATGCCCTAAAGGCAACCAAAAGTTCCAGAATATGGTCTGCCCTTTTTTTTAACTCTTTCTGTCACTTATTCTTTCTCCTGTTGGATAGAAACCTAGAGATTTTTGACACAACTCTGATGTTGGTACTACTAATTATCAATGGAGTTGACAGATATTTCAAAATTAATTTAAAAAAACAATGGTAAGTTTCAAAATGAAGATTTTTGATCACATAAATTTTCTTTACTCTGATTTCCTATTTTCCTAATTCCTAATCTTATTGTTTGTTATTGTTTTTACTAATGTTTATGTAATGTGCTTTCTCTTAATTTCAGAAAAATATCAGCTTTATTTCTACAAAGGGGCTTGATGCTACTGAAAAACAACAAATACAGTAAGAGCTAATGAGAGCTATCACCAGAATACAAGGTAAACTTTTTACTTAACTTAGCCTAAAATTGTCAACTCCATAAACATGTAACAAATTTGTACCTAAAATTGCTAATTTTAATAATTTGTTTCAGAATGAGAAGAATGTGCCTCCTATGGAGGTCTCCACCACTTGGTTTATTGTTATAAAGTTAACCTAGGATTACTGAGATTGTGATTTTAAATTTTGAATTAAACGATAAAAAAGCATTAAATATGCGTCTTATTTCAACTATGAAGATTATAGGAACTGGTAACCATATTTTATAGATATTATCTTAAATAAAAATTTAGCAAAATTCTAAATTTCTGTTGGAAAATATAACCCATTACAACCAATAAGCTTAATTTTCTGTAGAATAATGTCAAACTATCGGTAACCAAGAGTTTGTTTTATTTAAATAAGATATTTTCACCTACTTTTGTTTCATATTAAAAATGTAAATTTGTTTATTTTCTTTAGAATATTAGAGGTTAAGTGACCAATTCGATTTTGATATTTTACTTTCTCTTCTCTTTATTTTGCTTACTCGCATATGTTAACGCTAATAGTCCGACAACACCTAAAATCTGAGTTGGTTCCGCCAGTAGAATATCAAAAACTTGAATTTGTTAATTACGATTAAGGAGTAATTTCAGTGAATATTAAAATATTAATCAAGAAGCAACATTTAGAAATAATATATTTATCTTTAAGTTTAGGATTCAATGTAATACCAGTTGCCTACATTTTACGTAGTACATATTGATTATTTTTGTTTTGTTGAGGAGAACGAGAACAGAATAAAAGGACGAATTTTAAGAACGAAGGTTGTTTGTTAATGTTTTGTTCAAATTTAATACATATTTTTTATAAGCAATCTCACGTATTAAATCTTTATGGCGTTGTTTAGAAAACCAGAGTTAATATTATAATAGCAATTTTCTTTCGAACTTGTATTCTCTTTCTGAACCGAAAGTTTTTGAAATTTGTGTTCTGACTGTCTAAGTGTTTCAACTCGGTAACGGTACGTGGAAAAAATATGCTTGAGTGAAGACAGTGGTAGGCGCTTCTTTTGGGAAAAGACGATTATGCTGGGGTTTATAATAAAAAGTCAGTAGCGTCCGATATGGGTGCTTTTTTCGGATTTCCCGTTCACAAATTTCGGACAAGTTCGTTAACGGGCGATATCGTAAGAGATTGGTCGCCCTCAGCCTGATTTATTTAAAAGCCAGGTAAAATGTATAAATGACAACTTAATAAAGACGTGTATCTGAGAAACAATTAGATTTGCAATTGTGCCAAAAAATACGTTTTCTTGTTTTCTTTGTGTGTTAAGTGTAAGTGTCTTTATGTGTTGTACTGTTATTGTTGTTATATATTTTATATTGCATGTTATGTTTAGTATGTTTCTCTATTTCCTTAGCCTGTAACTGGCTACCCTGTTGGGTATTGTATCTAAAATAAATAAATAAAATAAATAAGTAAATAAATAATGATTCGGGAGGAGACTAAACCCCTTGATCCCCCCAGGCTACGGCCTTGCGTGCAGCACACCCCATAAGATATGTCACGGGCCGCTACCGTTTAAAGTAAAGCTACATATACGTTTACTTGTGGTTTCTAGAGCCTAAACCCTGTTAAGAAAAAGGGAACATTTTTTTGAGTTCCTTGTATCTCAACTAAAATGTATTGGTTTCGCGAAGAGAAAGCAATTTTATATTTAGACATTTAAACAAGTCGGAAGCCATTTTGACGGATTAAATAATTAATTACTTTATTTCATTTAATTTGTTTCATTCATTTATTTTTTACTTCATTATTACGTGACCACGCCGGCCGGCACCGTGCCATTACAGCTCTTCACCGACTTTCTTGTCCCTACGATTTTCTTATTAATAATAATAATAATTTTATTTCTTCAATTTAACTAGTGTATATACAAAATACATAAGTAATTGGAGAAAACGTCAAACCAATAATTATTAAACTAATTTGTATAAAGTAATATATACATGTCAAACTCTAAAATAAAAATTTTAAACAAGATACGAGAATATGCAATAAAAGACACTCAACATAAAATATTCAACTTAAAAACTTCACTACGATATTCATGTTACTTGCGATATTCTCGTAATTTACGATCTTCTTGTAAATTACGGTTTTTCTTAATTTTTTTTGCTCAAATAAATTTTAAATAGCTTAGATTACCCCTAAGTCTTTCATTACTCTTAATTTAGGCTTGCCTATACAGTAAATCGGAATTCTACGGAAAACTTGTTCGGGAACCGTTGTGGGAGTGAATGAAGTAGGAGAGAGTTCCAAAACAAACATCTAGAACTTGTGTGGTCTTACGCCATGGACAAAGTCGTGGGTTGTCCACCTCGAAGCGACAGCTGCTGATATATGGTGAGAAATTTCCAATTTTTCTGATTATTTAAAATTTAGTAACTAATTATCGTAGAAGTCTTATCATTATAGGCCCTTTATTAAAGGGATATCGTAGTCTGATTGTGTGAGAATCGTACGTTACACAATACCTCCCTCTTAGAAGAGGAGTAAAAGATCAACTAAGCCTTAATGGACAACAAAACTTTTATGGAAATTTCCTTTTCTAATATTCAAAATCAACATGCAGACCAACTTCAAATAAACTAGGACTACATGTATAATATTAACTCTAGATGATGAAAGATTAATGTTAGTGGCAACATTTATATTTGCTTATGTCAAGTCAGTCGACTAGAACTCCATAAAGTTACAATGAAATCAGAAAATACACATTTTATCCAGATTAACAGAAAGTTGAAAATAGTTTTACTCACAAGTGTAAGCTTTTAGTAAAATTAATTGAAACTGATTGAAATTCTCGCTAAAAACTCTATTTATTTTACCATTCGGAAAAATTAAATCGACTTTGAGATACGAACTTTGCTGGCTCGTCACGGATTCACGAGTTAAAAGAGTTTTTAATCCAGTTATTTACTTAGTATTTTATTCTATGAATTTAGTTATTTATGTATTAGGATTTAACCGCAAGTATATAGATCTAAATAGGGTTTAAACCCTAAATAATAACGCCATTAAACATTGAAAATCCTACTGAGTTGACTGGTCGCATAAATGAGGTGCTAATCTGCACGGAGTAAAAAGATCGTTTCAATGAAAGTCACTCATGTTTTTCTCGACTGCGTTTAGAGTTTTTGTCGATAATAAAAGTACATTACATAACTAGTGATTTAAGGGACTTATTTAATCCCGAGAATGGAGTTCAAAGGATTGAGGCACTTTAGTCCTGCGATATATACATTATTTTTTGCACTTTCGGGAACAATATTACTAAATAATGTAATATATAGGTGCAAATTTAAAACACCTCATAATGTGACAAATTTTTACAGGTAACAGATACAAATTTGATTAGCGTGTTTTGAAATAATGAAGTCACGTAGATGGGAAGAAAACAAGGTGTGTTTACCAGCCAGCGCATCTACGTCAGCTTTCGAATAAACTGTAGTAAACCCTGGAAATAAACGTCAATAAAAATTGTAGGTTAGGTTGCTAGTTTGACAACAAATATCAATTTTTATTTTTATTACGCAAAATAAATTTTACCTTGGAAGGAAAAGAATTTTATTGTTAGATTTTTAGATTCATTTGGATATTGAAAATCAAGAACAATGTTTTGTGCGGTTACTGGTTGCTTCAGCCAGAATAAAACGAAGAACAAATGTAATATAATGCCACAAATATGACAAAATTAACGGTAAATATTTGGTTAAACATTTCTAAATCAAATGATATTTAACGGTTATATGCTAAGCTAAGTATTTTGAAAATAAAAAGAAAAATTAAGGATGCTACAGAGAGCAACCTGCTCCTGACTTATTTAAAAACTAATAATTGAGAAAATAAATACAGATGAGAAGAGGATCGGATTTTGGCAGGTTTAACTGATAACAAAAAAATTGAGTAGACTAAATCCGATAAAGGTTCAGCTAAAATGTGTATAAATAGAAACAAACAGTCTTCTGAGGTGTTCAAATACTTGATATTCTCACAGACCTGTAACCAGATGTCCTCTTTTTAAGCATGTGTGTAGTCATCTAGTATATATTTGCAATTTATCCGAATTGTTCCCTTTTGGCTTTAAACACTCAGCTGAATCCCAGGATTTTGTCACATGTTATTTAAGGTAATGAGACAAGAGTCTGCAGCATTAACAAAAGGAAGGTTGTGTTCATTATCATCATTGGCAGGTAAGTAATTCTTAAGTTTAAATGATTTCCACTTTTAATAAAATGTTTTCGACACCTAGTTATCTATTTCTTAAATAAAATATACTTTTGTACAGTGAAGCGTTAACTACCCCAAACTATTTTCAACTCCAGAAAATGCTTAAACCTAACATCAAATTCCATTAGTTAAACTGATAGGTACTGAGTGTAGGTTTCTTAAAATGTCAGGGATTCCCAACCTCAGGTCGTAACACAAATTAGAAATCTTATGTGTAACAAAAAAACATTGCTGTATGCTATCTTTTCTTGATATTCTGCAAAAATAAAATAAATTTAACATACCTATTTTCATTTATTTTTAACATTTACTTTAATGAGGTAATTGCCATAGTTCCTATAAAACTAGTGAAAATAATACTTTTAATAATAAATTTGAGTTTGTCTAATAAAAAATGTTTTACTCGTAAATCTAAAAGGTTAGAAAAACTAATCTTTATAATAAGATATCCTTATTCACTAAAGTACAACACAGATATACCGTAGCAGTGGTTTTACAAATAGCATCTACTCTATCTTACTTCGGCTATGTATCTATAACACGTGACTTTAACACAGCAAAAGTAAATAATATTTTGGATGACTTGAAAAATATCAGCATTAAGAAAAACTCCTTACTCATGAAGAATCGAATAATAATATTCTGTAATTAAAAAAATGTAGTACACTGTTAATTAAAAAATATAGTGCAATATTCCTTAAAAAAAATATCATTTTTGCTGCCCATGTTAAATAAGTATATTCTACTGTGTAAATTTTACAAAGGTGTACTGTAAACTTTTGAGGCCTTTAGGCAATAAAAACATGGTTAACCTGTCATTTTAACCAGTCCTAGGTTCGCCTCACAATATACGTCATCAAAACTTGCGCGTAGGCACACCTTATTTTTTTCCCTCCGTGACTACAACATAAATAAACAAGTTGTCAATGTCAATAAGCTGAAGAGGCGATACAAGTTATTTTGCCGTCCAAATCAAGGAAAATATATGAAGCTCAATATCAGATATTTGTAAGATTTGTACTGTTAGCGAAACGTGGAAAATTTCAAGAAGATACTCTAATTGCGTTTTTCACGGAGAAATCTAGGTGTTTATCACCTTCGACGCTTTGGGCATATTATTTCATGCTGAGGACTATGCTCAATCTTACAAATAATATCGATATTTTATTCTATCAGCTTTAAAGGTGTTGATTTGTCTGCTTCACATATTGCTCTATGCTGTACAGATTCATCAGCTTATCTGAAGAAGTAGATGCGTAGTTTTAGCATTTGTTGTTCCAACTGCTTCTTTATGTCGGCTAATCTTTTTTCCTCCTAGATGACATGGTAATCTTGTTTGTTCCGTTGCACTACGAGAGTCATGTTGCTATGACTTGAACAACAATGTCCTCATTTTACCGTGAAGATAGTAATAGGTTTTAGTATATTCTATTATTATTATTATTATTACTATTAAAGTTATTATTATTAGTCCTTATAACTTAATTACCCAAAAGTTTTATTTATTACAAGATTAGCACTAAAATTTTACTACCCAGCTGGCACTAAAGTAGCTATAACTGTTTCCACTGCTACTCGTTAAGAGTCTTTACGTATTTATTACTAATAATCTTCCAATATATCAATAAACACTTTGGGTAACACGTTTTTAAGTATTATGTATGTATTTGTTAAAGCGATTAATACTTTATAGTAATTTCCCATGTAAAGAAATTATATAACTACTGCCAAGCAACTACTTATGGAATTGACGACATTCCTTTTCCGTGACATAGTAGTAATTATTTAAAGTTACTGTTTCTAATCTGTTTACTAAATTACAACTATTAAGTATCAGTACCTTCCTGAACCTTGCAGAGACTACTCCATTGTGTTCAAATGTACTCCTATAACGTATTACTATCAAGGAAAACAAGTCGTTGCAGAGTAGGAGAACGTTATCGTCCAATGTTACTTTAAACTGGCTATTACCGATCGTTATTCTTCTATTGCAACTTTGAAGTTAGAATTACAGTAATTATTTACTACAAGTAAGCTATTAATTCTTGCACTTGAAGTTCCGGAGAAAGGAGGCGCTGGTACGAGATTCGGTCTACCCTCACTTAATAAAAACAGTGGCGACAATAGGGTCACCAATTTTTGGTTAGTTCGGCCATATTGCTGCTAAAATCGTTTTGTTTACTTTTTACCTAAGTAGGTTTCTTACGAGGTTTATTGTTTCTGTAGATTTTTTTTATTGATTCAAAAAATAAGTTCTGAACCATTGGCCATATAGAGAAATGTGTCTGGAATTAGAAAGTGTTTGTGATGAACTTGTAAATGACTATGACCGTAAATGTCTTAAGTTTAAGTTTATTTCAAGAAAAGTTATTAAATATTGCGCATTATTATATTTTGGTTTTATTTTCCTGTAAAAGGCAATATTGTTTCATGTCTTAGTGTGTTTTACTTTATTCAGCACCTAAATTTGAGCTAGTAGCTCTCAGAGATTAGCATAAACGAAACTTTATTTCGTAGGCTTTCTTTAGTACATACTACATTACTAAATTTACTTGGCAGACAACTATCATTAGTCGCTTGCACAGATATTGTTAAAAAAACATACCTTAACAAAACCTAAAGGGGTATTTTAAGGAAACGAAAAACAAAAACCAAACAAAGTGTTATGGTTATGACAGAATTATAGAGTACTTTATTATTATTAAGTACTCTCCGCATGATACGACGCAACGTGCACAGTGCATTAAATTTTAAAGAATCGACAGAATGTTCGCAAATCGTAACCGCTTGGTAATAATATACCGGGTGTCAACGATATCGTTTTACACGATGCCATTCATTTGCTTTTCAGGTTAGGATATTTATATTTGGGTTAACGAAATATGGTATTAAGACACATATTTTTCATGAAAAAACAATTGAATATTACTGCCAGTTTTTCCGATATCAGAACCAAGTTAAGAATTTCAAATGGAACCCTGTATATTATTTTACATAGTTTGATAGAGCTTAGAATTACCTTTTCAATGACATATCACAAGTTATTTTTTTTTTCATAATGGCGGACCAGGAAGCGCTTTTTCAAAATTCAATAAGGCGGTCGTTTCCCGATACCGATGAAATTTTGTTTAACAAATTATTAAAATATTAAACAAAATGGGGTTTTCAATGGATTTTAATCAAATTTAAAATTAAATTTTTAATTTATCACAAAATGGGATAAGTTTAATTTTTTCTTTAAAATGTGAACTTTTTCTTAAATTTTCTCAAAGATTTTAAATAGAAAGTTGTATTTATTAAATATTAGTATTAAAGTATATCTTATTAGCTACACGAAACCGCATAACAAGCCGTATTTTTGCTTTTTGTTTCAGAAAAAATTAACAAAACCTTGCCGATACACATTTTTCCTAATACATAACATGAAACAAACACACACATATTATTAATCAGAAAATCCTGGAATATTTTTTATTGTTTATTGATAAGTAATTTTGTATTATTTTGACATTTTATGACTGTTGTCTTATTTTAGGAAAGCGAGAAAAAATCACAAGTAGTATTAATTTTATTTTACCAGTAGATACGGTGCAGTAACATGAAACATGACTTAACTAAGATAAGTAGGTCTTGGAAACAATTGCATAGGGATGCCATTATAATTTTCATTAGATTTAACCAGAAACGTCAAAAGTACTGTTTTGTATCGACATTTCTGATAACTTTCGTTACATTTTTACACTGAGAAAAACAAAAAACAAAACCGCATAACAAACCGTATTTTTGCTTTTTGTTTGAGAAAAAATTGACGAAACTCTGCCGATATACATTTTTCATAATACATAACATGAAACACACACACCCACACACACATATTATTAATCAGTAAATTTCGGAATATTTTTTATTGATAAGCAATTTTGTATTATTTTGACATTTTATGATTTTTGCTGTCTTATTTTAGGAAATCGAGAAAAATTCACAAGTAGTATTAATTTTATTTTACCGGTAGGCTTTCGGTTTTTCCGGAAATACCTAGACCTAAGTCAAAAAGTTTAAAAAGAACCCTGTATATTTTTTCACACAGTTTGATAGAACTTAGAATTCCCTTTACATTAACATATCACAAGTTGATTTTTTTTCGAAATGGAGGACCAGGAAGCTTTTGTTCAAAATTCAATATGGCGGCCATTTTCTAACACCGAAGATATTTTTGAATTATAGGTAGAAATAATAAACAAATATGGGGGTTTTTATTGGGTTTAATGCTAATTTAAAATCAAACTTTCACAATTAATACAAAAGTCACTCAATTAAATGTTCTATGCGCTGTCCGCCTTATTCTTGGCATAGTGTAACTCTCTCAACATTTTCCGCGAGCAGGTTTCGTAAATGCTGTTCTGAGATACTCTCAACGGCTCGTCTTATTCTATTTTCTAACATTTCCAACGATATTACAGGAGTTGCATACACTTTTTCTTTCAGATGACCCCATATAGAAAAATCAAGCGGGGTTAGGTCAGGCGACCTCGCTGGCCATCGAATTGGTCCATTGGTTCCCAACCAGTTCTCACCAAATCGTTCATTCAAGTAATTTTTGAAACACAGGACTTATTCTATAGTTATCTAAAAACCAATTGCAATAAATAAGTCGTCTTTGGAAGTCATTTTCAAATAGGTGGTGGTGAATTTGATACTTAAACGATTTAAACCCGTGTTTCTTTAAAATTTTTCTGGCGCTTTCATGGGACGTATTGCACTGTTTGCCTAATTCACGAAGAGAAGCTGTACGGTCATACTCGATGTACGCTAAAACGTTTGTTTCCACTTCTTCGCTTACTACGAAACCATCATTGCCATTAGCATGGACACAACCATTATTTTCATTTTTTAAATGTTGTACTAGCCAAGGATAATATGCATGTGAAGGAGCGTTACGATTCGAAAAGCGTTCCTGGTATAATCTCTCTGTGTCCCTTGAATTTTTGCGACATTCCCCATAAATAAGGAGCATGTCAATTTGATGTTCTCTTGAATAAACCATAATATTTATTTTTAAAACTAACTAGAACCACTTCTCAGTGTAAAAATGTAACGAAAGTTATCAGAAATGTTGATACAAAACAGTACTTTTGACGTTTCTGGTTAAATCTAATGAAAATTTTAATGGCATCCCTATGCAATTGTTTCCAAGGCCTACTTATCTTAGTTAAGTCATCTTTCATGTTACTGCACCGCATCTACCGGTAAAATAAAATTAATACTACTTGTGATTTTTTCTCGCTTTCCTAAAATAAGACAACAGTCACAAAATGTCAAAATAATACAAAATTACTTATTAATAAACAATAAAAAATATTCCAGGATTTTCTGATTAATAATATGTGTGTGTTTGTTTCATGTTATGTATTAGGAAAAATGTATATCGGCAAGGTTTTGTCAATTTTTTCTGAAACAAAAAGCAAAAATACGGCTTGTTATGCGGTTTCGTGTAGCTAATAAGATATACTTTAATACTAATATTTAATAAATACAACTTTCTATTTAAAATCTTTGAGAAAATTTAAGAAAAAGTTCACATTTTAGAGAAAAATTAAACTTATCCCATTTTGTGATAAATTAAAAATTTGATTTTAAATTTGATTAAAATCCATTGAAAACCCGATTTTGTTTAATATTTTAATAATTTGTTAAACAAAAATATCATCGGTATCGGGAAACGACCGCCATATTGAATTTTGAAAAAGCGCTTCCTGGTCCGCCATTTTGAAAAAAAATATAACGTGTGATATGTCATTGAAAAGGTAATTCTAAGCTCTATCAAACTATGTAAAATAATATACAGGGTTCCATTTGAAATTCTTAACTTGGTTTTGATATCGGAAAAACCGGCAGTAATATTCAATTGTTTTTTCATGAAAAATATGTGTCTTAATACCATATTTCGTTAACCCAAATAAAAAAATCCTAACCTAAAAAGCAATTGAATGGCATCGTGTAAAACGATATCGTTGACACCCGTATAGTATGGAATTAATGGGAACTTTATAGATAACTAGGAGACTTCAAAGTAATTGGGTATAAGTGACAGTTGCGTATTTAAAGAATCCAAAACTATAAAAGCGTATGGGGGCAGTCGTGGACACTTGATATTAAGTAATTTTCTCAGTAGAGAAGGGCAGCTAACTTAAAAGTAAAAGTCCAATAGAACGCCATGGTTTATTTTCATCTCCCCTATAAATATTTAGCTATGGCGTTTATATTTCTGAGTATAAAGATTAAACATGCATACAAATTAAACATCACGTTAAAAAAAGAACCACTCTTTATAATAAGAAATATAATGATAATTACTATTAATAGTCCAAAATTACATTTTTGAGACTTAATTGGCCAACATATTTGACCAAAATCTAAATTAAGGAATTTTAAAGGTGTCTATTTTTTTTACGACTGTCATCAGCATATTCACCAGAGAAGTTACCTGCGTTTATATTTTAGGTCCTTAGCATAGCTAGAAAACTAAGTGAGACGTATGTGTTCCACCTAAAGAACCAATTACGTATCCTATACGCTCTTCACCATATTCCCAATTTGAGTGTTTGAAGTCGCAATAACTGTTTTATTTGTATTAAAAAGAACCATACGTATTACATATACAATTCCGTACTATCTACTTAATAGTCAAAGTCACATTTACATGTTATTCACGAAATAGTTACCCTAAAATTGTTCCTCATTTTGATGATGACTACGTAGTCTCAGCTTAAACAGAACGTGGCGACACCAAGTTTCTGTTACTTCAACGAAAATACTTGTGGTTACAATGACGTACTCATGATTAAATGTGCTACTTGGGTAGTTTAGTCCTTATATGCGAAAAATTTCAAATTAATTAGATTAGTAGTTTATAATGGCTTTGCACTATAATTTTACCAATATATTAATTTATCACATTTGATTTATGTACAAAATTCGACTTACATTCGATAAATAGATTCCTGATAATGAATTTTTTAACATTTTGTGAGGTCGCCATAGGGCCCTTGACGTTTAAAAATTTGAAGCCAATCGATTAAGTAGTTCTTAGACTATGCCACGCCAGGGCAAAATGACCGACAGACTGACGGAAATGGGAGAACATGTTTTTCGGGATGTATGGACTCTAAAACGCAAAGAACTGCAAAAATCTCGGAGGGTAATATTTTCGCCATTATAATATTTCTTGAGGGAAGCTATTACTTATATCTCAATATGTGCATTATTTACTATATATGAATTAATACATTCATCAATAAAATAAAAAATTCTCGCTTATTAAACATATTACAATAAATTAAATTATGAACAGGAAAAACTAAATATAAAATAATGTTGTATGGAAGAATAGAGGTAATCTGGTATCTTTTCAAAACTTTTTATGCAGAAATTAAAAATCCATTCAGTTAATTGCTGTTTCTTTTAATTCTCTTGTTTATCGACACGAAAGAAAAAAATCGGTAAATTCCTTTACCTGGAGCAGAAATGTCAAACATGCGGCCCGCGAGCGGCATGCGACACAGTGAGCATTTTTCTGCGGCCCAAATCAGTTTTGAAAACAGCCAGATAATGCGGCCCGCGAACAAGTTGAAAACCGTTTTGGAAAGCGCGTGCCGCTGCAACAACGATTGGTATAATAAAATGTACAATTGTACATAGTGCCATCTATGTTTAGGAGGACGAATTACACATACTCAAGCTAAAGCCAAACGTTATCTGGATTGTTCCATCAAATTCTATCGCGCAAAAACACTGATGACGCTATCCGAACATTGTGAAAAGAACTCGAGAAATTACAGTCCGTATATAAGCCGTGTTCGATTGAGTTCAGTCGTTCAGTGTTTAGTCAGTTATGAGTCAGTTGCGATAGAGTTTCGAGTTGAGTTGCGTACTTATTGTTACAACACTTAACAGTACTTATTATAATTTATTTTGGATATAGTTTTTAACATGTCTTTTTCAAAACCAATGGAAGTAAGAGGAAACTTGTAGATGAACATCGTATCTTTCAAGAAAAGTGGGAATTAGAGTTTTTTGCTGTGAAGTAAAAGAAAAAATTATTTGTTTGATTTGTAGTACAGTCGGTCTCCCAAAATTATATAATATAAAACATCACTATGATATTCATAAAACTATGTTTGAAAAGTATGCAGGCGTGGTCAGAAACGAAAAGTTAAAATCACGGTTTACACGTCCAAAGCAAGAAAATGAATCTGTCCTTCAAGCGAGCTACGTACTGTCGAAATTGATCGCGAACGACTCAAAACCATTTGTTATAGGTGAATTTATAAAAGAGTGCCCTGTAAAGGCCGCGGAAATTGTAAGTCCCGAGAGCGAGAAGGCATTTCAGAATATATCCTCTTGGAATACTGTCTCTGAAAGAATTACTGAGTTGGCTGCCAATATAAGTGATCAGATAAAAACAAAATCAGGCTCTTTCATTGCATTTTCTATTGCGTGTTTTTCTTCGTGCGGTTGATACAGATATCAATGTGTATGAAGAATTACTAGAATTAGTACCATTGCATGATACAACAACTGGGAAGGATATTTTCGATGCGGTTTATGGACTTCTGCAAAAGTATATTTTAAATTTGTTAAAACTGTGTTCCGTTGCAACAGACAGAGCTCCTTCAATGACTGGAGTAAAAAATGGCTTCGTTAAAATATTACAGACAAAGATCAGTGAAACGGGCAGTGACAAACCAGATTTTCATCATTGTATCCAACCAGAAGTTTTATGCTCAAAAGTGATCAAGTTGGAAAGTTTTTAAAGTCAGTGAAAAAAGTTATAAACTTCATAAGGTCACGAGGCCTTAGTTAGCGACAGTTTTCTGCATTTTTACTTGATTTAGAAAGTGAGTACACTGGTTTACTATATTATGCAGAGGTGCGATGGCTTTCGTGTTCTATGGTACTCGACCGATTTAGGAATCTGAAAGAAGAAATACGCGTTTTCATGGAAACAAAAGGAGAAAACGTCAGCTTATTATGCGATGTACATTTTTTACAAGATCTTTTATTTATGATAGATATCACAAAACACTTGTCGGACTTAAATACGAGATTGCAAGGACCACGTCAAGTTATTACAGATATGCATGATCATGTGAAAGCTTTCAAGTGTAAAATGATGTGGCAAAAACAGTTATCAGAGGATAATCTGTCACATTTTCTGACTTGTAAGGCATATCAGGAAAACACAAGTGTCCCAATATCATACAAAATATATTCAGATAAAATGAGAAGCCTTCTGGCAGAATTTTCAGGATTTTAAAACCCAAGAAAGTAATTTTTCTCTATTTACTAGTCTTTTCACCATCGATATTGATAAAGTTCCCCCTCACTTGCAAATGGAAGTAATTGAGATTCAGTGTCAGACCCATTTAAAACAAAAATTTGATAGTGTTGGTACATTCCAATTTTATTAAGTAATTATTAACAAGTACTTGCCTGTTCAATACCAAGAAATGAGAAAATTTGCCTGTAAAAGTCTGGCATTGTTTGGAAGTACCTATAAGTGTGAACAACTATTTTCTTTGATAAAAGGAAACAAATCTCCCGCAAGATCGCGATTGACGGTTTTTTGTAATGTCCTTTTTATTGGAAATTTAATAAACAGACTTGTCCTATAATAGTACTTTTTCTCAAGATTTTCAGTGGTTTGTCATCTTTAAGATAAGGTTTTGTGGCCCACCTAGTCGATGGTCTTCATTCTTTTGGCCTACCAGTGACTTTGAGTTTGACATGGCTGACCTGGTGCATCCATTTATTTGGATTTTTTATTAGAAAACAGTAAAATGTGACCCAACGAAGTTCCGCAGGTAGCCATTTAGTAACACATATACACTGTCCTTTGAAACATTTTTAATTGGACGCCATTTTGTTCTACCACATTAGATGCGTACCAATATTTTACTAGTGTAATCAAATTTTTACATAAAAATTAAAGTCAGTTGAATAAGAGGGTTTTTTACGTTCATCTTTTAAACAGTTCGTTTGGTCGCCATTTTATTCCGTCATCCTAAATTCGTACGACAATTTTACCAGTTAATCTCTTTACCACATTTAACTCTTGTCTGAAGTTTGAAATCAATACAGGAAGTTTTTTTTCAGACCGATTTTTAAATATTTTTTTATTAAGACGCCATTTTGTTTCGCACTCTTGGATCCAAACCAAAATTTTTCCAGTTCATTCGTAAATAATTTTAGGCAAAATTTCTGTTAAATTGGTTTTTTAACATTTCTTTAGGTCGCTATTTTGTTCCGCCATTTGTATGTTTTCCAAAATGTGAGCATGTCATCCACATATGACCCTTAATTTTTAAGTGAAAGGTAGGGGAGACCGGGGACAATTGTAACAATTTTTATATATCCGCGCACTCTTTTTCACGTAATCAAGTTAAAACCATCCAAGTTTGGAAAACTATATACCTGAGTTTTCTTTTTATGCTACCGGGAATAAAACTACATTATCTTGCCGCTGTTGTCTATAAAAAAAATAATTTTACATGCATGTCATGTGTTACAATTGTACCACCCCCGGAGACAATTGTAACAGACCATGGTACAATTGTAACAGATTTTTGTAACAAATAACAATAAGACAAAAACTATTATTTTGGAAAAATAATATATTAACTCTTATTAGAACTCAAAAAACTAACATAAATGACACAAAGCAAGTCAACTGAAACATACAAAATATAAATAGAACATCAATAATTATTCATAAACTTAATCTCTGCAATTGATGCAGTAAAAATATAATTCATCACTGTCATCTCTGCATTCGCAGTGAGCCCATCCCTTACAGAGTTGACATTTTACCCATTCTTCACCATGTCTGTCGTTAGAGTAGGGTCCCAAGCAATACAAACAAAGTGTGTCGTCATCATCTGAGGAGCTAAACTGAGATTCCTTCTTCTTTTTCTTAGAAATATTTTTTTTCGCTTTTTTCGCGTTTGTTTTCCTAGCCCTCGCTGCTTCTTCTTCTTCAAGCGCAATCTTTTCTGGGGTTTCTGTTAATATTGCTGTTTTTCCCTTTCTTCGATTTGTAACTTTCGCACGTTTGGCAGCTTTTGGATACGGCCTAATAGATTCCAATATTTCTTTGGAATTATTTAACTCATCTTTCGATGTTGAAGGTGTTAATTCTTTTGATGAGGAGGATGCCGATTCTTTTGACGTGGACGGTGTCGGCGCTTTTGATACGGAGGGTGGTGTCGGTTCTTTTGACCTGGAGGGTGGCGATGCTTCCGAGATAGAAGGCATTGGTCCTTTGGATGTGGATGGTGTCGGTTCTTTCGATGTAGAGGGTGGTTCTTTTGAAAAGGCTGTTAGAAGCAGAGATTCCGCAGTTTAGACCTCAGCAATTGGATGCATTGGCTCAGCTGATGTTTCGTTAATTAAATTATCCTCGTTATTAAGTGGCTGATCGGTTGGTAGAGAAGGAGCAAACTCGTGGTCTTGGAAGACGTCCCGATTGAAAGGATAGATCCCAGTGACTTTAAAACCACTTAATATATTCGTCGGCGTGGCAGCTTTCGGTAGAGCCTCAGCAACGAGCCCTGGTAAGTCATAAATAGTCATTGTTTGACCGGGATTATTTTTCATCCAGGCGTCCATACAGCTGTTTAGATAGACTTTTAGTGGCCCATAAACACTTCGGTCAAGGGGTTGCAATTTACGCGACGTATGGGGCGGGAATGACAGAAGAACAATTCCATTTTCTCGGCAGAAGTCAATTATTTGCAAACCCAGATGCGGTCTATGATTATCCAATATCAATAATATCTTATTCTGAGGGGAAGGCCTGGTATGTTTTGCAAAATGCTTTATATATATAAAAAAGGTGTCGGCATCCATCCACCCGGAGCCGTTAGCTTCTCCAATAGAACCAATTGGTGCCTTAGACATAAAAAAAGGTTTAAATCGCTTCCTAGGGAACAAAAACATTGGCGGAATTGAATTTCCTATTGCATTCACGGCAAGACAAAGGGTAATTAATGTTCCTCTTTCCGAAGAGGTAACGGCTCCTACTTGTTTGGTACCCTTAGTAGATACAATTTTACAGGGTTTTTGCACTGTCGTTATTCCTGTTTCATCCACGTTGTATATATTTGCAGCCTCAAATATGCCGCTCTCCATTACCCTCGCCAAATTGTCAAAAAATTTAGTGACATTTGTTCTGTTAAAATTAATAGCCCTTGCATGACTTGTCGCCTCGGGTACTCTTATAGATAATGTGTTATTCCTCTTCATAAAATTTGAAAACCAATCTCTTGATCCCATTTTGGTGGTATGCCATTGATCTGGAACTTTAATGTTTTTTCTTATACAAAATTCATATGCCAAGGAACGAACATCAGAAGGTGAAAGCCCGAAATAAAGGTCAGCTGAGTGGCGTATGTATTCACAAAATATCAATTCGTCTTCTGAAGACAGTATTTTATTATGCGAGGAATAACCAACATTCGGTTCTTCAATGCCATTTTTAATTTTCTTAATATATCTATTTAATGTAACATGGCAAATGTGAAAACGTGTTGCAGCTTCCCTTTCAGACACTCCTTGGTCTACCAGTAAAGTTGCCCGTTGCAGATCAATACGACTAGGACCCCTCTTGGATGTTCTCACTCTTGTACGAGGCATTTTCTGTAAAAAAATGGGCATTAAGAATTAAAATCTTCAAATTAGGTAGCACGGGGACAATTGTAACACGTTACAACTGTCTCCCAATCGTGTGTTACAAATGTCCCCATCTATAATTTTGCGTAAAAAAAATAAATTACACAAACAAGAGTCGTTTTATTAGCAAGCTGATATTGGCAATCCATAGTAGCATTATCAAATTAGGCGTAAGCAAAATTTAGGCTCCGTTACTGCATTCTAAGCATGTATTTTAATAAATTAATGCATGAGCATATTTATTACTTACCGTTAAAGAAATCAGATATCTGCACGTGGAGACAATTGTACCACAACTGGAGACCTCAAAGTACAGCGACGCACACGCCAAATGGCCATCATGCGAAACACAAAGCGGCGCGAAAATCGAATCACGTTTAACCACCAGACTGGCGGCTGTTACACTTGTACCATGTTACAATTGTCCCCGGTCTCCCCTAGTAGTTTTTTTGGTATGCCGCCAACTAGCCGACGGAATAAAGAAAACACGTTTTTCGGCATCTAGGAACCCTGAAACTAGAAGATCTGAAAAAAAATCTCGAAGGGTGATTTTTGCACGATTACAATAAAAATCAACTTTTCCATTTTCTATATTCAATTTTAAACAACGTCACCATAGATTAAACTTTAAACGTGCAATGCTATAACACAGGCCAACACACATTTTGGTGCCTGCGATTTTTTAACTGTTCCTGGGTAATTTTTGGATGCAGAATGTAACAAAGTTCTCAGATTTTGTCTATCAGATCTACTTTTTTTTTTTAATTGTGTATATATTTTACGTTATAACTGTTATAATATATAATATTACTACTGCCAGTTAAAAAAACAAAGACACATGGATTTAAGTATTTATCGCAAAAACTTAATTTACATAATTACATTTGTCACTAATCACATACAAATTTTCCTTTATACGACTTTCTAGAATGGAGTTTACTAGGGCAGTCTCGCTGAAGGCTCCAGCAGTAATCCGACATCATGTGACTATCTCATCGTCCTTGATAACGATCTTCCATAGTTTTAATATCCTGATGGAATATTTCCCACTGTTCTTCACTACAATCACCTAAGTTTTCTGGAAGTGGAGGTAGTGAACTTTTATACTCATGTTACAGCCGCGAATATTTCGAAAATTTGAAAGCATAGTTTCCACTAATTCTACGTAATTCTCTGCTTTATGATTGCCAAGAAAATGTTGTACTACTTGAACAAATGAACACCAAGCGTTAGATTCAGTCTCGTTCATTGATGTGGTGAATTGTGGATCTTTAACAAGTTGTCTTATTTGAGGACCATCAAATACACCAGCTTTTAGTTTTTCCGCGCTAATGCCAGGAAATTTACGTGACAAATATCCAAAACAATTTTCATCTTGATTTAAAGCCTTCACAAATTGCTTCAATAGGCCTAGTTTGATATGCAAGGGCGGAATTAAGATTTTTTCTCTCGAAACCAAAGGTTCGTTGATCACGTTTTGTTTTCCTTGAATCATGACATGAAGGCCAATTTTTGTTAACACAGTGCTCATTTTTAGCTCTGCTGTCCCAAAGGCACAAAAAAACTAGGATATTTTGTATAACCACTTTGCTGTCCAAGGAACCAATTTTAAACCAACACAAATTGCCCACTGATGTTCTTCGTATTCAATTTTTTTTTTAAAGTAGTGCAATTGTTTCATATTCTTCCTTCATGGTTGTAGAATGACCAATAGGAATTGAGCCATATTTGTTACCGTTATGTAAAAGAACACATTTCAAACTACGTTTTGAACTGTCAATAAAAAGGCGTCAATGATCTGGAGTGTATTCAGGCAAACCCATTTTTTCTAAGAACCCTTTTATATTGTTACAGAATACCAAGTCATTTTCTTAAGCGAAAAAAGGCAGCAGTTCCTTATCTCTTTTACGATAAAATGTAATATTAGCACCTGGACAAAGTAGATTTTTTTCTTTTAATCTGGATGCAAGTAATTCATCGGATTCCTTTGAGAGACCCAGGTCTCTTATAAGATCGTTTAGTTCTTCTTGATTGAAACACTGTGGAGTTGCTAAATCTGCTTCAAATTTGCTTTCATTTTCTGATTGAATTCTTTGAATTTCGGCAGACGTTGATGCTTCTGTATGATCTTCTGTCAGTTCGGGTAGACTGCTCAATGATGGAACGGGTATTTCTTCCGAATGCGCTACAGGCCTTCTTGCAGAATCTAGATCAGGATATGTCCATTTGTGTCTATCATTATATTTATGCCTTTAATATTAACGAGACAAAAATAGCAGTCATCATGATTGTTTCGCGGTTCTCTTCAAACCATTGGTACACCAAACTTTAGGCACTTCCTCTTTCCAGTGGTCCAGTGTCGCAAATGTTCAACACATGTTTTACATATGAAATGTGGGGCCCAAGATTTATCTTGATCTCCTAAATGAACGCCAAAATAGGCAAGATAAGCTCTTTTCACAAAGTCAGAAATCATTTTTCTGCTCTCTTTCAAAGTGTATTCACCACACACATAACAAAAAACATCGGGATGATTTACACAGGTACGTATGCTTGTGGATGCCATTGTTTCAGTTTAGTGTCTTGATACTACAAAACGACCAAAATTTACACAAAATGATAGCACAACTTTACTTGTGAAAACTCAGTAATATACTAAATCGAGTACAGCCAAGCAGGTATAGAAGGATCGAGTCGTAGGCAATTACAGGTATAAAAGTAATTAAGAGCAGTGTATTGAGTAGTTCCTAGTATAGGAACATTGGGTCAGGGACAATTCCAGGTATCCATTTGGTTAATTAGATTCTGGTAAATTTCTATTTTGACGATTAAGTACATATTTATCTCTTTATTTGTTGTCCTTTATCAGAAAAAAATATCAATTAACCTGTAACTTGTATCTCAAAAACTAGAGCTGATAGAAAAAATCTGGTGGCATTTTTGGAATCAGCACATTAAAAACATATAAATTCAGATGTTAGGTTTCCGGCACCAAATTTTTGTTTTCATTTTGTTACCCTGTGTAATCCATTGTTGTAATTATTATTTTTGAAGATAATTCGTTATTCATTTAACAGTGATTTTGCTTCCGCAAAGGACCAATTTCCCCCTCTTCCCCAAACAAATAGCATATCTACATAAAATCGAAAATAAATTAAAAATATGTATGGAAAAATTTCGATGAAGGAACGGACCACACCGCACCGCTCGCAATGCAAAAACAAGTTTTAAAAGTGCAAACATTTTAATAAAATATGTCCGTAATCCAAACAATGATGAAGTAAGCAGAGCTTTTAACGAGAATTTCAATCTGCTGCGTTGGATGTTGTTAAAGACTTCAAATATTTCGGGCAAAATGAAACGAAATTAAAATTTGTTTATACATTTTGCTTTAAACCAAATCAGTTTTTGTAGTTACCAAAATAAATAAACAAGTTATCAAGAACAGGTATTATAATGTAGTAAATAAATAAATAAGTAAAATTAGTTATTATCATATTCATGGGCTTCGGAACGCTTAATTGACTTCAACGCAGCGTGACAGAGATAGAGCTAATTAGAGAAAGATAGAGCTACTAAAGGCAAACCAGTTGGATTTGTGCCTTTATTAGCTCCATCTCTCTCACGCGTTAGTGCCGAGGTAAAACATTGTGCATATGAAGAGGCTAGTTCATATAATCTACTAGATCAGTGCTGTTATTATTAAAGAAAGAAAAAATACAGAGACTACCTTTCGGATGACGGTACTCAGCAACGCTGCTCATACAACCAACCCATCAAGTTCAAACAAATGTAACACTTAAACAGGAAAATATACTCTATTGCTAAGCGTATTGGTAGATATCAAATAATCTACATCTAGTCAACAATTTAAATCAAGAAAAAATATAATCTGAATCGACATTAATAAATATAGACCTCCTTTGTTTAAACATCCACTTTGGATTTAATATAAGATTTAATTAATATTCCTAATAACTCAATCGGGGGCTGCCTCGATTCCAGGTGGCAAGCGGCCTTGTGGTGTTTAGGAACATCTAATAAATGTTTATAACGAGTAAGCCGATCATAAACATTCTCTCTTTAGGTTAACCTTTTATTCAAATACAATGGCACGTGAGCATGTAACATTTCAAAGACGCAGCCTCTCAACTGTAAAGTGAATCTCTCTTGAATGTTGAACCATTTGTAATCTAGCAAATATTGTAAAATATTGCCATATTTTCTCAAGTTAAAAGTAAATTTTAGACATTTGTTTTGAATTTTCTGAAGAAAAGTTTCGTCTTTTAGAGTTAACTATAGCCAAAACACTATTAAATAATAAGACAAGTGAGACAAAGCCAAAGAGTTCCTTAATCTTAACTTTGTATTAGGGTCAAGAATGCCTTTGTGCAGATAAAGTAATTTTAATTTGAACATCGACTTTTGTTAATTAAATATGTGGTGGGACCATTTTTAATTATTGCTCAACAATAAACAATGATTGTTACATATTCCATTACTTTTCAAACGAGTATCATTTAGTGTGATCTTTATATGATTAAAATTTTTATTTTTGGCAATTAAAAGCATTTGCGGTTGATAGGTTAGAGATAATCTTTTAGATCAGTGTATCATATCGTCGGAGTAGTGATGAGGTTTATATAGTTCAGAGCAGTACGTATAGAAAAGATAACAGGACCCAAAATGCTAACCTACGCTATGACTCTTTCAACAAGTTGAGTGTGAACTCCATTAAACAATGAGTAACTCCATTAAATAATATGTTTTGTTGATAATTTAAAAATAATTTCCTAACAGTTCTGAAGCACCATCTCCTAATCCAAAATATCTATATTTTAAAACACAAAGGGCCGGTTGCAACCCGCCATGAGTTGCACTACACCAATTTACATGTTTTTTTCAATGATCGTCTGGTTACCGAGACCTTTCAACACTATTTCTTGTATTGTTTTATCGCGCATTTTTTTCGATAAATCCAATATGTTTTTCTTCAATAACAATTCTGGACAATGTGGTGAATGCGCCCGATAACCCTAAAAATTTCACTGGAAACTCATCACTTCATCTAACGGAAAAAGGCAGAACAAGGTCTGCCAGGCGGCCCAGGCCAGCTAGTTTTAGTTTAAGGTTTAAAATTTGATGCTCCAGTGTATCAAATGGTGTGCTATAATGCAATAAAATTAAAACGGAGTTTTTATTATCATCACGCGCTTCATGAAGATCGCATCGAACACACGGAAGAATACTGATTGGTCTAAAATGGGAAACATCCATAACGTTCGCAATTTTAGGTATGTGAAAGATGTTAGCGATTTTCTATATCTCGGGTTATAGATGGACAGGCAAACGCTTATCAATTATAAAAGGTATATAATATATTAGAAGTGGTAAGGTAAATATTAGCATCTTCATATTAATATCGTCAAAACCTGTAATATTTGGATCTGATAAATTATTAGTTTAATTTATTTGTTGAGAAGTAACATTTGGATATCTCAGGGTCTTCTAAAAGTTTTTTTGATTTGTTCGAAACCTTTTTTGTAAGTTAGCTTTTTTCAGCTTTTACCGCAGTATTTGTTGTCTTTCTAAGTAACTTATAATAGTCCAAGAAGCTTCAGTTTTGCATTATTAAAAGATATTTACTATATCCCAAACCGACTTTATATCCCATGTAGGACCCGAAAAGTTGCATATATTTTTTAATATCAGTTTGGTTTTTTTGGTTTTTACACATGCATGTTCCTACGAGCTTACAGAACATTATCTTTCATATGAAAATTAGTACTTACAACTCTAGTGTGTAAAATTTCTGTCAAAATTATATTTATCTTTACAAAAAAATTACAATAAAAGATCATAAAATTAGTAAAATTAAAAGCAATTAGGATTAAATTAAGTGATCATTCTGGAATTCTTGCAAAAGTCGGCTTAAACATTGTTAACAAGAGTCGGCACGACTCTTGTTGGCAGACTTAGTTCATGGGTTGCTGAACCGAAATTAAAATTAAAATTCGTGTTTTTTGACTTTCAGGCCGCTCCAGCTCGGTAACGGCACGTCTGCGAAGAAGTGGGCTCGAAGGCCAGTTGTAGGGGATAAATGGGAGCGTCGTTTGGTAAAAATGAGAGAGAGAGAGAGAGAGAGAATTTAGTTTCAGAGGCGCGTCGGCGTCAAGGGCCATTTGGCGCCCAATTTCACTATCCTTAGGTTATATCATATATTATAATTATACAATCCAATATGTTTAAGAAAATGTAATACTTTATTGAGTTTGTCAGAACAAAGAAATAAATTAGCCTGGATTCTATTATTTTCAATTGGTAACGTGGATCGAGTCTCGGTGATTCCCGTACATTCCAATAGAATGTGTCTGATTGTTAGTAGGTTGCCACAGAATTGGCAACTGGGAGCATCTTTCGATTCTAACAAAAAGGAGTGCGTCATTCTGCAATGACCTATCATAAGGCGGCATGCAATAACCCATTCCCCCTTTTTGAGATCACGTATTAGAGTATGATAGGGTAAATCATTATGTTAGGGGGAAGGGTGTGATTTGAATTTACGTAATATGAAGGGGGATATCTAGAATAAAAGAAGGAATTATATAATGGGTGGAGAGGATTGTTCCATAGTTTAGCAGAGTATTTAAGAAATAGGTGCATTATTTGATGTTGAAGGTGATTAATGCAAGCTAAACACTGAAGACTTGGGATAGGGCTAGTTCTGAAAGCACCCAGAGACAGACGAAGGGCATTATTCTGTATTTGATCCAAGCACCCAATGTAGGATTTTCGGGCCGAAGCATATACAATGGAGCCATAGTCTATTTTAGATCTAATAACTGTTCTGTATATCTGCAGCAGTGATTCGTAATCTGAACATCTGACAGCATTTTCAAAAATTAATATCTTTGAGGCATCTAGTTTTGAGATACTGAAAATGATCATTCCAGTTGAGACTGCAATCAAAAAACATGCCTAAAAATTTTGATTTAGAGAGACTAGGAATGGGATATTCGGCTATGCTTAGATTATTTATCTTAGGACAGTTCCTCTTGCAACAATAATGAGTAATGGATGACTTATCTGCGGAGAAATTGAAACCATATTGAGTAGACCATCTATATAAAGAGTTTAATGAAGACTGTATGACCCTTTCACACACTCTAGAACTGGGAGATGAATAATATAATACAGTATCATCGGCATATAAGCGATAGTGAACCTGTGGATTCATTGTCTTATGCTATTGAGAGCAATTATGAATAAGGAGGGACTGAGCACTGAGCCCTGGGGAACACCATTCTCAAGAGTCTTTATATTGGATAAAGATTGTCCAATTCTAACTTGAAACGTCCTGTTCGACATAAAGTGTTGTATGTATATAGGTAAGATGCCGCGTAAACCCCAATTATAGAGAGTTCTTACGATATTATATCTTTATGTTGTGTCAAAGACATGTGATAGGGCAAGAAAAGTGGCGATACGGTGATTTTTGATAAAATAGTTATTGTGTAGGTCAATGCTGAAAGTAACCAGTTGTAGATTGACCCTTGCGGAGGCCCATTTGATTAGGATCCAACAGCTTGTTTTTCTCCAAATACCACATAAGACGGAAGTTGACCATTCTTTCCATTATTTCACAGATGTGATCCGTTAAGGAGATGGGACGGTAATATTTGACATCGGTGAAAGGTTTTCCAGGTTTATGAATCGGGATCATAATTGAATGTGACCAGGATGATGGAAAGAGATTATGTGTCCAGATTATGTTATAGAGTTTTAAAAGATGTAGAATAGCAGATCTAGGAAGGTTTGAGATCATGGGGATAAGTATACCATCAGGACCAAGTGCACTATTTCTGCTGTATGAGAGTGCGTTATAAAGTAAAGGTAAAAATGAAATTTCGGTAGGATCTATAATAACTTTTTTTTTTTTTGATATCCCGATGATTCAAAAAGCAGATCGCTTTGGTTAATTTTTCGAGGCGGGACACTTTTCTCGGTCCTCAAATCTCGGACAAGTTCGTTAACGGGCGACATCAGAGCGCGCGATGTTGCTTAAAAAAATAAAAATGCGGTAAAATAAGGGGTAGCTTTGGAGGCATTTTGCGGAGCTGAAACCCAACCACTTTGACCAAGCTGAGACAAGGGTTCGATAGGGATTATAAAGGAAATTTAACATCGAAATAGGATATACCTCAAAACCAGAGAGAGTGATCGAAATTCAAATAAAAAAAACTAAAGAAGCTGTTTTGAGTCTTAAAATGTTCGCTTTTATTATTTTTTTGCGAAAAGAGTAAAGAGAGGCAGAAATAGTTTACGTGACCCCAAAGTTCTTCCGAGGGATTGAAACATCAAGCCGTCAAAATTGCTCTCCGTTTTATACAGTGCGAACAATTTAGAAATAAGCTGCAAATATATATTCTATATGTTTCACTAGTGTTTTAAGTTTGGCACTGTAGAATCTAAACGGTTCATTCTAGGCGAATCAAGTAATACACCAAAGGAACGTCTATGTTTTCTCTAGCGGCTAGCATAAAATTCGATCGGAGTTTAGTATGTATTTTGAGAAATTTTTGTAGTGTGCAGTACATTTGTTTGTCTGGATTTAAGCCTTCGTAACGACGACGTATTGGTACCCCCTGGGACAAATACTACTAAACAGATCAAAAGCTCGATCTTTTTTTGATATAAAATATAGGAGGTACAGAAATTAGGTAAAATTCATCTTCACAAAAATGCAGATTTTAGCCGTTTTTAAAAATAATAACCTTTTTTAAGGTAGGCCGTGACCGGTAGATTAGATTGTTAAACATCAGAATAAACACTTTGACAAGACAGCAAGTCTTTGATTCGATATAGGTCTAGATATATGCAAATATCTTCTAGAGTGCAAGTAGTATTTTAAACAGAATTTTGTTATCATATAGGTATATTATAGCGGAAATACTAAATTTAATATAGACAGGAAATTTCAGTAAATCCACTGATGCATTAGAAGACGGCGCAGCGTTTTAACTAAAAGTTCAAATTTAACCTGTGTATAGAAGTAGAGTATTTCAGAAAAGACATTGAATCCAAAAGTCGATTTTCAAGTAAGTTTTTACTTATGGTATTATTTCTCTAGTCCAGTTTAATAATATAATGATAATGTTTAAATTTGAACGTTAATTTCAATTATGAGAATACATGTATTAAAAATGTAATAAGTGTCTAAATTCGTTCAGTTGAATCGATGTTTGTCCCTAAAATACAAAAACATTATGATGTATGTGTTTGTGTGCGTGTTTTTTTAAATAAAATTTGACCCACAATACCTTCAGAACGGCCAAACCGTTTCTTTTAAAATTTACAGCAAAAATATTCCAGGTCAGTATCTCGCAGATATTAGATTTTGGGCGTCATGGGCCTAGATATTTAGATTAGATATTTCTCAGGGTACAGAAACGCAAAAAAAAATATTTTGAGAACTCAGAAATCGATATCAATTAAATTGAAAACAGCAAAAGCTGGAGTATATGTACTGATATCGGAAAATTATGGAAGTAATTGGCATAGAGACTTAGTTTTTTTTTATTATATATTTAAAAGAAAAGTAATATTTCGAGAGTAAAAATTAAAAAAAATGTGGAAACACCACAAACTTTAATAAAAACATATTTTCTCATTATACAGGGTAGCGCTAATAGAATTAAAGAGCCCTCTAGAAACAAAAAAAACCAAGAGCGTTTAGATTTTTTAGCAAACGGTGAAGCACGACAAATAACTTCTATATTTAAATAAATTGTCTCCTGTCATGCAGTATAACTCTAGAAATATGTAGCACCCAAAATCGTTTTTTATTTGTTCGTCAAACTTATATAATTCATGTTCTCTTTTTTCCATCCTGTCCGATAGGGGCGGGATATCTATATCATTTGTCTATCAAGTTATTAGCTTATACAGCCTCTTTAGGACCATAATATTACACTTAATTACATTTAGTGCTATCAATAGTGATATCTTCCTATTGAAGCTATAATTATCAATAATTATATTAGTCCAGTTCGAGACAGAAAAAAAATGTAAACTCCATGTTTCAGTTAATAAATTTTAAGGTTATCTTACGAAATATTTCCTTTCAAATAAATTTTGAAAACGTATCAAGCCTCTTTTCCCCGTCAATATTTATTCATGATAAACACAGGACGCATAATTTCCTAATGTTCCACTATGAACATTTTGGATTAATTAAATACTGATTTTAGGTCCCGTGAGCATTAACCCTCTGAAAATGTCTAGCTATCAGTATCTACCCTTATTCAAATGCCATTATACACATATTCCTTTGTGTATTGCCGACAATCCTGTTTTCCAGCGAATGATTTTGATAAATGCGTGCGTTGTGGGCAAAGGCAACGGGATAAAAAAAGGGCAGATGCGTTCAATTTGTAATTTGGCTATGAGTTTGGCATTAATATACGTCTTGGGCCAAAAGTTTTGACTCTACGTTGTGTTTATTTGTTTATAATTATTTAATTTCTATTTAATACGTATACAATTTTAAATAAAAAAATCAGCTGAAAAATTACTTCGGCAGGGTTGCTAATTTAAAAAAATAATGAGGCATATATGAATATTTTGACAAATATTATTAAATCTGATTAATCATATATTGTTGAATCAACTCTTAGACTTTGTTTTGTTTTAACTAAATACCTTTTAGTTACTTCAAAGTTTGATCAAAAATGAGGGTGAAAACATAGTTTGTATTTTGGCAGAGAATTTTCAATAGGGGTCTTCTAGAGTATATATATTTCTGAATAAAGTTGAAGCTTTCCTTATTGGTTTTTAGAAAATATTTATACAATAAAAAAGACAAAAATAGATCTTAGAATTTTAAAGGTATCTGCGAACTTCATTTTCTACGTTTATCTTGTTGGAAAACTCTGTAATCTCTATAATGTTTGTTTAGCCACACAAAGAGACAATTAATTGCTTTGGACAATGCTTGCAACCCAACAAATCCAAAAAATATGAAAAACTATTGGCAAAAAAATTTACGTCTCTTTGTGTTTTTTATAATTTGAAGGCAGAAAAGCCAAACGTTGTAGCATTATTTCATAAAAAAATATAAACTTCCGAATCCGGACAAACAAGCGCTCTGTTAATGTTAGAACTTTCATTTGGAAAACATAAAGAATGTTATTAAGTTTAAATTTTAAAAAATGGGGCAAAAACTTTGTCAAATTTCTATTAATACTTTCTTCCATTTACAATAGAACAGTTATTTTACTAAAACATGCGGAAAGTAATTATTTTCCGCATGAGAGTGTGGTCGAGTGCGAAAAGCACTTTCCGCAAATGTTATAGAAATAATACTCTGTCTTTTATTTAATACTATAATTATTATAAAAGAAATGAAATATCTAATCACAAAAGGAAAATATGGCTGATTATTAAATTTCATCTCTCTAAAATAGCTAATAAAAGAAAATTATGTCCATTAAATTTCAGCTCAGAACATATTATAGTTATTGTTTAGTATTTACAATATGTATAGTATAAATGCCGTATGGAAATTAAAGACTGAAGCTAACTCACTTTTTCCGGCTGAAAATTTCTCGGGAAACTCGTTAGATGGAACTGTTGATGCAGAGAAAGTGGGTATGGGCAGTTTCTTCTAATATCTTTTTTATATTTTTTAGGCTTTGACTGTTCAAAACTTCCACGTTCTCAAATTTATCACAAGTTCTGAAAAATACCTTTGGTTTGACTGTTGCCTCTCCGGTTAAATATTAGCGTAATTATTTAAGGCTATAGCCGCATTTATATTGTTTTTGATATAACACTCCAGCATATCAAATTTCTCTTCGTTGGTGTAACGCAAAGCCATTTTTAAAAATTTAAAATAAACGATAACAGAAAATAACTAACAAACTTTGAAACGTCAAAAAATCAAACAGTCCAAAACAAGAAAATAATACTGTTACCATGGCGATCCAAAGCCTGCTAGAATAAAATCGATTTTTGGACATTTTGATGGTTTTTCTTTAGAAAATGTAAACTTGTTATGCATCAATGAATAGTATTTTTCTTGCCTATTTTAAAGAGACAAAAATCCAATATGGCGTTCATAAGAAAAAATAGTTGGTGATGGTGAAGGATAACCGAAACGTTGTAACATTTGAAACGTTTTCTACACAAAAAATGGCTATGAAAAAGTGTTCATAAATTTTGAAATAAAATACAAATAAAGAAGTTACAGAGCTTTACAGAAAAGGCCACTTTTAAAATTCTGTAACTTTGCCCATTTAATCATTATTGTATCTCTTATAGTTTCCGAGATCCCAATACATGCATCACCAAAATGGCCCATACTGTATGTGTTAATATTCTTTGATTTATTAATTGCACACGAGTACCGTTTTTGTGGAACATGTGATTTAAAACGTATACATCTGTCAAAAAATTAGTTTTTTTTTATTCAAGTTCTCTTTTTATAAAAATGAGGAATTGCAAAAATTCTGAGGGACGGACCAGCAAATACATTTTATTTGTTTTTTTTTTTGTGGAATTAATTTAGCGTCCAACTAACAAGTTACAGAACATACCGTTATATACATCATACTCAGCATGAAACCGTAACAAAAGACGTGAATGGTTTATAAGTAAAGTTTCTGCTAACAACCCGCAAAGTGCTATTTAGGAGCCACTAAAATCTAACATATCCCATTGAGGGGAAGTTCAAATGACTTTTGGCAAGTCATAAGACACGGGCATATTACTATATTGTTTTGATATGAAACTCACGTGGTTTAATATTATGTGTTAGCTAACTAGATTGTATATCTTGAGGACAAACAAAAATAAACTAAAACTAAACGTTTCAATAAAATCGAATGTTTAGTAACGCTAAAGATATTTAATTACTTCACACACCTGCACAAAATTTGTAATCAGGCTATTTTAATTTTTTCGCTTAATTAGGACTTATAGTTACCTTAATTAACCCATCTTTGCTCTATCACGGATTTTTTTTTGTAAACCAATATTAAGTTATTATCTCTGAATATTCGCAGCAAATTAATTTTTTCTTTTTGTTCGAAATGTTGAGACACGCGGTAAAGCCTCGTTTTAAATTAGACATTTATTAGGGGATCTACCAGCAGCATTAATTAAGCACAAGAGTAGTAAAATGTGTGGACGTGGAAAAAATGCTTAACAAGGGTTTCAAATTACAAAAGTGTTTTTTCATTAATAAATAATTTTGAAATATTAATTTTTTATTCATATTTTATTTGTTTTAACCCTCTATGATTTTTTTTGCAATTTTGCCTTATTAAACTTGACTTTGTGGTTTTAATAATTCATTTAATAACATTGATTCTGTCTGTATAATAAATATAAATCTGTCTGTATATTAAATCTAAAAACCTAGCAATGCTACTTTAATATTGTTTTTATTTCACTCTACATATCTCATGAAGATTCTCTAACTCTGCCAAAAAAACAAAGAAAATCGACTATTGGTTAAATTTGCAATACGCTTTGGCAGTGGCAGAACTAATTGATTACACGCCGGATATACGATTCAACAAATGGAAAATAAAAGACACTCTAGATGGTTCCCAGCACTGCCGTCTTTCAATAGAGTCGGGATATTGAAGAATATGAACAATTTCTTCTCAAAATAAAAAAAAAACCATAGAGAAATATCATTTAACTGAAAAAGTGCCATGAGCAAAAAAACAAGTATATATAAACAATAAAACAAATTAGTGCATATTCTAAAGTGATTGCTATCTGCTACCAACATAGGCCTGTTATAAGCAAACATCACAAACCATTTGAAGCCAATTTATGCGGCCACCTGACAGTTAGCTGGTTGGTTCTGTTGAATGATTGATTTATAATGTATCTAAAGTATATATATATATATATATATATATATATATATATATATATATATATATATATATATAGGGTGTTCAACTAAGGGTGGCTCTCGGTCATATCTCAGAAAATATTTGCCCTAGGTTATCGGGGAAAAAATTTAATAAGTAAATCGGCAAAAAAAAATTATTTTCGACTTTATAAGTCTGCCGCTAGAGGGCGCAACATCAACCGTAAAGTAGAAAACACGATTTTATTCAAAAATACTCCCAATTAACCATTATCAAAAATACGTTTTTTGTAATCTACTAATAATTCCAAAACTTTTCGTTTCAACTTTCTTTCTCTAAATTGTCAAATAAAGGGAGGGGGAGGGGTAAACATTGGATTCAAAGAAATTAAATAACTTTTGTTTGGATTAAGCGATTTTAACGATTTTTTTTTTGTTTCAAAGAGATTATGTGTGAGTTTCTTCGAGAATATTAATATTTAGATTTTATTTTTGTCCTAGCCGCTAGATGGCAGTTTATGACAAAGTCGCAAACTTTTGTTATTTTCTCTAAAATTTCAAATGCAATGGTATCTTTTTCTATACTTGGAAAAAAAGAACATGAAAAAATACATAAACTGGAGAAAACCGCGGATTAATATCTTTATTCGTGTCTGAGTTATTTTCAAATAACTCTATTTTTTGACAAAATGTGATGTCACTCACTTTAAATTTGCTTTCCGCATTTATTAGGAATGCTATCATCTCATTAAGACTTGGAATGAGCTACGCTGAACATAAATTTATGCATCAAGTGTATAAATTGAGTTTCATTGCAATTAAATTTATTGTTTAATAGGGTACGTAATTGATGGGGGCTCTCGGCCAAATCTCAGAAAGTATTTAACTTAGGTTATCGGGGAACAAAAATTAATAAGTAAATCGGTAAAAATAAAAAGCCGTAAATTATTTTCGACTCTGTAAGTCTGCCGCTAGAGGGCGCAACACCAGCCGTAAAGTAGAAAACGAGGTTTTATTTAAAAATATTTTTTTTGTAATCTACTAATAATTCCAAAACTTTTTGTTTCAACTTTTTTTCTCTAAATTTTTAAATAAAGGGAGGGGTAAACATTGGTTGAAAGAAATTAAATAACTTTTGTTCGGATTGATTTTAACGATATATATATATATATATATATATATATATATATATATATATATATATATATATATATATATATACGACCTTGTTCTCATCAAGAAAATTAAATAATACTTTTGTTTGGTTATCAGGTAAAACGTTAACCGATTTTAACCTTCCATTATGTTTTCCAGATTTTTAATATATATATATATATATATATAAAAAGGAAGTTTGTCAGCCTGTTTCCATACCATGATAAATATATATATATATATATATAATCCTGTATATATATATATATATATAAGGTAAAGACTACATAAAGTACAGCAGACAGATATATATATATATATATATATATATATATATATATATGTATATATACACCCTGTATATATATATATATATATATATATATATATATATATATATAAGCTGTAAATTTTTTTCAACTTTGTAAGTCTGCCGCTAGAAGACGCAACACCAACCGTAAAGTAGAAAACGCGGTTTTATTCAAAAATACTCCCAATTAACCCTTATCGAAAATACATTTTTGTAATCTACTATTAATTCCAAAACTTTTTGTTTCAACTTTTTTTCTCTGAATTTTCAAATATTAACCGATTTTAACGATTTTATATATATATATATATATATATATATATATATATATATATGACTCCGGCAGGAGAGGTGTTTTCTTAAAATGCCTTACATTCGGATGTAATTTAAAGAAATATTTACAATAATTAACCTAAAAATAACAAAAAAAAAAAGAAATTTAAATACAATTAAATTATTGAACTTTGTTATTATAATATTGTGCTATGTGTAGAGCAATATGCATTTTAACTACTCTTGGGTTATGTAAAAACACCTTATATATATATATATATATATATATATTTTGTACTATATATATATATATATATATATATATACAGCTTCTAGAATTATATGAAATACAAAATACTTTACTCCAGAATAATCAAGTACAATTACCAGTTACTGGGTATTTCAAATACTTTTAAAATTTCAAAATACTTGTTACTTGGTTCGTTGTTTGAAGAATTTGGTACTTGTACTTCAAATACTATTTGTCAGTGCTTGTGACAGCTTTGTACAGGATTTTTCAAATATGTTCAAGGAATGCGTCTTCTTTCGTTTTATCAATACCATAAAACTGACATTAGTTTCAACTATATCGTAATCAGAAGGAAAAAAATAATGTGGAAGTTATCACGCGTCAAATCCAAACAATATTTTGGGAGCGTTACTTAACTTTTTTATCGGTCGGCGTATTAAATTATTGCCTTTCCCCAAAGTCGCTTTCTCTATCTCAACATTATCTTGAGGCGATAGAGAGTGTTTACTTAGAGGGTGCGACTATGACATTAAGGAACACTATGCTGCTAAGTAAACGCGACAATTTGCTGTTTACTCTGCAATTTGGTTTGACAAACTACGACAAATATCCGCTATTAAAATATATGTTTTCCTACTTGGAATAGGCTTTGGCGTGTCTATTTCGCTATTTGCTCTTGACGATGGTCTGCTGAATTTCGTTTAATGGGAGACTGCCTACGTTAAACAGATATATTGCCAGACTGTGTTTGTTCTGTTGACTTCCCGGAAATTTTGTTTGCAATAATTATAATAATAACGATAATTAGTTTATTTACCAACATATGTTTTTTGTGCGATGTTTTTGCCAATTTGTACATGTAGTTATAAATTTTATTATTATCGGTAGATATTTTTCACCTAGCTTGAATTGTTACAAATAAGACTAAAAAGTATCTTTGAATATATACAGGGAGCGAGAGAAAGTGTATTTCCTTAAATGAAGCACTATATATTTTTAAACATTTGGCAAGGGTTTAAAAAGACCTATCCAAAAATAAGCCACCTATGTTTCATGTTCATATCATCATGTGCAAATTGGTTTTAAGTAATAGTGTTTGGCTTCATTTGTTAAAAGTTTGATTAATAGTTGCAAATGAAGGTAAAAAATAATAAAAACTAGTTTCATATAAAGTATTTTAAGAAAAATGAGTATAACATTAATTTGCAAGTAGGGTGTTAGGGCATTTTAAGCAAACTTAATCAACAATAAGAATCTAAGTTCTATTAACTAAATAAATAGATATAGCGGTAAAAAGAATAGGAAATCATGCAGACTAACTAATATTTCCGCCCTGGTTTTGGATAGCATTTCTGATAATAGAGTTAGATAATAGAGTATTTCTTTTATTTAAATGCATGGTTTACATCTCGGCTTATAAACTATTTGATCTCCTCGAAGTCATTAAGGCGAGGTTCATAAACTTTGTTTTTAATATAACCGAGGAAAAAAAATTCATTGGCGTTAAATCGTGACTGTTCGAAGGTCTTGCAATATTACTGTTCCACTTAATCCACTCGCCGTGATCCGTGTTTTAAAAAAACGGAACATGTTGTAACACATGGGATGGAGTACCGTTCGATTGGAGAACTAGATTTAGGTATTACCTTAACAGTAGATTTTGTAGCATGTTTAAGCACCTTAGTTTTAAAATTCTACGGTTTATTTATATTCCAGTTCTCTAGTGAGAAATTATAATACTGATTTTAATTTGCGCTCGTTTTCGATATTATTACACATCCGTCGCACCCCTGGGTCAGGAATATTACCATATTTAGTATCTTCAAAAACACCTACTGATCGATAAAGTAGGCTTTCGAATGACATTTATCAGCAGTTTGGGTTAACCGATAAAAGAAAGGTTAAGAACATTTTTAAATAGGTCATTTTTCGACATTGTGGTCGAAAGACTTATAGGCATTTTAATGTCGTAAGATTTTCTTATTCTTTTTGTCTGGTTCGGCTTGTATGCACTTTAAATTATATATACTTTATATGGATTAAGTTCTCTTTGTTTTCATTACCTAGATACGTATTTTTTGGTAAAAAAAAACACAAGAAATGATTTTTTTTTAATTCCAACTTTCCTAACCCTACCTTAAAAACTGGCAAACTTATGCGATACAATTAAAACCTAAAAATGTATTTTTAGACCCTATATCTTTGTTAATATGAACTTTAGTACTAAGGTAAGTTTAGTTAGATTGTCATATTTTAGCCCCAGTAATTCATTGTAGTATTGTATAATATAGAGATTTGTATAATAAATAAGTGAAATTTTGTTTTCGCAGATGTGAATTTTTCAATTTTTTTCTCTACTAAATTTTGTAAGATCTGAAGCATAGATTTAGAGTATTCGGTAATAGATAGAGTTTTACTATTTGATGAACTTTTTTGGAATTTTGACAATTTTTTCAACTTACAGATTAAGCGCAATAAGACTTTTTTTAGAAATTCTGGTTTAAGAGCTGCAATTTTTTTTCCTAGAGAAATATTTCAGTACAAAACATGGATTTAGGAGATCTGGGTAGTAAATAGGCGAAATTACGTTTTTGTATTTTTTCTATTTACAGAAACTTTTAAAGGATCCAAATAATCGATTTGGCGTTTTCGGTAATAGATAAAATATTTTGTCGCAGTCCTGGGGCAAGAATATTACCATATTTAGTAGCTTCAAAAACACCTACCGATCAATAAGCAGGCTTTCGAATGACATTTATGTACAGCGTTAACACATCTGCCACTTATTTTGCAAATTTTTCGATATAATATGGCTTCTCCCTAAATGAGTCAGCGGTTTAGGTTAGTCGATAAAAGAAAGGTCAAGAGCATTTTTAAATAGGACATTTTTCAACGTGACGTCGTAGTCGAAAGACTTACAGGCGTGTTATTGTCGTAAGATTTTGTTATTCTTTTTTCCTGGTACGACATGTTTGCACTTTAAATTATATATACTTTATAAGGATTAACTTCTCTTTGTTGTTATTATCTCTTTGGTATAATCAGGGGCAAATTTTTGAAAATTATCTGATTTCCTCCACCTAAGTTAAGGGATTGTTTTACTTCATTATAAATATTCTTTATAGGGTCCTCCCTTGGACTACACAGACGAATTCGTTTTCTTTCTACTTTACATTTCTTTTATTTGAAGAAAAAATGTAACATAACCTGTATCTTTGGAAATATTTTACTTTACTCAGTTCATATGGTCGGATTGAACACGTGCCAGTGACTAACTGTCCTGGGGTGACCTAACCCTCTAACAAACAAACAAAAGTATGTTTTATTGCCGCAGAAAAATTTTACAATTTTATGGACAAAGCAAAATATACCTAAAATAAGACATATCAAAACGTTAATCGAAAAGAATTTCGATAGGTCAATGCTTTTTAAAAATGTAAATTTTCAATTTACCAAATCGTAAAACACACGTTAGAATATAACATAACATTGCCGCAAAACAGTTAATGAATCATAATAACCTTATAAAAGTAAACAAACACACATGTACGAGGTGAATAATTTTGATGACATTGAAATCAAAATTGCAACTATGCGACCTTAAACTCTATGTTATTATAGTTATACAAATAATTGTGATGTTAAACAGAAGGTATAATGAACTAGTGTAGAACGTAGTATACAAAAAAGAATTAAATTTTGTTTTTAATCCAATACCTAACAAAAATAATTAAGTTTTAAGTGAATGTTCGACAGTTCTTTTCTCTATATGATGATTTTCAAAATTCTATGTTACGAGTTAGGACATGACTCACAAAAGATTTAAGTAAACAAGCGAATTTAGTGACAATTTAAAGAGACTTACTCGCTGTAAAAATCATTAACGCTGTAAAATGGTCTCTCAATGAGGTATGCTTTGGTGTTTTTTCGAAATTGTGCAAGCATAGGGATAGATTTTAAATGTACTGACAGATTGTTGCAAAGTTTTATGGCGTTGTAAATAATTGATTTTTTTATTAATTCTGAGGGAGGAATGGGAAGATATATATCATGCCTAGAGTTTCTGGTAGGATATACATGTTGTGGCCTTTCTGGGAGGGTGTTTATATGTTTTCTCAGCAAACATACCGTTTCCAAAATGAATAATGCAGGAAGTGTTAATATTTCATGTTTTTTGAAATAGTATTGGCAGTGAGCTCTATTATTTAGACCAAACAAATAACGAATGGCTCTCTTTTGAAGCATAAAAATACTGCGAAATTGCTCGGTGGTACAGCAGCCCCAAAAGGGAAGGCCATAGCGGAGGTGGGATTCAAATAAAGAGAAATAAGTAAGTCTGGCAGAAGGAACGTCTAGTTCTTTTGAAACTGATCGAATGGCGAAGCAGGCGGTAGAAAGTTTTTTAGTTAAGGTGTCAATATGATTAGACCATTTTAGGTTGTTTTTTATATTTAAACCCAGGAATTTAACCGACTCTACGTATTTAATATTGCTGTTATGTACCTGAAGTGGTTGTAAAGTTCCCTTATAAGATAACGCCACCGTTTTATCGACATTAAAACAAAGCATATTGGAATCGGACCAAGCCTTAATGATAACCAAGTCTTTGGAGATACTAGAGTGTAAAGACGTTGCATCAAAATCACTCCAAGTTATGCTTGTGTCGTCAGCAAAAAGGGAAATTCCTCCATTAATTTTAAGATTCGTGATATCATTAATGTATAACAAAAAAAGAATAGGTCCCAAGACTGAACCTTGAGGGACTCCACTTGTAATCAACTTACAATCAGAATCGGAACCATTAGCCCTTACAAGTTGTCGCCTTTTCCCAAGATGTGATTTGAACCAATTTAAAGAAGTACCACGAATTCCATAAAAATTTAGTTTGTTTATCACAATTTAATGACTAACACAATCAAAGGCTTTCGCATAGTCACAAAAAACTGAGGCAGTTGGGTGGTTGTTATGGAGAGATAAGTAGACGCCTCTAAGCAACGTGAACATGGCGTCGCTGGTGCACTTGTTGGGTAGAAATCCGAACTGCTCCGGGGATATTATCTGATGTTTCAGGAGAAATGGCATAAGACGATTCTTCAGTAGCCTTTCGATGATTTTTGATAGCACTGGTAGTAGTGCAATTGGGCGATAATTGCAAGGGTTAGTTTTTTCGCCGCCTTTATGAAGTGGAATAATTATAGCTGTTTTAAGGCAATCAGGGAATACACCTTTTATAAAGGACTCATTTATTAATGTTGTAAGGGCCTCTATGACTGGGAGTGGCAAGTTCAGGAATATTCTAATTGATAGGCCATCAGTGCTACACGAAGATTTACTTTTGATATTATTTATTACCTTCAATAGTTCAGTGTTGCTAACGGGACTTAAGAAAAAGCTATCAGCTAAATTTTTTGAAGGAGGGAGAAACGAAAGAGGGTCCAAACTTGGCGAGATACTAGAGGTAACATTTTTGCTTACATTAATAAAATAATCATTTAGATCATTAGCCCCTGGCAAGATCTGAGTCACAGGGTTTGATTTGTTTCTGAGGTTATTGATGATGGACCAGGTTTCTTTTGAAACGTTATTTGAGTTTGTTAGACGTTTTCGGTATAGGTACAACTCGTCAGTTTTATTTCTTAGGGAAGCAATATTAATTAGAACCATATTAAGACTAGTAACAACAGGAAGTTTTGAGGAATCTAGTTCCTCAGGACACGTCGTGTTTTCTAAAAATTTTTTTTTGGGAGAATTGCTGGTAAAATAGTTTTAATGGCATTCTCTGGTCCTCTGAAGATGGATCGTTCTCTCCGAAGATATATAGGATCCATAGGCTGCAAGATCCGCTTCCACTTCTGCTGCGTTAAATCCGTAAGAGGCATGAAAATCGAAATATATCTTATGTAGGGTTCTGTAATCTATAGGAATGCCTTCAGAAGCCAAAAACAGCCTGGTGCTTGTGTTTGTAAACCCTTCAAAGTGAATTGGCGCAGGTTGGTCGTGCAGGAAGCATATAACCTTATAAAATTTAAGCCCTTCAGGAATATTTCATGTTATAAATTTCTTTTTTGTATTCAAAACCCAAAGATTCCTTAAATCACTTAAATTTATGTAGCTCCTTATATCTGATTAGCAATGTAAAACGTAATCACATTATGACGATTTCAAACAGTACATACATCGGTTATATAATACATATTTTGTACATATTCATATATACATAGATTCTTTGATCAAGGAATTGAAATTTAATAGATTTAGTTATTCGGCTATTCTGTTTTAAGAAAGTTTTAATGCGTAAATTTTAATTTATCAAAGTTGGTTGTAAAGTGTAATTTATAATCAATCTGATATTGATGGTATTATAAATCGTTTTTTTAAAACACAAAAGGTAAAATAAATTGATTGGAACTGACTTCAAGTGTTTCATTTTTATCAGTTATTTTCAGAGCAGAATTTTTCAGTTAAATGGCTCTGTCGAGACTGTGATAATTTAACTGAATGGCGCCCAAAATAGAGTGTGAGTATTCCTTGCTTACTTCCCTCTATTGTCACCTGACGAAGAGCTGCCGTTCGCACAACAACAGCTATTTTAAGGAAAATTTATTTTCCCTACAATAGCATAGTTGCAATGTCTTGCAGGTGTACTTTTAGTAGGTCTAAAATATTTTCTTATTAACTCCTATCATCATTAACATTAAATTTCCGAACTTGAGTCTTGATTTTTATCTATTTGTGTAATATATAGTAATTATGAAGTCACGTGCAGCAATTTTTAGGGATAAAAAGATAATTCAATTCAATTTTCAAGTTTTGCTGACGTTTAGGTAGTTAAGTTTTTTATCTTCCTTAGGGCTACAATAAATAATACTTGAAATAGAAACGTATAGCCGAACCATACAAAACTAGACACAAACGCTGATTTTTAAATAGGAAAATAAGAATTAAAATAAAATTTAAATTTACAGTTATGCTGTATTAAAACAGGTTACAATATAAAAAAGAGACACTAAAATCAAACAAAAGATATGTAAATTGGTGAGGTATATCTGGAATAGCATATTCTATAACAAATTATGGAATCGCCCATATTCCACACGAGTGAAAAGTTTATAGATCGAACCGAAGGCGAGGTTTACGGTTCACGAGTGTTGAGTATAGGACATTCCAGACGTCATGTCATGTAGACTATATTTTCTCTAACAATACGTTAGAAATTATGTAACAAAATAATTTTATTAAGAAATAAATAATAATAAATACAAAATAACATGTCAAAAATTTAGACAGAAAATATCTCGAAAACGGGTAACTTTAGCTATCAAACACAAAAGATGTCTTTTTTTCAATTCCAACTTTCCAGCCCTACCTTGAAAACTGGCGATAGAATTAAAAAAATTAAAATTTAAAAATGTATGTTGAGTCCCTATATCTTTCATAATATCAACTTTAGTACTAAGGTAAGTTGAGTTAGAGTGTCATATTTAGCTCTATGAATTTGTGGTAGTATTGTATAGTAGAGAGATTTGGATAATAAATAAGTTAAATTTTTTTTCGCGGATGTGAATTTTTCAGTTTTTTTTTTTTATACTGGGAAGATCTAAGGCATCCATTTGGGGTTTTCGGTAATAGATAGGGTTTTATTATCAGCTTTTTTGTAATTTTGACAATCTTTCATTTATAGATACTGCGAAATAGGACATTTTCGTTAGAAATTCCTCTTTAAGAGCTGCTGCTTCTGGTTCGTTTCGTCGAAGGCAGACCTCTGTGTTATTAACATAAGTGGTTCCACGTGTTCGGTTTTGCGGCTTTATTTCGGGGGGAAGTGGGAGACTCTCAGACCGCTCAGAGTGGAAATTGACGACCCCGCTAGAAAGAGAGCAGACGCTGTGAACTTGTGAGGCCTGGTTGTTCCTGCATTCAATCCCGTTCGTCTGCCGCAGTTCTACATAAAATATTAGCGTAATGGCCGCTATGTGGCGGGAGTGGGAGGGTTAAGAGGATAGCTTATATTATATATATAGATATATTTTGATATCTGTCAAAAAACTGTTGTTTTCCCGTAACTTCTAAACTACTTGTAATTTTTAAATATTGATAATATAAAGGCACGTATCACTTCTAGTACTGCAATTTATTTAAAAATATATTTTGACATTTGTCAAAAAAAATGTTTCTTCCCCGTATCTTTCAAAACTGCTTAAAATTTTTAAGTACGGTTTTCACAAACAATTCCATGTAGCTTTTAGAGGCGCAATTTATGAAAGAAAATATTTTGACAGCTCTCAAAAGAATAGTTTGTTTATTCGTAAGTCTTTTTTTATTTACTGTTTTCATAGTTCCGTGCAACTTTTAGTGGCGTTATTTTATTTGAAAGAAAAAACACGACATTTGTCAAAAATGTTGTTTTTCCCTGTAACATTTAAAATGGTTAAAATTTCTAAATGAGGTTTTTATTGCTCCATGTGAATTTTATTGTCGCAGTTCTACATAAAATATTAGCGTAACGGCCGCTATGTGGCGGGAGTGGGAGGGTTAAGGGGATAGCTTGAATGAAAAGGTCATCTCGTGAGACAAGTAGTACTTTCAAAGGGCATCTAGTGGAAACCAAGATACATTTTAAAAATTAAAAAGTTATTTGAAAAATTCGGGGTGTTCCGGGAGCTTAGAGCTCGCTATCCGGACATCCCACCTATTGGGCTGGAGAATGGCGCTGAAAGCAAAAAAGTGGCAGCCGATTCTATATTAAGAAAGAGAGCTGCCATTTTTTTCCTAGAGGAACAATTCGGTATAAAACATGGGTTTAGGAGATTTTGGTAATAAATAGGCGAAATTTCGTTTTCGCAACCGTGATTTTTTTTAATTATTTTTATTTACTGAAATTTTTGAAGGATCCAAAATATCTCTTTGGCGTTTTCGGTAATAAATAAGATATTTCATGTAACTTTTAAAGGCGTAATTTATAAAAAAGAAAACATTTTAAAAGCTATAAACAAAGTTTTTTCCGTAACTTTTGAACTGCTTAAAATTTGGGCGTATTTTTTATATTTTGATGCCTGCCAAAAAAGTTTTTTTTATCGTAGCTTTTAAATTGCTTAAACCTCTTAAATGCAATTTTTACAGTGCCATCTAACTTTATTTGATGTAATTTATTAAAAAATCTAATTTGATATCTGTCAAAAAACTGTTGTTTTTCCCGTAACTTCTAAACTACTTGTAATTTTTAAATATTGATAATATAAAGGCACGTATAACTTCTAGTACTGCAATTTATTTAAAAATATATTTTGACATTTGTCAAAAAAATGTTTCTTCCCCGTAAGTTTCAAAACTGCTTAAAATTTTTAAGTACGGTTTTCACAACACAGTTCCATGTAGCTTTTAGAGGCGCAATTTAGAAAGAAAATATTTTGACAGCTCTCAAAAGAATAGTTTGTTTATTCGTAAGTCTTTTTTTATTTACTGTTTTCATAGTTCCGTGCAGCTTTTAGGGGCGTTATTTTAATTGAAAGAAAAAACATGATATTTGTCAAAAATGTTGCTTTTCCCTGTAACATTTAAAATGGTTAAAATTTCTAAATGAGGTTTTTATTGCTCCATGTGAATTTTATTGTCGTAAATTATTAAAAAAATTGACAGCAGTCAAAAAACTGTTTTTCCACTTGAAGATGTTTATATCAGGAATAACAGTGGTAAAAAATATTAATTATTCGATAAATATGCGGCCTAAATGTAAAATATATCTAAATATTAAAAACATAGATCTCAGTAATTAATGTTTTATTTCCTGACAAGTCCTTGTTTAAATCTCGATATAATTAAAATACAAAACCAAACTGTCAGTAATAATTTCCTCTTTACAGCTGTGGTTATCATTACATGCAACTAAATTTAATTTATTGATAATAATATCCTAAACGTGATTTATCCTCACGTAAAATGATTTTAACTGCAATTCCCTGCAAATGGGACGTTCAATTGATGATAATGTCGTATTTATTATTTCTTCCCCAGCGTTTCTTTAATACACTTACGGATAAATTTAATGATGGGTAAATATACATGGTGTGTCACGACAATGGTCCGTTAGCCTTAACCGGAAAAGTACTCGGAATTAAAATTTGTAAACTGATATCGGGGACGTTAATTGGTATACTATTTTTTCTAAAACAATGAAAACTTCCGGTCATATCCGGTTTTACTGGAAGTGACTTTCAAGTTTGTTATTTTAAGTGAAAACCCTTTAAAACTGTCGTCACAAAAGCCTTATTTTTTGAAATTTTTTACTTTTTGAAATCCACTTTTTTGTTTTCTTGAACACCCAGTATACCTGACCAAAGTCGGTATTGTCAAAATAAGTTTTTTTCCTTGAAGTAACAAATCTTATCATGAATAAAATTTTGTGAGAAAATAATAATAAGAAAATTGCCCTTATGTTGCATTCTTTTTAGACGCGTTGTAAAATGAAAAAATATTATTTCATAAAAATGTTTAGAGCTGAAATATTTTTTATATATAGCTTATATCCTAATGAGTTACAAATTCATTTGCTACTTATCATCAGTTTTAAGTGATTTTTGCATGACCTTTCTCAACATGTATAAAGTTATTTTTCTTACATTCTAAATGTAAAAAACAAATCCATCTAGTCTTGCCATAAGTCAAGTTTTTTTTTGCAGGAGCAGATAAAGGGATAATTTGGAGGCTCGAAGGCGAGAGTGCAAGCAAAACTATACTTAAAATTATTTCCTATGTAAAAAAACCGGATTTTTTTTAAATAAATATTTTACCATAGTTATGTTTTATTATTTTCATAATTTTAACTGTTAATAATTATTTAAAATAAAATATTCTGTTAATATGGAAATTGAGAAAATAAATTATATGAATTTTCATAAGTGCATAAATAAACTAAAAATAATACCCTTCAACAGTTCTCAACCTTCGTGAGTAAAAATATGATCCTTTTATATAATTCTGTTTGTGAATCATTTTCCCCCTCCTCACCTAATGGGTGGCAGTATAAGAATTTGTAAATTATCACGATATAAGCAATATGTAAAAAAATCGGTTTTAAATATTTATATCAATTAAAATTTTTGCGACATATGAAAAACTTTCCTGTTGTTCATTTCTTGGTGGTTGGTGCTTGAAGATAATGACAGTTTTATTAGTGTTATTAAAGGTTGGATCAAATATACATCAACTAGATCTAATTATAGCGAAATAAGTCTGATATTATAGAAATTAGATATCTCACTTACAAAATTGGTAATTATCTTTGTGGTATTTTGTCTTTCAAGAAACTTTCTATGAGCAAACCTCAGGAGCAGCCATGGGATCTCCGCTGTCACCAGTCGTAGCCAATATCTTCATGGAAGCTTTTGAGGAGAAACCCTTAGAGTCGCCTCCATGAAAACGAAAATCATGGTTCAGATATGTAGACGACACTTTTGTTATATGGCACATGGTCCAGAAAACCTCCCTGGGTTTTTTGATCATCTGAATCAACAACATGTTAATATAAAATTTACAGTGGAAATTGAACCAGAAGGCACGATTCCCTTTCTAGATATTCTTGTACAAAGGAAAGGGGATGGTTCCTTAGCACACTCTGTATATAGAAAACCAACACATACGAACAGATACTTAAATGCAAATTTCCATCATTATCCAGCACAAAAGCAATCAGTTATTAATTCATTGGTTTACTGAGCCCTCGCGGTTTGTGACCAACATTCTTTACAATCGTAAACAGAGAAACTGACTCAAGCTTTAAGAGGGAGTGGATATTGCACTGACGATACTAGACGATCAATTAGAAAATATTACAATCCTAATCCACGAAATAATACTAATAAGGAATTACCGATAGGAAATGTAGTACTTCCATTTATACAGGGAACCACAGACAAGATTGCAAGGTTACTTCGCCGGTCCAACAAGAAAATTGGACAATGTTTGGGATCGCTGAAGGACTTTATTCCTTTGCAAACGGAAGGAGTATACGCAATTTATTGTTCCTGTGGTGATGTCTATATTGGAGAAACTGGACTATCCATATCCACTAGACTTACGGAAGATGAACCATGTATCAGAAAGAGACAAATTGTACAATCTGCTGTACCTGAACACCAACATTCTACTGGATATGTCATAAATGTGAAAGAAATCAAATCGGTTTCGGGATTCTATAAACGCAAAACTAGAGAATCTATTGAAATTTATAAGCATCCTACAGTCTACATCATACGTGGAAACCGATCGTTACACCGAGTCACGCTTCGGTAAACACAGTTTGACTATGCAATCGAAGGCGAAACGTTGGAAAGTGATTCCATTTTGACACGGTAGAATCCCAAGAATCATGATTGCTTATTTAAATAGTTAACTTTGCTTCTTTGGTGGTTGGTACCTAACAAAATTGCCACAGTTTCATTCGAATTTAAATTTTAGGCATTATTTTTTGACTTGTTCATTTCTTCTAAATCGCTGTTAAGCGAGTCTAAAGCCAAATACTGAAATTCTGTGGGAAAAGACGTATACACTTAACAGTCATCAGCATACATGTGTATTTTATTTAAGAAACAAATAAAATTGTCACCAAAATTGAACCTTGAGGTAGACCGCGCGATATAGTTCTTTTAAGGGATAATTTGACTTCCTTATTATAATTTACTTTTACTTGCTGTGCCCTATTAAAATTTTATTCTTTAGACCGTTCCAAGGCATCTGCTCCAATGCTATAACAATGTAATTTGGCAAGTAAACGTTGATGATTCAGGCAGTCGAATGCCTTGTAAAAGTCGAGCATAACTAAAGCCGTTTTCATCCCGTTACTAATACCCTGAGGAGGGTACCGAAGCCTTCCCGAAAACTGGATTGAAACGGAGATTGTGAGGAATAAGAAATGAGATGCTAAACTATTTTTTTTACAACCGTTGATGGCACAGTTGTTAGCTGTTAAGATAAATCAAAATAACATAAAAAAGCGTAAATTAGCTTAAAGCAGATTTGCCCAAAATTAGCGACGCTGGCTTTCGTATTATAAGGTGATCGGTGTTGAAACGTTTTACTTTATAATTTAATAAAGAAAATATTCAAATAAAATTCCCTCAGAAACAGTAGCCCTTAAATTTGTCGCTGTTTACATGAAACGAAGCATTCCCCATATCGGTCTTTACCGCCCTGACTCTAATCTAAAACGGTTGCGTTTCCCATTCGTTGTTTGTTTCTTTTATTAAAATGTTCTGCCTTTCTCGTAAAAATTTCCGCCCGTCTGCTAAAGAGAAACAATTTTCCTTTGTGGCAGTCTGGCTGTATATGATAAATGCCTTTGCAACATAATACCACTTCTATCACGCTAAAGAATATGTTGGAGTGTAAAACCTCTTTGACGTGTTGTTTTTGGACCCATGCCAATTCGAAACCAAAAGAAATCCTTTTTTTTCTTTACGGCACGAGATATAATTGTTCTCTTGATGAAATAATTCGCGAAGATGTTTCTTTGTTATGCGTCCGCAAAGTGACAATTTATGCAAAAAAGTATTTAGGTAATAATAATGTGAACTGCATAAATATAGCACGTTTTTCTTTGACAGTTTTAGATAATGGTTTTAATAATAGGACAAAATGAGCATACAGAACTGTTGAAAGAAAACCGTCGGAGATAATCACTTTTAAAATCTCAGGAATAGGAATTATTGCATTAAAAAGATATAATTGAAAAAGAGAACTTGAATCTCTGGGCCATTAGTGTTTATTTTTTGACTATTATGCATAAGTTAATTTAACTTATAAATGCTATTTTTTCTGTAGAATTGTTTACTACAATATTAGGACTAAAAAAATAAAACATTACGCATTAATCCAATGAAAAACTAGTTTCGGTCAGTCTTTTATAGAGGATTGTTCAAGAGAAACGTACTAAATTCAGATCTTCTATATGAGTAATTTTTTCACAGAGACACTGGAGCACTTAAAGTAGTTTTAGTGAGTGAGCTAGAAGGTCTTTATTTTCCATAATTAGCACACACATCTTTACAAAAAAAAGCACAACTTGTGGAAAAAGTCCGAAGATTAAGTTAAGTTTCCCTAAGGAAGATCTCTGTTTTTCATCTTAAGCCAAAATAAAATAAATAATTAGTAGTGTACAATTAAAAGAATTATCAATAATTAAGCTAAATGCTAACAATGTTTGAAAACTATTAAGACTGAGGAAGAAAAACATATAGCTCTCAAGTATTACAAACGTTAAGTCCTAACAGTGGAATCTGTAGTGGGAGAAAGATCAAAATACAAGAGTTCTAACAACACTACACCACAACTGGTTACGTTCTGGATGCGCGTTTCGCTAACCTATCATCAGCAGGTGATATAAACTAAAGTAACTTATCCTAACCGAGAATATTTATAGGTAAATGTGGTTACACTTGGTTGCATTCGACTGCACCGTTGTCAAGTAAGCAACAGAGGGGGCTATAGGGAATAGGCCCTCTGTCTTTATATAGTGCTTTTTTACCACATTTAACTATTCATATCATCTCAAATGCATCAATAATCTATTATTATATACGTTTTTAATTAACTTAAGATTATTTATTCCTATTTGGTGATTGTTTTCCAAAGCATGTTGGGCAAGGCTTGACTTTTCTGTTCTTCTGTATCTTAAATGTGCCATGTATTCTTTAAAACGAATGTTTATGGAGCGTTTAGTTTGCCCAACATATTTTAGATCGCAGTCATTACAGCTAATTTCATAGATGCCACTCCTCTCCTTCAAGCCGACTTTATCTTTAGGGTTTCCAAAAAGATTTTTCAAACTGTTTTCCGTTTTGTAGGCTACTCTAAAACCTACGTTTTTAAATACTTTTCTTAGACCTCTCGTATATCTGGGATCATATGGGATAACTATGAACTTATTGGGAGCCTCAGGTAAGTGAAGAATAGTGCCATTTTTTAACATCTTATGCTTATGTCTATTTACTAATTTATGTACAAAATTATCATTATAATCATTACTTTCAGCTATATTTTTAATCCGATTCATTTCATTAGTTAATGGAATATTGACTAACCTGTGAGTTAAGAAATGAAATGCAGCCGTTTTCTGTTGACGGCAATGAAATGAGTCGGATGTTATATATCTAACAGTATTAGTAAATTTCCTATAAATATCAAATTCTAATTTATCGTTATTTCTTTTCCCTTTTCGTATGTAAAATTATTAGAATGATATTTATTGTTTAATGTTTCTCAGAAAGTGTCCAAATTTCCTGTTATTATAAAAAATAGCAAATATATCTACAGAATGTAACAAGTTGTTGGTATAAAACTCATGTATTTTGTATTGCAAACCCCATATGCTTGAAATTAAAGCATACGGATTGTTTAAAAAACTTGCTTATAAACTTAGTAATTTAGAATTTGAACAATGGTTAGATTTCCAAAGAAAAATGTTCATAGTTATCCATGCCAAATTTTTGAATAAAATGTGTTTACTTAAAAATAAACTAAGAAAGTTGAAAACAGTTTTTACTTCTCATTTGTGTCTCCCACAAGCGAATTTAGTTTTGAAAAAATTTAAGATGACTGTACAACTGCTTTACCAATTGTCTTTGTTTTTGAAGCTTCAAGTCCAGGTCGTTTAAGTGTCCTGTGATGTCTATCAGGAATGCCAAGTCACAAAGCCATGTTGGATCACAAATTTGCGGCAACGTTTTTTCTTTCATTTCCATAAAATCAGCGATTTACTTTTAAGGTCATAAAATCTTTTTAGCATTTTTCCTTTGCTTAGCCACCTTACTTCGCAATAGTATGTCACATCCAAAAATGGTTTAAACTGGCAATGGTTGAGACCGCGGGATTTAATGAAATTGATGGTACTTAGTACTACATCAATAACGTTCTTCAATCGAATGGACTTAAATAAATAAATAAATAATCACCTTTATATTACAGAAATGCATATTTACATAGACAGTGTAATAATATTCAAAAAAAAAATGGCACCACAATGAGGCGAAGTCTAGCACAAGTCGGCTACTCTACTTAACCTCAAAAGTAATGCAGAAAATATATAATATAATAAAAGAAAATCAAATATATAACAAATATAGATAAAATCAATATATCCAAAATAATTCACAAGTAATTGCATAGTTATAGTTTAAAACATAACAAAATTATGGAGAAATTTGAAGTTGTGACACTAAAGACTTTGAAGTGTCAATAAAAAATTTTTAAATTGTTTTTTGAACTGAGTTACATTAAGTGAGATAAGATGATGTTGCAAATAGTTATATGTTTTAACGGCATTATACGTAAATGACCTCTGAAACATGGCTGAACGACGGTGAGGCATAGTTAAATGATTGTAAAACGAGTCCATGAATATTATTACGAGGTACCAATTTATTTTTTAGTTGAATAGATGCATCAGGGTTATTTAATACAAAAGTAGCCATATGATGAAGTCTGCGATTGTTCATTTTTAACTATTTAAGTTGTTCAAATGTATGCGATATATGGTCAAACTTTCTGAGTCCAAAAATGAACCTGCAACAGGAATTTTGAACCTTCTGAATCTTATTTTTATCCAAAATATCAACACAGTTACCATAAATAAAATCACAGTAATTAAAGTTGGATACAACTAAGGATTCGTACAGATTTTTGCGTAAGCGTAAATTTAGGATGTGTCTGTTACTGTACAAAAGTTTTAAAGCTAAAAATGATTTTTGCGTCAGTTTTTTAACATGTTCTTTAAATCTTAAATTTGAGTCTATAGGTAGTGTCGTGCCATTTAGAGCAACATTAAACCCTTCTTTTAAGGTATTTACCTGATTTTTATTTCCGAAAAACATAACTAAAGATTTTGTGGGAGTTAATTGTAAGCTTTGCTCGGACGACATTATTTTTAAATTGTTTAAATCATAATCAATTAAACCGGATGCATGTAGGGAATCCTGAATATTAAAAGAATAGTAAAGCTGAGTATCATCAGCATACGCTTGTGTTTGGCAATATTTTGTAGATTTCAGAATGTCAGCTGTATAAATAAGAAATAGTAAAGAGCCCAATATTGATCCTTGAGGCACCCCAGAGAGAATCGAAATTAGTTTTGAGAATTTATTTGCATAATATATCTTTTGAAACCTGTTTTCAAAATAAGAATTAATAAGATTAAGGGATGCCTCATCAAAGCCATAATATTTTAATTTGGAACAAAGAAGTTTTTGGTTGATGGTATCAAAAGCTTTAAAAAATCGAGAAGTACTAGCACGGTACATTTCTGCTGATCCCAAGCTCTTAAAACGTCATCTATTACCGTAGATAAAGCCACCGAAATACTAATTTTTTTTCTGAAACCACATCGAAAATCTGGTAAAATTTTATTAAATAAGACAAAAATATACAGTTGGTTATATAAAATTTTTTCAAACATTTTAGAGAGGGTTGGTAAACTGCTAATAATCCTTAAATCACTGACTTCGGATGGACATGATGTTTTCGGTATTGGTTTACCAATTGCGACCTTCCATTGGTCAGAAAAGTAGCCATTTTCTATGCAGAGATTAATAATATAAACAAGATATATATCAATAAAAGGGCTGCAATATTGCAGCATGTACCTCTTCAACTGTTGTCAACTTAAAAGAAAAACTAATATTATTTTTAAAAAGATTATTACTATAGAACTCAATTTTATTATCACAATTTAATACATTCCGCAAAAAAGATCCAAAATAATTACTAATTAAATTGGGATTCTGCACATTTTCGGGGATGGTTTTATCGTTTTTATTGCAGACATTTAAATCTTTTAATGCCCTCCAAATTTTACAATGGTTTTGATCAGCAGACAGTGAATCAAGATACCTTTTTTTTTTCATGTCTCACTACCGATAGTGTGAAATTTGTTAACCTTTTATAAGCTACCCAATCATCTGGATCACCCGTTCTTTTAAAAGTCTGTAAAGCCCGATTCCTCTGTTTCATGTATAATTTAAGGTTTTCAGTAAGCCACGGTGCTTTAGGCTTTGTTATTCAAACTTCTTTAATTGGGGCATGACGGTTAAACAAATCTAAAATAAGGTTATTAAATAAATTAATTTTTTCATCTATACTATTTACATAAAAAATATTATTCCATTCCAAATGGTTCAAGTCTTCACAAAAATTGTGATAGTTAAAAGATTTATAAGACCGAAACTTAATAATTGTAGGTACAACACGGACTTTATTTATAGTTAAACTGCAATAAACCATTCTGTGGTCTAATATATTATCCGCAGAGATCGTACTATGGCTTGAAACAAGTTTTTTATCTGAAACAAAAATTGGGTCAACTAGCGTAACCGCATTTCCGGATATCCTAGCAGGCTCATTAATAATTTGCGATAAGTTATAACTTTCAAAACAAGATCGGAATGGATTATTTAAATTAAATATAAAATAAGATATAAAATCTTCAATACAATTATTAATGTTTGTTTTAGGTGGACGGTAAAATACACCAATTGCTGTATATTTATTTTTAACTTTAATTTTAAAAATCAAGTACTCAAGTGATTCATTAACTGGAAAATCAAACTGAAAAAACTCAGGGGTATATGTTACCTTGAGGTAGGCCGCCACACCTCCTCCTCGGCTTTGTCGATCCCGCCTATAAAACCGATAACCTGGAACTGAAAATGCATCGGAATCAACACCATTATGCAGCCATGTTTCAGAAAATAGCATTATATCAAAATTTTGACTCTCCAAAATGTATTTAAAATCATTGAAACTAGTAAACATTGATCGTATATTCAGATGTCCCAAGTTCATTATTTAAAATTATTCAACCCAAAAAATATATATTTATATATGTGTGTGTGTGTGTGTGTGTATCAAGGAAGAAAACAAAAAGGTGTACGCAATCACTCAATATCAAAACACTAATTAACTACGTAGAAATACAACAACAAAAAATCGACTAACGAACACATTTTCTGCCTCACTCCCATAAATGTTGAAAACCTTTAATTTACAAAATCGTAAAAAGAAAGAAAAAACGGAAATTCCCTTATAAACTTGGATCACAAGTTTTGTTGGTGAATAATGCAATGACCAATTATTAATTCTTGCACATTCATAGCGGTTACTCTTTCCTTCAGAATTTCAATAAAACCTTTTTGTGAACCGACCATTGAAGGCGCATTATCTATGCACCCTCCAACCAATTTACAAAACTGCAAGCCATATTGCTCAAAAGTACTTTGCGCCTCGGCAAACATATCTTTTCCAGTAGTGGTCACTTGTAGTGTCCGTAAAACCAATAATTCCTCTGTCAGTATAAATTCTTCAACAACACCTCGTATAAAAATAGCTTAACTGGCCCGTAAGTAAATTATATTGAGTGAAATGCTTGCTGGAATAATGCCTCTTAATATTGTATTCTTTTAAAACAGAAATTGTTTCATTGCACAACAAACACATAGGTTTACCACTGTGCATGATAAAAAAAGTATCCATTAGTCCATTTGTTTTGGAATTGACGACATTCTGTGTCCATTTTTTCATCGCTTTTTTAAATCAGACATCTTGATAGATTTTTTTTCTTCTGAGCTGAATTTGCTTGAATATTTCCGGCATCTTTTCTTATCAGTTGTTAAAAAGTAATGAGTTGACACTCGCCCTGAGCTGTTTATATATTACCTAGAATACTCTCCAATCGTCGCACGCGAATATGTGATCGTACGCGAATATGCGATGCGAGCGCTCAACGCCGACTGTTATTCATAACGCATCGCTCGTATCGATTATTTCTGACTCGATCTGTGGCGTTCCACTGCGTACGCTTAATAAAATTATTTATCGATTTTAGTCTTTATTATTTGAAGAATACAGTTTTAGGTTGGTTGACAGTAATTACAAATAAATGTAGAGGATTATAGTGGGAAGAGGGCAGGCAAATAAAGCCACTATGGTAATTTATATCCCAACGTTTCGTGGTCAATCACCACTTTCTCAAGGGCCTATAATAAAGGAAAAGAAGAAGACGCATTACATTTAGTCCTACTATGATAAATCTATCTAATTGGAATGTCAGAAATTGTACTTAACCATATTTAAAAAATGATGAGCAACAATAAATTGAACACATTAAGACAAGAATAAATAACATTGTTTAACTTACCAATACCTCACGCGGTCTGGATGCCTTTATAAATCATTTTAGTGTATCTAAATTAAAAAGCTTCATGAGATAACTGCAAAATCTTAGCAAATACACCCTTTTTACGTTTTAAGTTATTCTTATAAGCAATGTTTTATTTCCAACTGATATAGGAAACGATATGAAGTTAGATATTAAAGAATTAGGGTTTTATCGCAAATAGTAGAACTACATCAAGACCGCGCAGTATGGCGTACACAAAGTCAACTAATACATAAATCAAACTTAAAAAATATTACGAAACATCTAACCTAGTAGGTCACAAATTTAAAATATAATAAAAATCCAGAAAAATAGTGAAAAAATAGGACAGGCGAGGGTAAAATTTTTTATATTATTGGTTTAAAACACGCTGGAAATGATCTCTATATTTATTTAGTATTGATGAGTAACAGCAACTTAAATTGCTTATATCTGTTCTAAAATTAATCGAATTATTCAGGTTAATATATATCATTTCTCCAATATTTACGCTTTATATAATTTTGTTCTTTATCAAAAATTATTGTGTTTGAAAAATCGAATTCATGACCCGTGTTGCGATGATGAAGGCTGAGAGCAGTTGTGTCTATTTTATTATGATTGCGACAGTCGTTTGTATGTTGTCGTAGGCGATCTTTTAAATATTGCCTCGTCTGACCGACATAAAACGTATTCCGGCACTGAGAACATGGAATTCCATAAACTACGTTTGACTCATATTCAACAGGCAGTCTATCTTTCAATCTTGTAAACAAATTGTTAACAGTTTTAACATTGTAAAAAGCAAAATTACGTTGATTATTGGTATCCTTAAAACATTTTTAAATCTTGGACAATCCTGTATAAAAGGAAACTTATAATACGCTTCATTTGGATGAAAATACAACACAAAATGTTTTAAGGGCTGATACGACAAATATTATTAGTAATTTTTATAATACTAGTTTTAACAACAAACACATTGGACCCATTAAAGAGTACCAGCACACCAAGAAATATTTAAAAGAAAACCAAGAGTTGATTGTCATGAGGTCGGACAAGGGTAACTCTACAGTGCTAATGTGGAAAGATCAGTATATGGATGCATTGAAACTTATGTTGTCAGATCAAGAAACATATAATGAAATTCCCAAAAATCCAACGAATAAATTTCAAAAGCAAGGTAATCTTCTAGTTGATGAATTGAAGGAGATGCCAAGAAATAAAAAAACACAATTCTGTACCTCCTCGTATATATGGAATGAGAAAAACACACAAGCCTGGTGTGAAATTGCGCCCGGTTGTTAGTTATGTAAATTCACCAAGTTACAACATAGCCGTCTTAATCCACAACACATTATCGTTGGTGACTTCAACTTTTAAGTTCAACTTAAAAAACTCCTATGAGTTTGTATCCTTTTCAAAAACAATGACTCTACCGCAAGATCATGTACTGGTTTTACTAGACGTTATATCATTATTTACTAATATTCCTAACCAATTAGTGTGTGCAATATTATTAATAAAAAATGGCCTTATCAAGGTCCTTGTTTATGAGAATGTTGACTTTCTGTTTTCAGTAAAGTTATTTTTTGTTCGATGGTAAATTTTATTCCCAAATTGAGGGAAGTGCCATGGGCAATCCATCAAGCCCGGTCTTGGCAAACCTTATAATGAATGACTTGATTGAGACAGTTTCTGACAGTCTGCCTTTTAGTCTGGGTTTCATAAGGCAATATGTGGATGACACTTTGGCCTCACTACCACGTGACAGGTTGCATGATATTTTGTACTTTTTCAACAGTTATCATAAGAGACTTCAGTTTACCATGGAGACTGAATCTGATGGTAAGATTGAGTTTCTGGATACGGTGGTCTACAGACAACCGAATGGGCAGATTTTGACTAGTTGGTAAATGAAACCAACTAGTTCTGGTAGACAATTAAATTTCAATTCTAACCACCCAATTTCACAAAAAATAATGACAGTCAAAAATTTATTGTATAGGACAAGCAACCTGTCGCATAAATCGTTTTACAATGACAATTTAATTAAAATTTAAAATATTCTTCTAAATAATAATTATCCGCTTAATTTCATAAATCAAATAATTACTAGATACAAAGGTAATACGAGTTTGAAGGAAAATGAGGACAATAATAAACTGTATTATAAGTTTCCTTTTATACAGGATTGTCCACTAAGATTCAAAAATGTTTTAAGGATACCAACAATCAATATAATTTTGCTTTTTACAATGTTAAAACTGTTAACAATTTGTTTACAAGATTGAAAGATAGACTGCCTGAATATGAGTCAAACGTGGTTTATGGAATTCCATGTTCCCAGTGCCGGAATACGTTTTAGGTCGGTCAGACGAGGCAGTACTTAAAAGATCGCCTACGACAACATACAAACGACTATCGCAATCATAATAAAATAGACACAACTGCTCTCAGTCTTCATCATCGCAATACGGGTCATGAATTTGATTTTTCAAACACAATAATTTTTGATAAAGAACAAAATTATATAAAGCGTAATATTGGAGAATGATAATATATTAACCTGAATAATTCGATTAATTTTAGAACAGATACAAAAAATTTAAGTTGCTGTTACTCATCAATACTAAATAAATATAAAGATCATTTCTAGAGTGGTTTAAACCCATAATATAAAAAATGTCCTATTTTTTTTTTTATTTTTCTGGGTTTTTGTTATATTTAAATTTGTGACCTACTAGGTTAGATGTTTCGTAACGTTTTTTTTGTAAGTTTGATTTATGTATTAGTTGACTTTGTAGACGCCATACTGCGCGGTCTTGATGTAGTTCTACTATTTGCGATAAACCCCTAATTCTTTAATATCTAACTTCATATCGTTTCCTATATCAGTCGGAAATAAAACATTGTTTATAAAAATAACTTAAAACGTAAAAAGGGTGTATTTGCTAAGATTTTGCAGTTACCTCATGAAGCTTTGTGATTTACATATACTAAATTATTTATAAAGGCATCCAGACCGCGTGATGTATTGGTAAGTTAAACAATGTTATTTATTCTTGTCTTAATGTGTTCAATTTCTTCTCTTCTTCTTCATTCCTGTTTAGCCTGTTACATAACAGGACTTATTGGCTTTGCTACGAGGCAGTCGCCAGATTTCCGTCCGGGGCTCAGAGTCGTTAAATCGGCGACCCTCGAAGTCGACCCTGCACCTTGGTCCTGTTTGGAGGCGTTATCGGTAGGATATCCGGATGGCGAGCTGAATACCCCGAATCTTTCAATACTTTAATAATTCCTCTTTAAATTTTTGAAATGCATCTAGGCTTCCACTAGGTGCCCCTTGAGAGTACTACTGATATCACGAGATGACCCTTTCTTTCAAGCTATCCCCTTACCCCTCCCACTCCCGCCACGTAGCGGCCGTTACGCTAATATTCTATGTAGAACTGCGGCAGACGAACGGGATAGAATGCAGGAACAACTAGGCCTCACACGTTCACAGCGTATGCTCCCTTTCTAGCGGGGTCGTTAGTTTCCACCTGAGCGGTTGAGTCTCCCGTTTCCCCCCGAAATAAAGCAGCAAAACCGAACACGTGGCACCACTTATGTTACAACACAGAGGTCTGCATTCGACGAGACGAACCGGAAGACTGTGTTCAATTTATTGTTCCTCCTCATTTTTTAAATAGGGTTAAGTACAATTTCTGACATTCCAATTAGATAGATTTATCATACCAACGACCGTACGACCAAATGTAATGTGTCTTCTTCTTTTTCTTTATTATAGGCCCTTGAGAAAGTGGTGATTGACCGCGAAACGTTGGGATATAAATTACCATAGTGGTTTTATTTGCCTGCCCTCTTCCCACTATAATCCTCTACATTGAACGATTTAAAGGGTGCTAGACGAATTCCATTACAAATAAACTATGTGTGTTAAATATTTAAATTTTTTGCGCGTTATTTTAAATTTCTGAATCTCTTGCGGACCAGATTGGAGCTGGTGGAGGGCCGAGGGTTGCCCATATATGCTGTAAAACATACACTTTACACGGGCGATACTTCTTTAATAATAATAAGTACTATACATAAGCTCTACTAACATCGTTATTAATTTAGCGCGAAGGTATTAGTTAAAGAATGTGGACACCATTGTACCGATAGGAGTATTATCAAGTTTTTTGTCTTCAGTTAAAGCGGGTGGTCGGCCAGTTTTAGGTAAGTCTCTAACTCTCACATGCCCTTCAAATTTGTGACATATTCTGCTCACACTTGACCGCGTAATTATATTCTCGTGATACTTTCTATTGAACAACACGCAAACTTCATCCTGGCTCCGTATTTTGTCTCCACGACCCAACAATATCCGAATTTCAATACGCTGCCTTTCTGAAAGCATTATAATTTAAAAATACCAAAGTTCCAAAATACTAACGCTAGCCTACAATTCAATGGTCAAACTGAAAGATTAACTGAATATATTATTTTATGTGCGTAGGTATTTGCCAAATGTACCACCAAATATAAAATAAACTGCCCTAGAATTTCAAGAATTTAATAGTTAATTTTAATTAAAAACTTATGTGGACTCGTTTTACTGCAACGAAATGTGCAGACCCCTAATTCGTTGCTAGTATCCGATTCAGTTTTAGAAGACCTTCTCACAGAGCTTCCACATTAGCTTAGTTGCCATTTGAAAAAAAAAGTTGGGATGCATACAAATTAAAGGATTCCAGGTAAGGGCCTGAGGTCTTACAGAAAGTGAACAACTATTTAAACCACCTCATGTGTTTCAATGATTTTTTTTTGAATTACTCATACAAAATATATGAATTTTGTGCGTTTTCTTTAAACAACCCTGTATATTTAGTATGTTGCAGTTCTTAAGCGTCTATATATTCATATAAAACTTTTTTCTTGTTTTGGAGTAGTATAAGTTAAACCTATTGAAAAGGCTTATTTTGTGTAATTCTGTTTTCTCTACCTATATATTTTTAGGTTTGAGTAAATTTTAACTTAATTTTATGTTTGTAATGCGCCTATAATTTGGGCTTATTTGTAATGGTTAGTGCCGCGGTAGTGCGAAAACTCTTTAACGTAATTAGCGGATGTCGCGCCAAAACGATGTAACTCCGTGTATGATCGGAACAGTTGGAAGGAGACAGCTGTTTTAACGAGGGATCCCGAGCGAGACGGTTCGGTGAAGGCGAGAGGCAGTTGAAGTTGAGTTGAGAGTTAAAGGGAGTGAAAGTCACGCCGGCGTACGAACGATGACGTCCTATGGAGGGTCTAGGTATCCAGTTGATTCCATAGCAGGTCAAGCAATCGGAGAGGTAGTGAGGATCACTAGGTTGATTAGTCTGGCTGCCTCATGAGTTGATCTTTTAGCTCCTGTCTTTTCGAACTAACAGCTGTTTGGTCTGAAAACTTCTGATAAAGGAAAGACTGTAAGTTATTTTTTGCTTTTACCGTACATTAAATGGAGACTGCGTTCTTGGCTAGTGACACCATCATAAACTAATAATAATTAGGACTGTCTAAGGACTAAAGCGGACTAATCTTTTCATTGATTTATTTCTTGTGCGCAGTGGCTATTTTTCGAACTATATATAAGGACTAGTAAGACCTAATCTATATTGATTTCATACTTATACTAGGTACGTAGTTATTTGTCGAATTTGTAATTAAATTTGGTGTTAGCAACTTCAATATTGGTTTAATTGGGTATTATCCATTCTCGATTCATCTGCAAACCTACCCTAGGAGTCTAAAAAAATTAAATGTTATTTAATTACAAAGCCCGGCATGCTTCATGTTTTACTCTAGAATATTATAATACTTGAATCATTAATGTTAGGTATAGCACTACCTAAATTTAGTTAACTAATAGTGAGAGATTGCACTTGACTGCATCTTTCCAATTTTTACATCACAAAAACGAAGCGTTTGCGGACCAATGTTTATGAAAACTTTGATTCTTGTTGATCGACAGTATTGTGAAAATATTGAGACGAAAGATATAAAAAATGTACTTCTTAAAAAAAGTTAGTTACTAAACTAAATGGCAGAAAACTGTGTAAACTTATTAATGAAACTGTGCTGTTTGGATACATTAGTCATCTCGCTGAAACATTTTCTCCGAGTTTATTATGGGCCAAATATTGGTAAAGAAGTCTTTAATGCAAAATAACGTTGCTTATTGCCATAAGTTAAGCGAATATTTGCAGCAAGGGTCAAAAAGGACACCAGTCAAAAAAGTTAAAAGTTCTGTCTAGAGAAGATGTTTTAAAATTTATTCATGGGGCATCGAATGAGACGTTTTTAATGAACAAAGTTACATCGAAGTGGATATCGACAAAAAGAACTTGTGAACATGCTAGTTACTCACCTAGAAGATAGAAAAACAGTTTTCGTAAGATAAAAGTCAATAAAAAGTGCGCGTTTACTATTAATGGCGAAGACGAAATGAACAGTTTGAAGCTTATAAGAGATTAACCCCCGTATTTACTAAAAAGGATTAAAAGTTAAACGAAATCTAGTTGCCATAAGTCCGCCAGTTACGTTTTACTTATGTCACTGTCACTTTGTAATTGTGCCATTTTGAAACATTATTTGTTAAATTGTTAAAAATGTCATCTTAAACTTATAACTGTCAAGTTAGACCTGGTCTAAATTTAAACCTCTTTATTAAATACGGATGTACATGTCTTTAGAGCTACGTGGTTGTTCAGAAAATCCTGACATGTATACAAGTAACTATCTCTGCATCGAATATCGGCAACTCTTCTCCCAGAGGCTGAAGCCAGTATGACTGCGTGGAAGAGCTATAGTAAGTGGAAAAGTACACCGGTTGCTGAAGAATATTTAAAGAACAGTATATCTTCAAAAAAAAGGCTTTAAGAAAACTAAGGCACGTATAACTTCTGGCGTTTCCTTACAGAAATTTGGTATCCAAACAATGAAACATGAATCAGCGTTTGCCGTAGACAATCTACCTACTAAACCTCTGTTAAAGGATTTAAGAAACATATTAATGTGTACATTTATGAATAAAAGACTTATGTACGCAACGATATCTATAAACGCCCCTGTTCCTTTACATTAAATCAAATGTTGAGATTATTAACTTGATAACTTGTGCAGTGAAAAATGGGTATATCCTAATAAAAGTTTTTTGTAACAGCGTCTTTTAATAATGCGTCATTGAACTATCAAAGATAGAGAGAAGTTCTAAAGCATAGTGGATAAAAAGAAAGATAAACCAAAATATCAACTCCGGAGAGAGTATAAACAAAGATAATGAAGAGTGAAGAAACCATTTTATAAAGAGACTTTAGTCTACTATTCTAAAAAATGAAATTTTAGATACTAAATATTACTAAAAATATGGAAGTAAAAGTTCTTATGATAACCAAAAAGTGTGAAGAGGAAAAAAAGAGTGATTTTGATTGAGAGTTAAATGTGTGTTAGTGGATAAATGACCCAAGTACATATTTATATACAAGATGTTGTTGGTTCAAAAAATGCGTTCCTGTTTTTTGGTTTTTGAGAATATATATTTTTTATACTGTCTCTTCTGTGTGACCTTTTGGGTAGTTTTAATATTAGCTATAGAATTAAGATACCGACTAGGGTTAGCACAATAACTGCAATATTGTATAGATAGTAATTTTTTATTCAGTGTCTCTTGTGATTGTTACAGTAAAGTTATAAACTTAAATGTGTCCGATCATTATGCTATATTTGTTTGAATGGAGACGTTGACTAACCTTTACATAAAAAAGGGATTCATAATAATGTTGAGAATTATCGTGGCATAAGTCTGTTATCTACAACAGCTGGTTTCATTTTTTTGTACAATTAATCTATTGTCATCGTACCGGCATGGTTTTACTATGAATAAAAGTATAGAGACAGCACTGTGCCAGTTTCAGCGTACCATAGTCGAGTCCCTAGATAGAGGATTATTGGTATTAGGTATGTTTATTGACTTTTCGCGCGCTTTCGATATAGTAGATCATAAGTTGTTGCTTTCAAAACTGTTTTAGGTCTTCTAAGGTCTTACTTGTCCGGCGGAAAGCAGACCGTGCGAGTAAACAGTACTCATAGTGACTTAAAAATTATTGATTCTGGGATTCTTCAAGGTTCTATATTGTGACCGTTCCTTTTCTTGATTTTTGCTAATGACCTGATCAGCTACATTACTAAAGTATCGGAAAATATTTCTGTAGTTGCATATGCTGATGACACCAATGCTTTAGTTACTGGTGACAGTTTTCTTTCACTAAAAACAAAAGCTGAAATATAAAAAATAATACTATGGTCCAAAAAAGAAACAAACTAAAAATAAATAAAAATAAAACTACAATAATAAATTTTTAAATGAGATCTAACAACAATATGGTAGACTTTAAACTATTCGAGAATTCGGAGGATCCATTGACTCTTGCAGAGAAAATCAAACTGTTGAGTATCACTTTTGATGAAAATTTAATGTAGAGAAAGTGGTGTTTTCATGTTGACGAACTTTCATCTAAACTGCGCAGTAACTGTTACGTATTAAATTTTATGTCCTTGCACTGGAGCAAAGATGTGCTTCTAACTCTTTATCATGTAAATAGACACTCTCGAATTTGGTATGGTATACTAAATTACCGGCGTAAAGTTCCACCAATTATGTCTCGAAGCTTTTAAAAATTTAAAGGTTTTGACTGTTGTTTGCATATTTAAATATATATATATATATATATATATATATATATATATATATATATATATATATATATATATATGAATCATGTTGTTTTGTATACCGTAACAAGCGTTTGTTTCAAGAAGTATGATCGTCTCATAGTTACGACACGAGATCGAAGTTGCTTATGTTACCTAAAAATCACCCATCTACTATGTATCAAAAATATATTTACTTTTCGCTATTTAATAAACTAAATAAAGAAATTAGAGATGCTGCCAACATAAATATTTTTAAAAAACGTTTAAAAAATGTACTGTTAGAAAAATACTGTTGCGATGTCCAGGAATTTACGTAAATGTATCTTATTTTGTATTGTCTAGTTTATAAGTATATCTATGTATTTAAGTTTTCTTTTTTACATGTTTTTGACCTTCTCACTATTTCTCCAATTATTGTAAATGTTTCGATGTGTACTTTTAAATTGAAGAAATAAATCATTGATTTTGATTTGCTTTATATACAGAGAGTTCGCAACGACTTTTTTTTCAATTCTATTCCAACTAAAACTGCCAAAAAAAACTAAATTCGTTCTTAGTTCGTTTGGCAGTTTGTGTCTTCAATCACGAAACTCAAATTCAGACGCAAAATGCTATTTAATATTTCAATTACAGATTATTCCGCAATTAATTAATAATTACCATGGTAACATTTATTTACTGATAATATAAATTGCTGTCAAATTTTCCGTTATATAGATATTTATCGGCTGTGTTTCGCAATTAAATAATAATTATTAAACAGGTTACGCTCGCAGCTGTTTATTACCAATTAGACGGATACGGGAACGAACGAGTTGCCTGGCAGACTATTTATGAGGGTTATATGGGTAATCAGTTTTCTGTTTAGGTATTATATTTCCGAACAAAATAGTTAATAGAGCATATCCATTTTACGTTATATTTAAAAATTAAAATATGCTATCTTACAAACTAAAATAATTCACATGCAACATGGGAAGGTAGAGAAAAATTTGCTATAAAAATAAATTTACTAGTTTGTTAAAGCGAAAACTAGAATAAAAAACTTTTTCGGGTCTTACAAGGATTTCTTTTGTACCATTTTAGGCTAATCATAAATCAATAACATAGAAAAAGGATGTATGTGTTCAAAGGAAGGAAACTGGTACATTAGGACATTTTGTGTATAGAAAACCGACGCATACAAATAGATACTTAAATGCAAATTCCCGTCACCATCCAGCACAAAGAAATCGGTTATTAACTCACTAGTATTCAGAGCTATTTCGATTTCTGATCAAGATTCTTTAATATCGGACACATCGAAACTAAAACCGATATGGATATAGTAATCCAACTTCGCCAAAGGAGAATGACAAAGAGGCACTATTAGACAGACTTGTTCTTCCCTACATACATGGCACTAGAGACAAAACAGGACGATTACGTTGGCGGTCCAACATACGTACAATCTTCAATAAACATAAGAAGATTGAACAATGCTTGCAATCCCCGAAAGATATTTTACCTTTCCAAACAGAAGGAGTATATAAAATTCCTTGCTCCTGTGGAGAAGTGTATGTGGGAGAAACAGGACGCTCAATATCAACTAGACTTAAGGAGTATAAACGATGTATTAAAAAGAAACAAATTGTTTAATCTGCTGTAGCTGAACAGCAGCATAACACTGGCCATTTCGTAAATGTAAAGTAAACCAAGGTTCTAGCATCGGTTCCAGGTTTTTGTAAACGAGAAATTAGAGAATCTATTGAAATATTTAAGAATACAAAAAAATTCAATACAGATACGGGTTACAGTCTACATCACCCGTGGAAACAGATCTTAACAGAGGGACACGGTTCGGCGAGCACAAGTCTGGTATAAAAGCCCGCCTGAATCTATTTGAGCTCATTCAGTGTTCAGATCTCGTGGAGTAAAGATCCCTGAAAATGCCTCGTGCATTCGAAGGCGAAACTTTGAATAGTAATTTCAATTTGACACGGTCTAAACCCAATTTTAGATTATCAGTCATCCATGGCGAGTAGTTATAATTATCTTTCTTTTGAAATTTTCTTAGCGCATGCTCATGGAACAGATTCAATATTAGGTTGCACATGTAAGAATTTTTTTTATCGATATTTGAAAAGGCATATACATTTTGCCAGCAAAAAGATTAGTTCTGAAAATTTTCATAGTGTATTTTGCTTAGTTATCTATATTTAAAAAAAGTAGGCAGGTTTGTTTTTGTTGTTTCTTTTTTGCATATAACGTAAACTATACAAAAAAAATCCGAGGGGAAATGAGCAGTTCCATTTCACGAAAATTTCCGGTAGACTAACTGCATCATATTATAGCACATCATGCTGTCTCTGTCGTATAAGGCATCTATTTACAGTATTATATTGAAATAGATGAGAAATACTTACCAAGAGTACTAGCAAGAAATACCAGCATATGGGCTTTAATTCTCGTTCCGCAGTTGTTTACTCACCTGCAAAAATAAATAAGCATGTAAGTACATTCAAATGTGAGGTAATGTAATGTTTGTGCTAACAAAGTTACATATTCGCGAGTCTGTATAATTATTTGTTTTGTATATGGGGTATTAAAGTTCACTTAACATAATTAAGATATACGAATAAGATATTAAGAATAATAAGATACTTGAGTATATTTTTTTCATGTAAGATTGTGTAAACTATTTACTACGGTTGTAGATAGAGCTTTTAAAGATCAAAAAAGAACAATTAAAGTGAAGGAAGCTTGAACAGAGCTAGCTGTTACTTAATGGAAATGTATTTAACTAAGTAAGCAAAATCTCTTGTTTAAAATTTCCAGCTAATTTATTTTACAATAACACAGGACAATGGTTTCGCCAACACCGTGGCCTCATCAGATGATAGACCTTAAAACATCAGTTAAGATCTATCATCTGGTGAAGCTACAATATTGGTGAATGAATTGTCATGTATTTTTTTTTGTGTATAATAAACTATGTTGAACAATTTTTTTATTTACTAGCGATTGAAGGTGTTGGTGCTTTTACCCCCTGTAGGCCTTTGTTTAATAAATACCATTTTATGCCACCTGCATTTATGCATATGTACCAGACGTTTCTCTACATTTATAGACATCCTGGTAATCTTCCACTTCTCGCGCACACTCATAATTATAATAAAAGATCCCCGAATAATATATTGCTTAACAAATATCAATTCACTAGAAAACTTGCCAGCAATATCAGGTCACTATCTCAGTCTGGCTTTGAGCAAAAAATGAAATTATATTCATTTTCAGAATTGTTTTTACAAGGTTAACGAGTATTTCTACTTTTAAATCTGTCCTAATATTTAGACCTATTCATTTTATTATATTTCTCTACTTGTTATATGTTACATTACGATATATTGGTTTGTATTTTTTTTAGTTTCATCTTGTTAACTAAACCACCAAACGAACAAAAGTATGGTTTATTGCCGGACGAAAATTTTTACAATTTTATATACAAAGCGAAATTTACCTTAAAGGAAAAAAGAACAAAACAATCAAAAATCGAAGTATTAATTGAAACGAAAATCAAATTTTTCGATGGGTCAATGCAAATACATATATTGTATATATAACATTCGTTAGGACATAACATTGCCATAAAGAAGTTAATGAATCCAGGTGACCGTATAGATAAGGAAATAAACAATAGATGTGCGAAGTGAATAATTTCTATGACATTGAAATCAAAATTAGGCGACCTTAAACTCTATTTTGGTATCGTTAAACAAGCAAAATAAGTGAAGTTAAACAAAAAGTGTACTAAACTAATGAAGTAATTAAATTATATTAAAAAAAAAGAAAATGTATAACTTTGATCTAATACTTAACAATAATAATTAATTTTAACGGATTATCAGACAGTTTGTTTCCCTATAAAATGATTTTCTTTATTTCTCTTTGGGACACATGCAGGTCTAGCCCACAAAATTGTGTCCACTATTTACATGTTAATTTAATCGTTAACATACACCTAAAACTACACAGCTACATATTATAATCTATTACTTAACATATAGTATAATATAATCAATACTGGAAAAAAAACTTATGTCTTAATACCCATTTAGAAAATTGGCCTTTAAAGCTTTTTTTTAATATTTTTGGAGGACATACAGAACAAATCAACGTTATCGCAGTGAACATTTGCAGAGTTTAACATTCTAAATATAGGAGAGTTTGCACAGCTATTAGTGTGAGCCATAGGAGGTACAAACGAACGAGTGTTTCTTAGATTTCTTTGAGGAACTGCTATTGGAATTTGGGATAAAAGATCAGTTGAATGGACTTGGCAACACATATTTTTTTTCAGAAAAACGATATCATTTATAAGCCTGCGATCTGCCAGGCTTAAGAGTTTAAATTCTTTACGTAAATAATTGTAATCTGTGGCCATGTTGTTCCTAAATGCCAAAGATTTTAAAAACTTGTTCTGTACGCGCTCCATTCTTTGAATATAGATAGACATCATACATGGGATTCCAAACAGAAGATGTGGAATTCAGTCGACTAAAAACATAAGCATGATAGAGGGTCAGTAAAGTACTATTATTTTAAAACGCTTCTGATTGCCTGTTTATGTATCCCAACATTCCAAACGCATTATTAACAATATTGTCAATTTGTTTATCAAAAAGCATCTTATCATCGAAGATAACGCCTAGGTCTCTTGCTTGGCCCTATCTACGAAGCTGGTTTGAATTCAAACTATAATTGAAAACCACTTTTTGGTGATTACGGGTAAAACTAATTGTAAAACATTTTTCAGTGTTTAAATATAGACTATTTGTAGAACAATATTGTTCAATCCTAGCGAGATCTGATTGCAATTGCTGACAATCGACGCTATCTTGTATTACTTTATAAATCTTCAGGTCATCCGCATAAAATAAATAATTCGAAAATTTAAAGCATTTACTGATATCATTTATATAAATGATAAAGAGTAAGGGTCCCAGATGACTCCCTTGGGGTACCCCAGATGTCGAGATAAATGAATCATACAAGGATCCCGCAACCGCAACAGAGTGCTCCTGATCGGTTAAATAAGATCTGAACCATTTGAGGATTATGCTGTCTACACCGATATCGGACAATTTATTAATAAGAATTTCATGGTTAATTTTATCGAATGCTTTGCTAAAGTCCGTGTAGATTGAATCGACCTGAAGACGGTTATCCAAACTATTTAAGATGAATTGCGAGTGACTAATGAGGTTAGAGTCAATCGATCTATTTGCAAAAAATCCGTGCTGCTGGCTATTGATTATGTTTTTAACTAGGTAAAAATATGTTTATAGACTAACTTTTCAAATACCTTTGCGAACGTACAGAGTTTGCAGATCGGTCTATAATTTTTTATGTTACTCCTATCACCAGACTCATTGAGCGATTGATTAAATGATTTTAGAAGTGGTTGGCATAAACCATTGGCGCATTTCTTGGCAAATATAGCAGGAATGCCATTTTAGGATCCAGTTCTCTAAGCACAGAAAGAACCTCCGACTCACACAATTGAAGTCGACTGAAAGTCGCATTTCCTGAAAAGCTCTCTGACGTTATTAGGTTGTTAGTTTTTGGCTCAAATACAGATTTAAAAAAAGTTGCAAAAAGGTTACAAACATCATTATTATTACTAGCTGTACAGTTTTCAAACTACACTTCCAAAGGTATATCTGTTTTTCCGCGTTTAGAAGATACAAAATGCCAAAATTTTTTGCAATTTGTGGGAATTTCCTCTTCAATATAATTGATATAATTTTGGTAGTTTTCTCTAATTAGTGTCTTTGAACGGCTTCCAAGAGTTCTAAATTCATTATAAAATCATTAACTCATTAAAAAGGTCTTTCAATGATGTACGCTTTGGTTTTTTTTCGATAGAGTGCAAACATAGGGATAGTTTTTAAATGTTCTGGAAGATGGTTGTTAAGTTTTATCGCATTGAAAATAATTAATTCTGTGGAAGGAACGGGTATGTCATGTCTAGAGTTTCTGGTAAGATATACATGTTGTGGCCTTCCGGGAAAGTGTTTTTATGTTTTTCATCAAACAAACGGTTTCTAAAATAAATAATGTAGCAAGTGTTAAAATTTCATGTTTTTTAAAACAGTATTGGCAGTGCGCTCTGTTATTTAGACCAAACAAGTAGCGAATTGCTCTCTTTTGAAGCCTAAAAAATACTAATTAGTTGTTCGGTGGTATAGCAGCCCCAAAAGGGAAGTAAGTAAGTCTGGTAGAAGACACGCCCAGTTCTTTTGAAACTGATCGAATGGCAAAGCAGGCGGTAGAAAGTTTTTTAGTTAAGGTATCAATACGCTTAGACCATTTTAGGTTATTATTTATATTCAAAACCAGGAATGTATTTAATATTGCTGTTAAGTAGCTGAAGTGGCTGCGAAGTCCACTTATAAGATAAGGCCACCGTTTTATGCACAGCCTTAATTATAACAAGGTCGTTGGAAATATTAGAATGTAAAGACGTTGTGTTAAATTCACTCTATGTTATGCTTGTGTCATCAGCAAAGAGAGAAATTTCTCCATTAATTTTTAGAATGGTATTATAATTAATGTATACTAAAAAATGAATAGGGTCCAAGACCGAACCTTGAGGGACTTTACTTGTAATCAGTTTACAATCAGAATCAGAACCATTTGCCCTTACAAATTGTTGCCTATTTCCGAGATAAGATGTAAACCAATTTAAAGAAATACCACAAACATTTAACTTGCTTATAAAAATTTTATGACTGACACAGTCAAAGGCATTTGCATAGTTACAAAAAACTGTCGATTTCTCAGTAATCTTTCAATGATTTTTGATAGCACAGGTAGTAGAGCAATCGGGCGATAATTGCAAAAGTTAGTTTTTTCGCCCCCTTTATGAAGAGGAATAATTATAGCTGTTTTAAGGCATTTAGGGAATGTACCTTTTATAAGGGATTCATTTATTGGTGTTGTAAGGTCCACTATGATTGGGAGCGGTAGGTTCAGGAATATTTGAATTGATAGGCCATCAGTGCTACACGAAGATTGCTTGTGATGTTATTTATTTCTTTTAATAGTTCCATGCTGCTAACAGGGCTTAAGAAAAGGCTATCAGCGACATTTTTGGATGAAGGGAGAAATGAAAGAGGATTTGAACTAAGTTAGCAGCTTCTATTTTAGTCCTTCTTTCTTGCTGCTACCAGCATCACATATATTTATATCTTAATACAGCGTGTGATAAAAGCAGGAAAACGGCGAAATATCGCAAGTACCGCTTATCTGAATTTAATGAAAATATGCACACTTAAGTATGAAGTTATGCCGGATCCAATGGCGAGTTCCGCATTGCTGTCAAGTGTACCGTTTTTCGGTTATAAAAGGAAATTTATTTTTTTTAAATAAAACACCCTATATTATATCACTTTTTTAAAATCTGCGTAAAATTCTCAATACTGCTTATTAAGAACACTTTTTATGAAAATCAACAGTTTTTGCGAAAATAAAGGTCTCATATCCATAATTTAATGTATTACCTGTTAATAAAATACCTAAACACAAAAAGTTACGTAATATGTTTGACAATGTCAATTTTGTTGATTTACAAAAATGGATCGTTTAATAATACAATACCAAAAACAAATACCTAATATAACAAACAATAAATTAATGAAACAAAGTAAGGTGTTTAAAATATTTTTCATTTACTTCCTGATAGTAGGCCAAATACTGTGGGAAAACATGTAATACATTCAAAAGGATGCAACCACCTCGATTCGTCAAATTTCGATTTCTGTTCATCGCTTTAAATCCTCGACGTGGTTAGACGTAGTTTTATACCCCACATTTTTAGGGTGTCCCCACAAAAAATAATCGAGTGGAGTCAAGTGCGGAGACCGAGGTGGTACTTAATACAGCAGGTAAATTAAGAAACTTACGGTTATTCGGAAATAGTTCTGCAATAGCTGTGACGATTTCGGTCCTTAAAAGATTCAAATATCGTTATGTTAATGTGTCTTCCATGAAGATGGGACCGATTATTTTTACACCCTTTATACCACATCAAACATTTATCTTTTGGGGAAATTGACGGGGCACTTTTATTGACTTGCCATCTTTATCAGATACTATCTTGTATCTCCCTTTTACTGATTTTATAGGTATTGGTGAATCTATAATTTTAAGTAGATTTTCTTCCGAGAAACTCGTATCTACTCGGCGCACAAGCCCCTTTTTTGGGTCAAATGGGTAGGGATATATGCAATAAGGTTATTTTCGTCAAAAATCTTGTTTACTACAATTTTATTTGCCCCTTCAGCGGATTTACAAAAAACTTGTACCCTGTTACGCCCTACAGTGTTGAGATAATCAATACATTTTTCATCCCCACCTAGATCGAAAAGTTTTTCACTAATTTTAAGTGGATGAAGCTTACCAAAATTAAGATATTTATGTTCGATAAATACTGAAAAAGGCCCAATACTATCACGCCTGTATCTATTGCTTAAATCGATTCTATAAACAACATCAGAGATTTGTTTTTCCGTGTTGCTGGACGATGATAAATTTCTTTGTCTAGTGTTTACGATATCATTAGAAAATACTTCCATATGATTTTCATTATAAGTTAGATCCACAACGTTAATGTTCTGTTTATCGGGGGGTTTATCTCCCCTTTCACCGTAGTTGCCCCCTGTCATGTTACACACATAGGGTTTCCATCTCCCCGGATTTGCCCGGACATGTTTGGGTTTCTAAGGCGTCCGGGGACGTCCGGGCGGATTTCCAAAAAATGTCCGGGTTAATGTTGAAAATCATAGTTTTAATAATAGGTATAACATTACATCAGCAAAGTTCATAAATTTATATAATCTCAACTAACTCGACCTTCGACAACTCGTGATGGCGCGCAACCAACATTACAGATTGGCCAAATCCGCTATATCAACGAAGTTCTACAAAGCGCGTTTTCGTTTCGTTTCGCCCATCTCTATGCGAGTGTTTTTGGTTTGTATTTTACTCGGGGATTCCCCTTTATAACCGAACGGCTCGAACGGTTTTGTTTTGACCAATCAGTGCATTCTGTGCATTTGGTTTTTTGTGGTTTGTGTTTTGTGCTTTTACATAGTACATCAATATATTATTTTGAGAGTTAATTATGCCAAAACGAAAGTGCGTTGTTTCGGATGAAATTCTTAATACATTTCCTTCTTTTAAAAAGGGAAAGTCGAGTTTTGAAGTAATGTGTAAGATATGCAGTGTAAATCTTAGCATTGCACACAAAGGCAAAAAAGACATCGAGGACCATATAGCTACTGAAAAACATAAAAAGAACTTGAAAAGTCAGGCAGGTCATTAAAAAAAAAACTAGTTAACGGTGTTAGAAAATCTAAATTATATTTATTATAATTTTAGGCACATCCAAACTAGACGTTTTTGTTAAGGCAACAAGTAAAGATAATGAAAAACTTGTTGCTGAAGCAACACAAGCATATCATACAGTCAAACATCACCAGTCATTTAATTCAATGGATTGTACAACTAAGATCCACAAGAAGATGTATCAGGACTCATCAATTTTAAAATCAGTGACTTGCGGCCATACGAAAGTTGAAGCCATAGTAAATGGAGTACTCGGAACGTCAACAGTAAAAGCTATCACAAATCAGATTAGTGGTATTTCGTTTATTGGAATTTCTACAGATGCCAGTAACCATAATGCAATTAAGATGTTTCCTATATTAATTCAATATTTTGATTTTAAAAAAGGGGGAATACAGATTAAACTAGTTGATATATGTAGCTCAGACAACGAAACATCGGAGACTGTTACAGACCTTTTATATTCCGTACTGGAAAAACTTAAACTTACTACAAAGTGCATTTCATTTTCTGGTGATAATTGTAACACCAACTTTGGTGGAATTAACAGGGCTGGTCAAAATAATATTTTTAGCAGATTAAAATCTAAAATAAATAATAATCTAATCGGCATTGGAAATCCGGCTCATATCATAAATAATGCGGTTCAGACCAGTTGTGACATCTTGCCAATTGACATAGAAAGTATAGTTTTAAAGCTGTTTAATTATTTTCACATTTTTACAGTTAGAGTGGCCTCTTTAAAACAATTTTGTGATTTTATTGACACAAATTACATGCTATTGTTATACCATTCCAAAACCAGGTGGCTTTCATTATTTCCGGTTATTGAAAGAGTGCTCAAGATGTTTGACGCTTTGAAGTCGTATTTTTTGTCTGAAAAAACTCCACCCTTTATTATTAAATCATTTTTCGAAAATTTATTTTCTGAAGCTTATTTATATTTTGTTCATTCTTTGATGTCAGTGTTTCACCAAAATATTGAACGTATTGAACGCGCTGATAATTCCGTTGTCGAGGTACTAGTCATCATTCTTGAAAATGTTATTGAGAACCTAACTAACAGATTAAAAACTAGGTTTATCCCACTAAAAGTCCGTGACATTTTAAAAAAAAGCTTCAGAAGAAGGTTTTGAAACAGAGTGCGATATATTTAGAAAAAATATATTTTGTATGTATGAAAAAGCTATCGATTATGTCAAAATTTGGATAAAACCTCTTGAACAGTTTAAATGTTTTAAGTGGATGAACTTAAATAATTTGGAGGCAAAAGACTGGGAGGTGGACATTTTACCATCCATAAACTATCTTTTAGAAAAAGGCGTCAATATTGACGATGCAAAGTTTTTTGACCAATACTTTTCCTTAAAACAATTTATAACTAACAGTTTTTCTGAAGAGCAGCATGATTTGTCAGCTCATAAAAAGTGGGTTATTTACCTTCAAAGTTGTGTATCAATTGAAGTATTTTCGGAACTATTAAATCTATGCGAATTTTTTTTCTCCATCACGGCACACAATGCAAATGTTGAGCGTATATTTTCTTTAATTGCTGCCCAGTGGACAAAGGAACGCAATAGGCTAACCCTTGATTCAATAAAAGGGATTATATTGACAATTTTTAATTATGATATGACCTGCAGTGAATTTTATGATTTTATTTTGTCACCTGAAAATATGTCTGTCCTAAATCAAATTCAGAAATCTGAAAAGTATCAAATAAAATAAGGAAATTTGGCACCTTTTTTTATGAAATCATTTTTTTTGTTCCTATGTTTTGCACTGTTCTATCTTTTGTTCCTATTTTTGTTCCGTCTTTTTTTTTAATAATAAATGTTTATTTAATTTTTACTTTTGCTCAAAATAAATAAGTAAGTACGTTAATTTATAGTTTTATTGTTTTAGTTAAAAATTTATACTACTATATCAGTTTTATAAAAGAGTCCGGGTTTCGTCCGGGTTTTAGGTCTTAAATGTCCTGGGTTTTAAAAAACTGATATGGAAACCCTATACACACATGAAGGGAGCGTGAAATTTAAATTAGAAAAGATACAACTCACAGTGGTATAGATCCTATTCAATTATAAATTAATAATCCAAAATTGGTTTAACACAGCACAAATACGGAACTCCGGAACACGCTTATCGCTTTATTTTCAGTCAAGGTCGCACTTTCGATACCGATAGCAGGTCAAATCGAACTAATATATTTTTGTAAATCAACAAAACCGTCATCGTCAAACATATCAGGTAACCGTTTGTGTGCAGGTATTTAATAAAACGTAATACATTATCTTATGGATAACTGTCGACTTTCATAATAAGTGCTCTTAATAAAAAGTATTGACAATTTTACACAGATTTTAAAAAATTAATATAATATAGAGTGTTCCATCAAAAAGAGTAATTTTCCTTTCATAACAGAAAAACGGTGAATTAAATTCAGGTAAGCTGAGACACTTCCTTAGTTTTCTTTCAAGCTGTATATGCAACTATTGGCAAAAAAATAATTTTTGCAACTTTTTTGAACTCCAGATATAAGAATATGGAATAAAAAAGTGCATATATTAATAACACTATCATTTCTTTTTCGCTTAGGCCAGTCAGATTTAGCCACAAATGACTTATATTACACAGGCTATCATAAACCGATTTTAAAACTAACGACTTGTTTGCAAAACGGTCAAAATAAAATCACAGACAACACCCTCGCCATTCAAGACTCCACAAAGAATTTACAAAGACGCTTTCGCGCAATTTCGGCCCAAATATTTTTGAGTCATTAAGCCGGGCCCTCAAATTAGACAAAGCCAAATTGCCTAACGTAAAATCTTACGAAACGCTGTTCACTGATCCGCCATTTGTTTTGAGGATTCTACTAGCCTTATTCTCGGGCCGCTCTCATCCATTATCTCTCGAGAAACGAAACAAAACGAAATTGGGGTCATTTTATATCTAGAATTTTTTTGGCTTGAACTTTCGGAGTCTCCTTTGGAAAATTTAAATAAGCAAAGCTAATCAGAAAGGCAGGTCTTTGCCAAAGTTTTAAAATACGTTTCAATGAATGGTTTTGACGTTAATGTTGCTGGAAAATTGAAAATGTTTCCCTATTTAAATGAAAATCTTTGCAAAGGTAAAATAGTATTTGTAGCAAAATAATAAATGATCACAAAAGTTATTTTAATTACTTTTTTTATAAAAAGAAGTACAATATATACAATTGAAATACAGAATATTAGGAATAAATTGAAATACAAAATATTAGAATGTAAAAATTGAACAAAATATTAGAATATAAAAATTTAAATGTCATGTTTATAGGCAAACAAGGTCTGCATAGCGATTTTAATAACCGTTGCACAGACTCAGACGCTTTCCGAGTCACTGTAATGCAGCCCTTAGAAAATTGAAAAATATCAACGAGATTAATAATTCATAAATAATGATGAGCATTAAAACTAATCTTATTATTAAAAAGTGAATATTAAACATGAAGTGTGAGAACAAAAACAAACAAAACAATATCAATATGTTCTAATTATACAGCGGACATCAGGGGGCTCAGAGAGCAAGAAGCAAACAAAAATATAATTAAAAAATATGTAAATATATAAAAATCAAGAAGAGGTGCTTGTCAATAACTAATTAAGTAAATAAGCAGTAATAGTATCCATAGATTGCAAAATTCATCGGTTCAAATTAAAATTAGATTTGAGAATGCAACATATTTTTTATATGTGTCTTGAAGCTACGTAACGGAAGTTGTTTAATATTATTTGATAAATTATTCCACTTCTGAACTGCGACGAAGCTGAATGATTTTTGAAATGCTGCTGACCTATACTGTGCGATCCTAAAAGAATCTAAATATCGAGTACCGTAGTTACGCTCCTGCGTTGTGAATATAGACCTTAAATATGGAGGTTGATTAGTTGTTAATATGCGAAAAATAAATAAGAACATATGATACTCGCGCTTTCTCGCCATTGACAGGATAGAATATCTATTGAGATACAGTGTAATATGGTTCCTAAATGGTATATTATGTGCGAAACGTAGGCATGAATTTTGAAGTTTTTGTATGGAATGTCTAGTGTGCGCGCTTAGTGAGTTATATCGCCATAGTCAAGTGATGCTAACACTAGAGAATCACATAATGAATATTTTGTTTCACTAGGTAGATGGCGTTTAAGTTTATACAATTTCTCCAGACGCATATATGCAATACGAAGTTTCTCCTTAATAGAGCGTCAAAATTTAGTTTGTTATCGATAAAAATACCCAAATTCTTAGCTACGGTTACAATTTGTACGGACACATCATCTGCTTTAACCTAGAAATTAGATGACACATTTTTCAAGAGATTTTTATTAGATCAAAAAAATATGACGCAAGATTTGGAGGCATTTAACATAGAAAGACAGCTTTCACGGCTGTGGTCAACTAAGAAATCATGGTGCTTGGGATTAGACCGTGTCAAAATGGAATTACTTTCCGACGTTTCGCCTTCAATTGCACGAGGGATCTTCACTTCACCAGATCGGAACACTGAATGAGCTCAGAGAGACCCAGGCCGGCTATTTATAGTCGATTTGTGTTTACCGAAGCGTGACTCGATGTAACGATCGGTTTCCACGTATGATGTAGACTGAAGCCCATATCTCTATTAAAATTGTTAGGATGCTTATAAATTTCAATAGATTTTCTAATTTTGCGTTTATAGAGTCCCGAAACCGATGCAAGAACTTTGGTTTCTTTTACATTTATGACATGCCCAGTAGAATGTTGGTGTTCAAATACAGCAGATTGTACCATTTGTTTCTTTCTCATACATCGTTCATGTTCCTTAAGCCTAGTCGATATGGACCGTCCAGTTTCTCCAATATAAACATCACCACAGGAACAAGGAATTGCATGTACTCTTTCCGTTTGAAAAGGAATAATGTCCTTTGGCGATCTCAAACATTGTCCAATTTTCTTGTGTGTGTTGAAGATCGTACGTATGTTGGACCGGCGAAGTAACCTTGCAATCGTCTCTGTGGTTGTGCAAGCTTTGCTTGCCAATAGCTTTGCTCAGCTTCGGCTTGAGATGAGCAGCGGGACGATGTAGGACGTAGTAGGTATTTGTTCGTAGTAAATGAGTAATAATTATCGTGGTTAATAACGTACTGATTTATTCTAAGATTTACATTCCATTTATACAACTATCAATGATGCAAAATAGTAAAATTTAATAACATTATATTATGTATAGTCATCAGAACGTGCAAGGTTCAACTGACGTGACGGTAAGAAGGTCAGTGTAGACACTGTACATACCATCTAAGTAAATATTAAATATGCATAGAATTGTCTTATTAAATTATAGAAATTTTATGTGTAATTGTGAGAATTATACATTCTGTGGCCTGTCTCCGATGGATGAAGTGAGAGATCTTAACTCAAATTCCTCGTTTTGAGTGGTCCTGTGATCTGGTTTCCTGTTGCGTTTCTTCTGTTGATGCTGTGCTACAATGATTTTGGCTGTATACCATCCTGCAATTATAAGAATGGCTATGATAATTGTAGTGATGCTGCTAATTGCTATGGAATGATGGTGAATGTTTCGCCAAAGAATGTTCTGTAGTTGCTCTTGTTGGTGTTCTTGATCGTTTATCAATTCATGAAGGCTGTCTGTCAGTTCGAACACTGGCTCGGTTGGTAAAATGTCTAGTTGTTTCTGGTGGATCGCATTGCCTAATAAGTTTGGGACCGCTTTGGAATAACTATTTAACACTGGAACGGTGGTGCTTCGTTTAGATGTTTTGTTTTGTTTGAATTATACACTCTTGAGATATTTGAATTATCCCTGTTGCGTTTATTGCAACATCTTCCCGCGCACCATGGATTTCTCTTCGATAATTTCCTTCACTTCTTCTTCAAATTGTTTTGATGCTCCCAAAAATGTAGTGCCGTTGTCACTATACATATTTTCACAATGACCTCTTCTTGCAGTGAACCGTCTGAATGCAGCTAAAAATGCTTCGGTTGACATATCGCTGACCACTTCTAAATGAATCGCTTTGGTGGCAAGGCACACGAATACTGAAATGTAGCCCTTGTACGACTTATGTCCTCTCCCTTTGGTGGTTCTAATTTGAATTGGACCAGCATAGTCCACCCCTGAGTTTATGAATGGTGGTGCTGGAGTTACTCTTGGTTTCTGTTCAGCTTTTTTCTTGCCATGTACGACAGACTTCCTGACAACTGTGATTATACGGTTGGTTTTGGTTGCTTGTAGATGGACGGACGATAAGGTTGATGGACGGATACACGGTTGTGTATATTGGACGGATGTTCTTCGGTTGAAGAACGGCTTTAAGGCTCGAAGGACCAATGTGCAAGCTTTGCTTGCCAATAGCTTTGCTCAGCTTCGGCTTGAGATGAGCAGCGGGACGATGTAGGACGTAGTAGGTATTTGTTCGTAGTAAATGAGTAATAATTATCGTGGTTAATAACGTACTGATTTATTCTAAGATTTACATTCCATTTATACAACTATCAATTAAACAATGCGTGCGATCTCAATGATGCAAAATAGTAAAATTTAATAACATTATATTATGTATAGTCATCAGAACGTGCAAGGTTCAACTGACGTGACGGTAAGAAGGTCAGTGTAGACACTGTACATACCATCTAAGTAAATATTAAATATGCATAGAATTGTCTTATTAAATTATAGAAATTTTATGTGTAATTGTGAGAATTAGACAGTGGTTCCGTGTATAAATGGACGAACTACATTTCCTATCGGTAATTCCTTATTAGTATCATTTCGTAGAGTAGGATTATTATATTTTCTAATTGATCGTCTAATATCATCAAAGAATTTTGATCACAAATCGCGAGAGCTCTGTAAACCAATGAATTAATGACTGATTGCTTTTGTGCTGGATGATGATGGGAATTTGCATTTAAGTACCTGTTCGTATGCGTTGGTTTTCTATATACAGAGTGTCCTAAGGAACGATCCCTTTTGTACAAGAACATCTAGAAAAAGAATCGTGCCTTCTGATTCAATTTCCATTGTAGATTTTATGCTAGCATGTTGTTGATTTAGATGATCAAGAAACCCAGGAAGGTTTTCTAGACCATCTAGCATCCTATAGTCTAGAGTATCAAATGCTTTATTGAAATCAAGCAAGCAAAGGCAAGCAAACTCTTTTTGATCTTCCTTATGTCTGATTTCATTAACAAGATTACAAAGATAAGTTGTAGTGCTAAATGCCTTTCTAAAACCTGATTGACATTCCGGAATTAAATCATGTGAACTACAAAATGAAATTATTTGATTATAAATATGTTTTTCCAGCACTTTAGAAATTACGGACAAGATGCTGACAGGCCTTAAATCTTTTAGTTATTTAGGGTTAGGTTTCTTAGGCACAGGTTTTATAATGGTCTTTTTCCAAAGTTTTGGAAAAGCGCGATTCAATATGCAAGTATTAATAATATTCAATAATAGATTTTCACAAAAAGGCAGACATAATTTCAAATCTTTAAGTGAAAGACCATCTTCACCAATAGAATTAGTTTTTATGGAATTTATATATTTTTTTTCATACACTTATGGCTACCTTAACAGGAAAAACAGTATGCATCTTTTTTGGATAGTTTACTCAAATCTAAATTAAATACCGGCATTTCGATCCTGTTCTCTGTCAACCGCAGGCCAAGATTTCATATCTAGATATTGTTAACAAAGTATTTTGTAAACTAGAGGGCACAAACCAAAATGGGGTAATTTAGATCTTCAAAAAGTTTAAATAACTAAGGCTAATCAGAAAGACTGGTCTTTGCCAAAGTTTTAAAATTATTAGTGAACGAGTTTGTTGTGAATGTTGCTGGTAAATTGAAAATGTTTCGTTATTAAAATAAAAATCTTTAAAATTTGATTTTCGGGTTTAGGACAATACATAGAAGCTCTTTTAACTATGAAGTTGTCAAAATTTTTAAAAAAGGGGAGCAATTTTTAGAAACTTACCTATTTGTAATGTAATTAGATTCTTCGATCATTTTTTGAAAATTCGCCAATGACGTCATCATAAAAACGTTGATACTCCGACATATTTTGGAGAAGTTTATTTTCAACAGCGATGTATGCAAAAGTCTCTCCTGTCCCGTTGAAATTTCTCACGAAATTTTTTTACGTTTAAGTGTTGAAAAATTGCGTTCCGCTGATGAACCTCTGGCAGGTATTGTCAATACTAATTCACATAATTTCGACAGTTTGGCGTAGGCATCTTCCAGCTCCTTGTCTTTTAAAAATTGCATTAGTTCCTTAGCGTTCTTTTTGCGCTAATGTCATCAGTTTCGTAAATCACTTTTAGTTCAGAAGAAGAAAAGATTTAAACGCATCTTCTGGAAAAGTTTTTCCTTTAAATGCATCAAAGTAATAGAGCTCGAGGAATTTAAAATCATTTAATCCATTTAATCTATAGTTTATTTGTTGCTGAATTTGATCGATTATTTCATAAAAGAGGCGTATGATGTTTGAATCTCCCACCTACATTTAAGGTCATCGTTTTCTTCCAAAATAGGTCAAAGTCATCCCTTTTGTGGCTTAACATGGACTTAAAATCAACCACTTTTTTTAGGCAAAAAGCAATATCATTTGTTTTAGTTTGTAATATATTAAAAACATTGTCCGAGAATGGAAATATTTCTGAAAATATGTTCAACAAATAGTTAAAAGTAAAATCTCGTTTCAAACAGTCCAAAAAACCCCCTCGAACTATTTATTGCTTCTGAGTCCCACGTTTCATTATTTTCTATTATATTCTCAAATAGTTCAATCATTGATTCACGTTTTTCAGACACTATTAACACAAGTCTTCCATTATAGTTGCACCTAGTAGGAGCTACTTTGGGCAATCGTTTGTGGAAAATGGTGTCCAAAGCTTGTGTACGTTTTGTTGACTTGGAAAAAAAAGCAGCCATGCCACTTAAAGTAACGAAAAATACTTTACACTCTTTAATGTGATTGATGGACTGGGATAAAACTAAATTTAATTTATGAGCCAAACAATAAAACACAGCACTTGGGAAAGTTTCCCGAACTTTAGCTTGCAGACCCACTAAATGTTCTTCCATCACTGCAGCTCCATCATAACTTTGAGCCACTAATTTTTCCTCTGCACTAATTTCTTTAGTAACGTTATAAACTACGTTACATAATGCATCTGCTGTACGATTTGAGGACAAATTCTTAAAACCTAAAAATCGCTCTTGAATACTTCCTTCTGTTTTAACGTAGCGTATTACTATAGTTAATTGGCTAAAATTAGTGATATCAGTTGTTTCCTCCAGAACAATCGCAATGAACCGCGCCTCGCCAATCTCCTGCTTAATTCTTTTTAGAATAATGGTTGCAACAGCGGAAATTAAATCATTCTGGATTCGATTCGACATTCCGCGAAAAGCGCTAAACTGCTCTAAATGATTTTTTAAGCAATCATCATATTTAGCCATTAAACCAAGTAAATCTTGAAAATTGCCTCTATTTGAAGAAACCCTTGTTTCGTCATGACCTAAATCTCAATTCATCATAAGTCTTCTTAATATTTGCCTATTTTTATCGACTATTTCATTGTGTTGGCGGTGACTAATTTCCAACTGTTTATTAAGGGCGTGTCCAATTCTGGTTTTGCCGGAGACTTTTTCTTTTATGACGGCCTGCAAATGCGCTTTGGACATAATGTGTCATTTTACAGCTTTATGGAAATTGTTTAAATTGGAAAAACCAGTTTTATTCCAGAGACCTTTTTCATTTTCAAAAAGTAAACATGACCAAGAAAATAATTTACTCATATTTTCACAACATGTTAGCCATTTAAATTGTTCGTATTGTTTTCCGGATAAAAAATGTCTAATACAGTTTTTCATTTTTGTGGTTAAATTTTTCATAGGCGGTTTTGCTCTTCCTTTGGAAATTATTTCAAGCTTATCAGCGAAGTTTAATGTTGAATATATCTTTATTATTAAGACACACACCACATATTCACACACACTCTTCTTACTAAATTCTCCATTTTCACATTTTCAACGTTATTACCGACAGCCGAAGTTGAGGGTATTTGCATATCCACGTCCGTATTATTGTCTTCCATATCGTACCATGCACGACGCGACGTACGTATCACGCAACACACGGATAGCTGTTCAAACAAAGAACCTACTCCAACGATAGCTTCCGCCCCCACTTAAAGCACGCGACTGAAATGCAAAAACTGCAAACAGCCGGTGGAAAGTTCAATTACCTCTGGCTCGACTCATAGGAAATCAAGCAAACTAGACTTGGCTGCACAGAAGCTAGCGGCCCGCATAGGTTCTATTCCATTTTCTATTGTCGCTCGGTCTCATTTATTATGGGCTTGATAATTGAGATAATATTTTAGCATTTTTAATATAAACTAAATTAATGGTTTCCTATTTCAAAAATTACATTTTAGAATACGTTTTGTAATTTTTTTTGGGGAAGTACTGCTTCCCTTGCTTCCATGAACTGCACGCCCCTGATTGCTAAATACATATGGAATAACAGTACAACAGAAATTTAAAAATAAACACTTATTAAAAAATATTGGTTTTTACAAACAAAATACCTACATATTTCTGCAGACCATCGATTTAGTCGCCCGCTGTATGTTTCCAAAGTCACTTATATATATATATATATATATATATATATATATATATATATATATATATATATATATATGTATACATAAAGTAATGTCAATATTGTTTTAAGTGTTTAGAGGGAAAAGATTGTACTTAAATTTTATTATGTGTCATATATTGGACCACGATTTTAGTTTAGTTTTTGACGCAAGGTTCCTTATTGTTTGAAATAGATACGTAATATAAAATATTTTAATTTGTATATAAGATCTCTATTTTAGAAGTTTTTTTATAGTGTCCCGTATACTATGTACTAATTGTTTATCGCCCTGTGTTTTTTTTAGTTGTTTAAATTAATTTCTAATCTAATCTCTCTTTTTTTATATTTTTTAGTATTTGTTTATTTTTAAATTTCTCTTTTACTGCTATTTCAAATGAATATTATAATTATCAGAGAAAAGAAAAATAATTACATTCTTGTTTTCTCTTTTTCAGTCTTAAAAAAGACCAAATAAAGGGTCGAAACGTCGATAACTTTGTAATTTAATCAGATTTTATTTATTGTCCTAAGCCCGATCTACTTTCACTATAAAAATCTTTGAAAAGAAAAATAGTATTTGCAGCAAAATACAGGGTTAAAAAAAATATTTTAATTACTTTTCTCATAACATCGCGATCATAAAATTCTAATACAGCATCACTACAGCCCTTGGACTATATAAAACGCAGGCTATCAGTCAGCTACGTATTTTCCCAAATTTGGTTATTTCAAAGGAATGGTCCATTTTTCTTTAAGAGACCTGATTATATGAATTTAAAGAACAGATCTCGGTCAGATACATATAATGTTGCTTTAAAAGCAATCCGGCAAGTGTTTCCACCTTCGGTCATTATTAGACCTAAAATGTATTAGAAAAACCTCAATTATATTTACAAAAAGAACAAAAATGTTAATCTTACCAAACTAAATAGCCACTATAAATTAAAATAGAAAAATCCGCACATACAAATAAATATTTAAATTTTAGTTCTCACCATCATCCATCTCAAAAACAATCTGTCATCAATTCATTACTTTATTATTCTATATTAACCTACCTCTGGAATCGGCAACGATTCGTCCCAAAAAAAAAAAGATTTTAGTTACTCGTTACAAAAACAACTGTTTTACTATATATATTGTATTAGGTAATTTTCTTGATTATGAAAAACTCGTCTTATTTAAAATGTGTTTATAAGAAGAAAGTGTTTTTAGCTTCTTTTTAATAATCTAATTTAAAAAAGTGACAATTATTTTATGACTTGTTTCAAAAATGTACAGGGTGAGTCATTGTATTTGACACCTACCTACAGGGTTTATTAACGAAGAAGGAAACATGTAAATATACAAAATTTAGGGCTTCTTTTAAACTTATTTTGGGATTAACTATAATAAGTTTTGCATTATATTATAATATTACCTTAGACTTATATGGCAAGTAATGTTGCAGTTAAACTAAAATAATTAATAAACGCTTTGCGCCAATATAATCAAATTATTACACTACACATTTTGTATTTACACTTTTTCTCTATCTTTGTTAATAAATAACCCTGTAGGTGGGTGTCATAATATAATAACTCACCCCGTACATACAAGTGTCTCTAAAAGCAAAAAATGTTCCTCTTCCTGTATAAGTTAATAGGTATAAAACTGCATTTTGATTAAAATAATATTTAACGTTGTTTTTTTTATTTAATTATACAGCTTTTTGTAGCAATAAGTTTGTTTCCTATTAAACCGTATGCTTACTCCTAGAAACTTTATTTCAAGCTAACCTGTATCAGATTTCAACCCTAAAGATTACCAGCCAAATTCAATATTCCTCTATTAACTAAAAGATCTCTTCTAATATTTAGTGATTGGAAAGACAGCGTCTCGTTCCTGTTCTCGAGTCGATGGTTACCGCACGAAATTATCCCATTAAAATAAGTTATCTATGGCGTAAGCTATAGATAACTCATTTAAATGGGATATTTACTCCGATTTTCTTTAAAGAGCAAAAGCTTTTGCTTTTATATTTAAGTACGGTTGACATTTCTAAACAAGTTCTACTGCACTTTTATTCTAAATTACTTCGTTTCGATGATATGGACACAACACTTCATGGTCTGTAACAACAAATTATTACTTCTTTTGTCCACACCAATTATATTGCTTTTTGTTTTCAATCAAATCTGAAACTGCGAATATATCCTGACATGACTGATTAGGCGAATAGGTTGATTGGAATTTTGTAATATCGTATACCTCTGTGCAGGTTATTAAAGAATAGCAGCTAAATTTCTCGTAAAAAAATACACCGGAATTTTATTATTGCAAATGGAAAACATGGCTTTTCACATTTAAAAACTTTTTTTTTTGGTTCAGGCAGTAAACAGAGGTTAAAATATTTTGATACGCCATAAATACAGTATTTCTCAATATATTTACGCCTTTTTTTGTAGGCATATATATATCGGAGTGTAAAACTACGAAAGAGAGACAAAATAATACTTTTAAATTAATAAAAATAATAATAAAAATTTTCTTTAAATTGATTGAAAAATATTTATAAAATTACATATATTAGAAAAACTGATGATAATATAAAAATATTATACAAAATATTTTTGTCATTTTCTTAGTTTTAACAACACATAGAAATAGTACAAATTTCCTACCAAATAACTTATCGTATAATGATTTACATGCTTTTATTAAATATTTGAATATTTAAAGTTTTTTCTAAATACTTTGGTAGCGAAAAAGATTTTTGTTTGTCCATGTCAAATAATCTGAACACATTTAAAAATAACTTTATGGAAATTGTTTATAAAAAGTTTTAATATATATTTTATTTTCAAAAAGTATCGCCAATAAAATAATTTATTATTTTTCATAAAGCACCTATTAGCCATTTAAACTGTTCGTATTGTTTTTCCGGATAAAAATGTCAATACAGTTTTTCATTTTTGTGTAAACTTTTATAGGCGGTTTTGCCCTGATTAAAATATTCCAAGCTTATCAGCGAAGAGAGAATATCCCTTTATTATTAAGACACACACCACACACTCACACACACTCTTCTTAAAATTTAACATTTTCAAGTTATAAATAATGGAATTTGCAATATATTTTTTCTTCCATTTTTAAAATATTTTTTAAACACACGGATAACTACAAACAAAATACTCCCATACCCATTATAAAATGCAAAAATTGCAAACAGCAAAGTTCAAAATTGGGCGACATCACAGGAAAAACATACAGGACTTGGCTGCAAAATATACCCGCGCAAGTAGCACTTTTATTATTCCATATTTTAGCACTTTTTATATAAACAAATTATTTTCATTTCAAAAATTACATTTTAGAAGATGTTTTGTAATCTTTTTGAGGAAGCACTGCTTTCCTTGCTTGCATGGACTGCACGCCCCTGAGTGCTAAATACATATGGAATAACAGTACAACAGAAATTTAAAGATAAACACAGATTAAAAAATATTGGTTTTTACCAACAAAATACCTACATATTTCTGCAGACCATCGATTTAGACGGCAGCTGTATGTTTCCAAAGTCACTTGTATATATGTATATATAAAGTAATGTCAATATTGTTTTAATCGTTTAGAGGTAAAAGATTGTACTAAAATTGTTTTATGTGTCATATATTGGACCACGATTTTAGTTTAGTTTTAGTCGCAAGGTTCCTTATCGCCCTGTGTTATTTTTTTTAGTTGTTTAAATTAACTTTACTAATCTCAGTTTTTTTATATTTTTTTAATATTTGTTTATTTTTAGATTTCTCTTTTACTGTTATTTCAAATGAATATTGTAATTATCAGGGAATTATTGTTGTTGTTTCCTCTTTTCAGTCTTAAAAAAGACCAAACAAAGAGTAGAGACGTCGACAACTTTGTAATTAAAAAATTTTTTATTTATTGTCTTAAACCCGATCTAAATACACCGGAATTTTATTATTGCAAATAGAAAACATGGCTTTTCACATTTAAAAACCGTATTTTTGGTTCACTTAAACAGAGCTTGAAAATATTTTGATATGCCATAAATACAGTATTTCTCAATATATTTACGCCTTTTTTTGTAGGCATATATATATCGGAGTGTAAAACTAAGAAAGAGAGACAAAATAATACTTTTAAATTAATAAAAATAATAATAAAATTTTCTCCTATCGAAGAAAAGAAGTTATAAAGGCATATATTAGAAAAACTGATGATAATATAAAAATGTATACAAAATATTTTTGGTCTTTTCTCAGTAACAAAAGAAATAGCAAATTTCTACCAAATAACTTATCGTATAATGATTTACATGCTTCCACTAATACGGAATATTTGAACTTTTTTCTAAATACTTTGGTAGCGTCTTTGAACCATGTCCGACCCCGTCTAAAATTAACTATGTCCCCGCTTTAAATAGTTTTAATATATATCATATTTCACAGCAAAGTATTAAAATAGCATTAATTAATCTTGATCCAAATAAAGCACCGGGTCCTGATGCTATTCCTGCATCTTTTCCGGGGTCATGTCCAAGTTTGTGTAAACCTGTATAGGGTAGTATTTGCTGATTAACGAAGTCCTAAAAGAGAGAACATTTCAGTTTAGGTAAACCTAAACTTAAAAATTTAACTGAGTGTAAATAATGACAATATATTTTTTTAAATTTTTAAAATATTTTTTAAACTTGAAAGTGGCATAACTACAAACAAAATACTGCCATACCCATTATGGGCAATTCAAAATTGGGCGACATCACAGGTAAAACATCCAGAGTATAAAATATACCCGCGCAAGTAGCACTTTTAGTCATGAATACGTCATTGTTATAACAAGTATTTTCATTGAAGTAACCGGAACTTGGTGTCGCCAAGTGTTTAAGCTGAGACCACGAGGTCATTACTAACATGGGGAATAATTTTAAGAAAACTATTTCGTGAATAACATGTAACTGTGACTTTGATTATTACGTAGATAGTACAGAATTGTGTAGTTCAATTTAAGTAACCGAATAGTAATAATTCACCCTATTCGTCACTTCCTTGTTTCTGTCTTTATTTAATCCGTTTTAAAAATATGTATGGTTCGTTTTAATACAAATTGGGAATATGGTGTAGAGCGTATAGAATACGTTATTGGTATTTGAGGTAGGATATATACGTTTCATTTAGTTTTCTGGCTATGCTAAGGACTTAAAATTAAAAAGGCAGGCAATTTCTCTGCTGAATATGCTGATGATAGTCGTAAAAAAATTACGCGCCTTTAAAGTTCGTTAATTTTCAATACATTTTGGCTAAATATATTTGCCAATCTCAAACGTAATTTTGAACTTTGGTTTAAATAGTAATTATTATTAAATATCTTACTATAAAGAGTGATTGAATATTTAATTTGTATGCATTTTTAATTTTTATACTCACAAAAACAAACATCATAGCTAAATATGTATAAGGGAGATCAAAATAAACAATGGCGTTCCATTTGACTTATACCTTTAGGTTGGCTGCATTTCTTTACTGGAAAATTACTTAACATCAAGTGTATACCACTGTCCCCATACGTTTTTATTGTTTTGAATTCTTTAAATACGCAACTGTCACTTATACCCAATTACAGTGAAGTCTTGAATTCTAAGGTGATACGAATAAAGTTATCTACAAAGTTCCAATTAAACCTATACTGTATATTATTACCAAATGGTTACGATTTGTGAACATTCCGCCGGTTCTTTAAAATTTAATGCGGAGAGTTGTGGTACTTCAGTCGCTACTATAATTCTGCCATCTATCATAGCCATAACCCTTTGTTTCGTTTTTATTTTTTGTTTCCTTAAAATACGGTTTAGGTTGTTTTGTTCAGGTATGACATAACCAAGTTGTGATATTTTTAATTTTCTATAAAATAGTGGCGAAAGCTGATACTTTGTGAAGTCATTGTGAACCATTTTAACTTGTTACTCGTAGTCGATAACACAACACATACACAACTAATTAATAGCTGTAGACATAATACAATAGAAGCCCACCCGTCAAATTGAGGCAAAATGTCTAAAGGTTAAAACCCATATTATCGTTAGTTTTTCGCAAATTGTGACTAAATTAATCTACTTTTATATTGACAACCTCTGTCAGCGTCAGTTGTAAATGTAGGGTTATGTCAATGTTTTACTTTAATAATCTATTTGAACTATCTAGTACAAACTTTTTTCATTTAGATTTTTAACAAATCACAATGTTTGTGTAAGCAATTATTGAGAGTTGTCTGCCAAGTGAATTTAGTAATGTAATATGTACTGAAGAAGTCCTACAAAATAAAGTTTCTTTTATGCTAATCTTAGAGAGCTTCTACCTCAAATTGAGGTACTGAATGAAATAAAACATATACTAAGACATGAAACGATATTGTCTTTTACAGCAAAACAAAACAAAAATATAGTAATGTGCAATATTTAGTATTTTTTTCTTGGAGTAAACTTAGGACATTTACGGTCATACACATTCATCACAAACACTTTATAATTACAAACAAAAAATAACAAAACATTTCTTCATATGACCAATGACTGAGAGCTTGTTTGAATCAATATTCATTTTAATAATCACAAAAACTAATAAAATGAGACACTAAAACAACAAACCTCATAAGAAACCCACGTAGGCGAAAAGTAAACAAAACGATTTTAGCAGAAATATGTCCGAACCAATCAAAAATTAGTTACTCTATTGTTGCCACTGTCCTTATAAAATCACCGACCGAATCTGGTACCAGCGCCTCCTAATCTCCGGAACCTTAAGTGCAAGAGGTAATAGTTTACTTGTAGTGAATAATTACTGTAATTCTTACTTCTAAGTTGCAACAAAAGAATAACCACTGGTAATAGCCAGTTTAAAGTAGCAGTAGACGATAATTTTTTCTACTCATTTTACTTTAAAGTAATACGTTATAGGAGTACATTTGAACGTAATGGAGTAGTCTCGGCAAAGTTCAAGAAGGTACTGATACTTAAAAGCTGTAATTTACTAAACAGATTAGAAACAGTAACTTTGAATAACTACTATTATGTCACAAAAAGTAAATGATGACCTTGGAGTCAATTCCTTAAGTAGTTACTTGGCAGTTGTTATTATATAATTACTTCACATGGAAAATTACTATGAAGTATTATTCGCAATAACAAATACATATATAATACTTAAAAACGTGTAACCCAAAGGGCTTATTGATATATAGTAGGATTATTAGTAACAAAAACGTAAAAACTCTTAACGAGTAGTAGTGGAAATAGTTGTAGCTACTTTAGTGCTAGCTGGGCGTATATGAAATGGAGTGCCCAGGCATTAATTCTTTAGGTTGACCGGTTCTCAGCGGTAGCTATGCATTCGTATTTTTGTATGTAATTCTGTTTTCTAATTGGCAGACTGCCTTTATGGTTAGCGCAAATAAGGATTTTTCTTGGATTGTCAAAACGACTTCTATCACAAATTTTGTGGCTTAACAACATTTCGAAGTTAGAAATACAAAACTACGTATACGGAAATTCAATACGTTATCGGCCATCATGGTTTCGACTAGGCCCTAAATTTAACCTCGTAGCAGAAGCAATCCCAAAAAATTGTTGTCACGTTTAGTATCGTAGTCAGGTATATTCCAGGATATCTGGTAAAGAATTTCTGCCCAACTTCTATATTAGCCTCCATTATTTGGCGCAAAAGAAAAGATTCCAAAAGAAAAGATTTTCGTGTTTACATTTTAACTCTATGAGTACTTTGCTACAACCAAATTTACAATTCAAAATGCAACACATTTTTTCACAAGTCAAGGAAACAGTTTAGTTAATAGTTCAAGATTTTCTACCTCGTTAATGTATTTGTATACTTTAAAAGTAATAAAGTGGCTTATGAAATACTCAAATTTAAAACTTAAATATACACATTAAATTATTAAAAAGGAAAATCGAGGAACGGAGCATTACAGTGTAATAAACTTTGCGAGTCGTTCACATTCATAGCATCTGCTAAACGTTATTCATTTCCCAAGCAGATGCTTTTTTATAATTAATTGAGGCAATTAAGTTATTCTATAAGCAAAAACTTTTAAAAACTCTTGCCTAAGAGGCAATTTGTTAAATTTTTATTAGTTTATTTCCCGACCATTCCTAATATCGCGCTAGAACCCTAGGAATAATGGTTATTTTACAAACAGTTTTTGTAAACGTTTGTTCTGGTAACAATAATATCAAAGAAAAGTTTTACTATGGCAGACTGAGATAGCAAACAGAGATAAATGTTGATTAAACTTTTGTGCAATAAATTATATTGTTCTTCTTATCAGATACAAGACTTATATAAAAAGTAAATTATATTGGTTTTTTGCTCCGTACACTTTAGTAAAACAATACTGGAAAGAAAAAAATAATAAAGGGTCTAAAACGATAAAGCGGTTATAAAGCGTTGGCGTGTTGTGTTATTTTCTATTTTTAGTAGAATTATTAATAGTTCCAGAGATATGTTTTGTTAAAACACAACAACCGCTGTATGGGGATTTCAGTGAACTTTTTCTTTGTTTCAAAAGGAATGCTAAGCTCCACCTATTATGACGTAAGTCTTAGGTAGTCCAGTTAAGGGAAATAACGTGGCTAAGGTACAAGATAAGGAAAACAGTCCATCAACGATATACAGATTTTTTAGTGAAGGAGAAAATGGATACAGTGGCAGTTTAAAGTTGCCCAGGAAAAGTTGCTATAAAAAACCATTGTAGGTGGATGGTGCATTTCTTTTATTTTATTAAGGAAATTCCAACAGTTGACAAAATGTTATCAGCTATAAATGAAGACTAAAGTGTACCAGAATTGGGAAGAAAAAAGTTACAGAAAATACAACATCAGTTGAAATTTTGGAGAAGACAATATTTAAGAGATTCAAGAGAAAGTATAAGAGGGAACAATAAAACATGTATTTCCTGGACGAAGATTAACGAAGGCCATTTCGTGAGTAAATGTTGGCAAGATAAAAGTGTTCAAAGTTCTCGGCAGGCTTTTTCAGAAAGTTTGTTAACTGTTTTACGCTAAGTGCCGCAGGTTAATGAAAGTCACATTGAAAGTGGCAATAAAATGGGCATTGAAAAAGTTTGTCAATAATTTGTTAACTCTCATAAAAAAGCTAAAATTATAAAAAAAAAATTTGAGAGAAAGTGTAGAGATAGAAAAGATTGTTTAATTTAATTTATTTATTAAAGAACCAATCATTGTTTTATGTTAATTTCTTAATTTGCTTTAGTTATTGACGAGAATTCTTTATGAAATATGTATTAGCCTTCTTATTTGGATGTTAAATTAGAAGTGTTTTTATAACTTAAAGACAGTACAATTTGGCAAGGAAATTTACCGATTAACATTTTTCCCCTTTATGTAGTTTTGTGTTCTGCAAATATTATTTTTTTTGTATCGGTTAACGCATCATTTTGTTTGAGATTCATATAGGAAAAAATCTTAATTATACATCGGTGTGTTATTAAGTTTTTTAAATTTTGACTTTTCTCGTCAAAAGGTCCCTACATACCGAAAAAACATATTTTCTCAATTCCGTCAGTCTGCCTGTCTGTCGGTCGGCCTTTTCGCGGCATACCTAAAAAACTACTTATCCAATCGACTTTAAATTTTGGTTAAAACTTGTACCGTTTTTAAATTTTTGTGGCACAAAGTGGTAATTTAATGCCGAGCTACGCTCAGGAGACTGAGGCGTGGATTTTCTGATAGAGAACGCTAATATTTTACCTACTTATTAGCTCTTAATTTAGAGGACGCCAGCTTAGTTTTCCGAAAATTATTTTATTCTCAAAATTTAATTAAACGAAGTTGTAGATGTATAATAATAATATATTCAAAATTTTCTTAAATTTCTTGGTATATATAAGAAAAATATTATATATAAATAAATATTATGGCTATACGTTAAACACTGAAATACATTTTGGTTTCAAAGGAGTTACATCGAAACTTGAATTATATAAATATATATATATATATATATATATATATATATATATATATATATATATATATATATATATATATATATATATATATAAGTATAAAAGTTTCACTAAATGCTGTAAATTCCAAATTAGATTACGATAGTAACAAAAAAAAATTCAACAAAAAAATTATTGATATGCCTTTTTTGTTCTCTTAACACCATGCGCCTTTCTGGGACGAAGTGGAGACCCTCTGAGGTACTAGGTATGCCAAAAAAATCAGGCAAAGTACCAGGGCTTTCCTCAAAGAAGACTGTGATGAGGCAGCAACCAGCTCGCAAACTGATCTCTGATCGGCAATGCATCTGCAACATACACGTGGACGCGGACAGCACAACCACGTGAGGTTCTGTTAAACAATCACATGGGGTCAACGGGGACAGGATCGACAAGGGGATGGACAATACTCATACAGTATTGCTACGTAGAACTTTGGAGGCCTGTAATAGATCCTCGGTATTTTCAAAAAAAAAAGGGAAAGTCGGGAAAGCAACAGGTGGAAAGAAGCCATCGATAAAGAAAAATTCACCCATAGATGTTTTGGGGCCTCTTAGTTAAAACTTTTTTCTAAGATGCACGTGGTTCTACACGGCACAAAAGAAAGGACGACTTTAAGAAGATTTAGTACATTTTAGGCTTTAAACAAACCAACTAGTAAAGAGAACATAGAATCGTCCTTAAATAAGTTTTCTTGCCTGGGCGTGCACCAGAATGTCACGTTATCAAAAGAAACTACCAAAACTTCTGGGAAAACAAAATCATGAAGAATTATCGTACCATCTAGTATCCTCATACAAACAGCATTATAGAACGTGATTCACAAGGAAAGCAAAAGGTACTTCTGATTGAATATTCTAAATACCCAGCAAGTTACTAACAATGCACTTTCGTGTATGGATGGTTATATATAGACGACCATTGGGCAATAGAAAATATTCGATACCATACAAGTATACACCTTCTGCAAGCGACAACGTTAACGTTGCCGAAAGAGGTGTAGTTCAGTATTAAACTATCGCTTTAATTGTCTGGGTGGTATGAGATTTTGGTAAATTATATATTTAATTTATTTTTTAGGTTTTTTGTGACATTTGGCAAATCTTTATCGTGCAAATTCCATATTTAAAAATAAAATAAAAATTTTCACAAAATTAAAAATTACAAAATAAAATGGCGGCATAGTCAAATGTTATAAAAAATATTACTAAAAAACTTCTTATTCGATTTACCTCAAATTTTACACAAATATTGAGAAAATTAACTGCTAAAATTTTGATAAGAGTCCAAGATGGTGAAATAAAATGGCGCTCAGTAAAAATGTTTGAAAAAACATTATTCATACTTTACTACTCCTGATAAAAGTGATGATTCATAACGAGACAAGATCCGAGAAAAGGAAATTTCCCGATTTTCAGAAAAACTGTTTTATTATTTTACAAATTATGATTTTCTTGTATTTTCTTTGAAATTATGCATATTTATTTAGCATGTTTATTTTATTTGCAACAATTTTCAACGCTATGAGACTGGTTGTTGAATATTTTATGGCCCTATTGTAATTTGTCAGGTACGGGATGTCTGTTCAATATTTGTAAAAATTTCGTGGTTTATATTTGTACTATATATACAAATTATACAGTGTGATCCATTAAGAATGGCCTCCGACCATAACTAGGTAATCGCTTCAAATGACATGATTGTGATATATAGTTATAAAAGTTAACGAATAGTCAGATAAAAATGATTCTACTTTTTGCCTATTTCTTCAGACATGTCTATATAGTTATAAAAGTTCAGTAAATTAAAAAAACTAGGTCTGTATTTAAATTAAAAAGTTGATGATGCTCGCTCGAATCCAAAACGTTAGATTGAAAAGCTAACCCCACTAATTTGCAGAGGAGAAAAAGTGACAATGATGATGTGAAAATTATTTTCATATGTCGTTTCAACTAAGCTTACAATTATAGAAAAACCATAAAAGTTATTCCTTGTTTTTTTTTTCAGTTTTTCTAAAATTGTAGGCTTAATTGAAATGACAGATGAAAATAATTTTCAGTTTATTATTATCACTTTTTCTCGTCTACAAATCGGTGAGCTTAGTTTGTCAATCCTAGTTTTCGGATTCGGGCGACCATCAAAAACTTTTTTAATTTAAATACGGACCTAGGTTTTTTATTTGACTATTCGATACATTTTATAACTCTAAATTAAATTATGACAAAAAATTCATATCATACCATTTGATTTTTTTGAGAAAATCCATATTATTTGAATTATTACGAAAAAACGCCATCTAGTGACCACTAATAGAATCATTACTATACAGTTAACAGCCCTACGTGAAGAGCAGAGCAAGCGCTTTTTTCTGACACCAAGCTGAATTTAATCGGTTCATCTAAAACAGAGATATAAACGTTTGAAAGAAAAAAAACCTTCCCCCACTACCTTATTATTGAAAATAGAAAAAAATGGTAAATAACAAAAAGTTACATAATTATCTGAAGAATACAATGATTATATTTTCGACAAACCTTAATTAGGAAAATCCAAGAGAAAATCGGCATTTCCATTTTTGAGTTGCTGTTACACCCCCTAGTGTCCATTTTTTGAACTTGAAAATAATGTCCAGTTATTTTCTTTGGCTGATTTACCTAAACATATTTTTTCCCCACAATTGTGTGATCAACGGTTACCGAGTTATGGATCACCCTATATAAGGCTGACTCTGTATTTCAATCATTTTTGAATATATAATCAGGTTATAGGTTACTTCAAATTTGGAAATAGATTATAGAAACTTCTATTTTGTTAGAAACAAAAAGAGTAATTGTGGAACCTATACCCCTAAAAAAAGTTGGCCCGTTTAACAGTATTACAGACGAGACCCCTTTTTCTCTATCTCCCTTTATTCACTCAACCCCAAGGCAAATGAAATAATCCGATTAAAAATAAACTGTAAAACGCTTTATGAGACCTTCAAGAGATTTTATATAACAAAAAAATTACTTGCCTAACTTTGCTGATGGAAGCAGACAGAAATACGATATTTTAAATAACTTAAATTTATCTTCCAAAAAAAATGATGCTACTAGACTGTTTAACGGAATGTCAAATTTGACAGCGACTTCCTAGAATTCTGTAAGCAACTTGTCAAATCCGAAAGCTCGGTTAAATATTCTAGACAGCAATTAAGTTTTGTGCAATCGGGGGTTAATTAGGAAAATATTTTGGAGTTTTTTTTTACTCTACGTACTTAAGGCTGTATACTACTCTCGAAAATAACACGAATGCAACTTATAAACAACTTTTTTTTAAAAGGTGGGTTCTTATTTTACCTTCATTACTTTTAAAATGGTCTACGAGAATGTCGCTCATACGTAAGATTAATCTGATTTAATTAAGCTGTATACTGAATTTAGACGTGTCTAATTAAAATCGCTATCCGACGTTTCGCCTTTGATAGCACGAGGCATCTTCAGGGTTATTTACGCCCTGTGATCTGAATACTGAGAATTAGTTCGGAGAGATTCAGATGGGCTTTTGTTGCTACCCATGTAGAACGTAAAACCGTATCGTTACTAAAGTTTTTCATATTTAAAAAAATTTTTATAGATAACTTTTCGTTTCTAAAATCCTGGATCAACGCTAGAACCTTGGTATCTTTTACATTTATAATACGACCAGTGGTATGCTGGTGCTCAGCTACAGCAAATTGAACAATTTATAATAACAAATAATTCGACTCTTTTATTTCAATAATTATATTATATCAAGAGTTCACAATGAATATCATCAGCTATATCCTAGACAATGGATACCATCAGCTAGTAAATTATGAAGCAATTTGATAATAGTAAAAGTCTCAAGCAAAAAAAGAGGAATAAGTCTAAAAAATTAACAGGAGGATTTGAGTATCTCACTTGTAGATCCTGCTATATAATTTTTATCATTGAAATATTTCAAATTTCACCCATATAAGTCCAGGTCTGTACAGAATTTAAGTGAAGAAAATATGGGGCAACGCTTGCATTATTGCAAAGCATGGTGAGACATATCAGAGAAGATGCTGAATTTTTAAATATAACATATTGAAAATTCACATAGATAGGTCAATTCTACTCAAAATTACATACCTCTTTATACACATAAATATTGATAACGAAATCGAGGTTCACTTTTAACATCAAATGCATACGAAAATTATTAACTTGGAGCGAACGTCCAGGTCGGTACAGAATTTAAGTGAAGAAAATATGGGGCAACGCTTGCATTATTGCAAAGAAATTGCAAGGCATATCAGAGAAGATGCTGAATTTTTAAATAAGATATGCTTTATGGATGAAGCTTCTTTTACCACATCGGAAATTAATAGAAAAAGTAAGTATTATTGGGCACCAGAAAATCTTCACAAAATACAGGCAATAAAAATACATACTGTAAGAAAGCGTCCATATTCTCTAAGAGACCAAGTTTCAAATGGCTAAACTAGAAATAAGACACAAAGTCTCGGTCTCAGTCAAAAAGAATATAATGCGGTTACACGTGTTTCGCCTTTTCAGGCATCATCAGACCTACAATTAATATAACAATCAAAAAATATCACTATAAATATACAAAATTCAAACAGACCTTCGACATTAACTAAAATCACAAGAACAAATCAAACAACTATAACGTCACATGTTAAAATACACACTGAGATGAGGTTAAGAAACTAAGGTATTGACACGCGCAGATAAAAGTTGAATCAAATATAAGACAAAAAAAAATATATATATAAATAAAAAATATAAAAAAAGATAATTGATATACCCAGGAATTGAACCCGAGCCTCCGGCGTGACACACCGAGATACTGACCACCACTCTACCAGCAGGTCCAATGAAAAGTTTATACATTATCTTCCTGCTGATTAATATTAGTGCCAAGATTATTAAAAATTAGTTGAGGTTAGAAATTGAAGACATCATTAACACAATGTAAAACTGGGCTTCTTTTAGCCCTTGTAATTTCCATCTTCTCTAAAAAATCCAGTTTTTTACTCTTTGGACACTCGTGTAGTATCTTTACATTGTTTGGTATAGAAAAATGGTGTTCAGTTGTTAGCAAGTGGTTAGCAAAAGCCGACTTTGTCTTAGTGATATCAGTGTTTTTATATTTATCGAAAAGGCTACAATGTTCCCGGACCCTAGTGGAAATCCTTTTCCCTGATTGTCCGATATATACAGCAGAACAATCTCCACAGCCCAATGAGTACACCCCTGATTTTGAGAGATGTTCAGTCTTATCTTTGGTCATTACTAGATGTCTCTTAAGTGAGTTCACTGTTTTAAAAACAATTGAGACATCTAAATGTTTGAAAACTTCGCCACCTGCATTGAAATATCACCAAAAAATGTTAAACCTTTGAAGCATTTTTTAAGTGTTAGTTTAGAGTGAATAATATTACAGGAAAGTTTGTATTTATTGAAAAACTTAAAATAAAGTCTATTGATGGAGTGGATAGGAAAACCGTTGTTGAAAGCAATTTGTTTTATAATCTGCAATTCCTGATTGAAAGCTTCCCTGGAAAGAGGTATTTTGAACAACCGATAGAAAAATGAGTTGAAGGCTGCAAACTTGTGTGAGTGAGGAGAAATGGAACTAAATTGAATAACGTTATCTGTAGACGATTGTTTTCTGTATATTTCAAATCCTATATTGGTATTGTTCCTGATTAACATTAAATCTAAGAAATGTAATCTACCCTCATTCTCCATCTCTAGAGTAAAATCTATTTCGTTATGAAGGGAGTAAAAAACTGTTTGTCTTCGTGGCTAAATAAAGTTTTGAGAGAGGTTACGGGTTTTCAGAATACTTACTCCACAAAAAATTCGGTAGATTTGGCGCAGTACCTCAAAAATGTTGACATTCCGCATGATGCAATATTAATTTCCTTAGATGTAAAAAATTTGTTCCCCAGCATACCCCCCAACGAATGTGTTAAATTGGTAAAGAGTTTGTTAGACAAAACTGCCTTACCAGCACTAGTAAAGGAGAATCTCGTTTCTCTGCTCTCCACCGTACTGAACCAAAATTTTTTCAAATTTAATGGCTTATTTTTTAGACAGTTAACAGGTCTAGCGATGGGTTCCTGCCTTTCCCCTTTTCTTAGTGAGATTTTTATGAGTGATTTGGAGGCAAAGATTATGAAAAGTCGTTTTGCCAACCATCTATTAGCTTACAGGAGGTACGTAGATGATATATGTATCGTGTGGAAAGGAAACAAACAGGAGTTGACCGATTTTTTGAATTTTGTTAACTCCCTTCATAACAAAATAGATTTTACTCTAGAGATGGAGAATGAGGGTAGATTACCTTTCTTAGATTTAATGTTAATCAGGAACAATACCAAAATAGAATTTGAAATATACAGAAAACAATCGACTATAGATAACGTTATTCAATTTAGTTCCATTTCTCCTCACTCACACAAGTTTGCAGCCTTCAACTCATTTTTCTATCGATTGTTCAAAATACCTCTTTCCAGGGAAGCTTTCAATCATGAATTGCAGATTATAAAACAAATTGCTTTCAACAACGGTTTTCCTATCCACTCCATCAATAGACTTTATTTTAAGTTTTTCAATAAATACAACATTTCCTTTAATATTATTCACTCTAAACCAACACTTAAAAAATGCTTCAAAAGTTTAACATTTTTTGATAATATTTCAATGCAGGTGGCGAAGTTTTTCAAACATTTAGATGTCTCAATTGTTTTTAAAACAGTGAACTCACTTAAGAGACATCTAGTAATGACCAAAGATAAGACTGAACATCTCTCAAAATCAGGGGTGTACTCATTGGGCTATGGAGATTGTTCTGCTGTATATATCGGACAATCAGGGAGAAGGATTTCCACTAGGGTCCGGGAACATTGTAGCCTTTTCGATAAATATAAAAACACTGATATCACTGAAACAAAGTCGGCTTTTGCTAACCGCTTGCTAACAACTGGACACCATTTTTCTATACCAAACAATGTAAAGATACTACACGAGTGTCCAAAGAGTAAAAAACTGGATTTGTTAGAGAAGATGGAAATTACAAGGGCTAAAAGAAGCCCAGTTTAACATTGTGTTAATGATGTCTTCAATTTCTAACCTCAACTAATTTTTAATAATCTTGGCACTAATATTAATCAGCAGGAAGATAATGTATAAACTTTTCATTGGACCTGCTGGTAGAGTGGTGGTCAGTATCTCGGTGTGTCGCGCCGGAGGCTCGGGTTCAATTCCTGGGTATATCAATAACCTTTTTTTATATTTTTTATTTATATATATATTTTTTTTTGTCTTTTATTTGATTCAATTTTTATCTGCGCGTGTCAATACCTTAGTTTCTTAACCTCATCTCAGTGTGTATTTTAACATGTGACGTTATAGTTGTTTGATTTGTTCTTGTGATTTTAGTTAATGTCGAAGGTCTGTTTGAATTTTGTATATTTATAGTGATATTTTTTGATTGTTATGTTAATTGTAGGTCTGATAATGCCTGAAAAGGCGAAACACGTGTAACCGCATTATACTCTTTTTGACTGAGACCGAGACTTTGTGTCTTATTTCTAGTTTAGTCAATAAAAATACATGTTTGGTGCGGCATGTTGGGAATCTATAGGAATTTAAATGATGAGAGATATTTAAGTTTAATACAAAATGATGTATAAAAATATCTATCGGATATTCCAGTAGGTTGGTACAATAATCTTATTTGGCAACAAGAAGGCACACCGCCGCACAATATTGTGGAGGTTACAAAATATTTAAATAATCGCTATGTTTTTTTGGATTGGAAGATCTGGCATTCCTAGATGGCCGACTAATAGTCCCGATCTAAGTCTTTTTTTGAAAAACAAAGTCTATTACGACAGACTCCAAAATATACTAGAACTATGACAAAAGGTTGAAACTTAAATATTTTTACACAACTTACTAACTTTTATATTTAAGGTTTTTTTATAGCTCCTAAAATAAAGCCTCTAGGTAGGGCACAAAGTATAAAAAACCCTGTAAAGGGACATCATTTATATTTCGACACATATTGTCAGGGTTTATTTTTGTAGATAGAAAAAAATAATACATACAAAAGGTGTATGGATTTCAGGGAACTTCCTAGAAAAATAAGTTTAAATATACAGGGTGAATCAGAAACTAGTAGTGTACCAAATTGTGGTTTTTTTAAATGAAATGCCCTATATATTTTTGATTTTGAGATTCTCCTTATTATTCCCTTTTTAAAAATGTGTAATAGGTCTATACTTGGATCTTTAAGGTGTCTTGTTGGTAATGACATTGTCAGATTGTCACTATCATTTAACAAATTAAATATAATACGTTTATATAATGTCAATAATAGAAACACTACCCACACTCAAAATGGGTATCATAGGCAATTTCCCGGTAGAACCTTCCCAACCCGAAGCACAATAAGATAGATAGCAAACAGACTTGAAGATATAAAAATTTTAAATAGAAGAAGAACTGCAAATCTAAACGAAAACTTTAACTTAAGCGTGTTGCTATTCTTTTTATTTTTGTTTTGTTTATAGGTAAATTACTGTTAGTTTTTTTATACTTAGGACTATATCTGGTTCATTTCATTGCAGAAAACCTTAGACTATAAAAACAAAAGAGATCCAACTATTTACATTTAACACGGGATCATAGACTGAGACTGAACTATACACAATAATTAATCTTAGAATATTAAACATTGTATTATTGTCTAAGTAATTAATTAAGGACTTTAAAAAAATACAAAAATGCAATAATAAAAATATTACCTAACAGATCTGGTAACGACGCTACGCTAAATTTACGTTCCTTACGAGTAATTTTACAACTATTCATTCATAGCACTCTTGTTTTAAAGTCTAATTACAAAACAGACGCTGCATTGTTGCCATTTTTGTTACCATATTCGACCATTATTGTTTATATATATTTTTTAGTTTTTTAATGATTTTGTGGGTTCTTAAATAAATAAAAAACTATAGTGAAGAAGTATGTTGTTTGTGGTAACACAGACTATGAAAGTCCGGAAATATCATATCACAAGTAGTTTTGACGTAATTAAGGTTAGTTATCAGTGGTGTCTGAACTGTAAGGCCTTAGCATTTACCCATATTATTTGATATTTAAGCCATTCGAGTATGTTAATTGGCATGGAAAATAAGAGAAAAATGGGTATTAATTAAACAAAAACAAATATTTTGCCAATTTTTCTACCAGCTCCCCAAATGCTTAAATGCGATATTTACAATACCAATATACTATTTTGGATGGGAATAAGTTCTATATTTCTATGGCTGAATGCTTTTATTTAAAAACAAACGTATTTCTGCAAATTTTTAAAATGCCTTTTGGTTATAAAACATTTTGTTTAAATCATTGTGATTTTAATCTTTATACCAAATTCCAAACTCCTTAGTTTCTCGGGTTTTATCTGAAATATATTTAAAATATAGTACAATTTCTACTTAACCTTTTTAAAATACAATGTGATGGAATCCAAGTTGCAAAAGTAGGCCATATCATTGAACTATAAAAAAATATCGTTATGGTGCTTTAGAAGAAAAGAAAAACATGGGAAAAACACAGTCAAAAGAAGAAGTTATAATTGCCCAGGCAGGCAACAGTGGTGGTACGACTGCAGAGGGTAGCAACAGTAACTATTCTCTTTGGCAAGTTTGCGGAGTTGTAGCTATAATGATAGCAGTTACCTTAATTGTTTTATGGTGTTGCCGTCGCAGTAAAAAGGAATTGGAAAGAAAAATACGTCTAGAAATTAGAAGAAGCCAAGACTTATAAAGTCGAGAAAAAAAGAAGACACTGGCCGAACCAATCCGGTGGTCAGCAACGAGGGCAAGTGCTAGTGTGGCAAAAGGCCGCTAGTGCGCAACGTTGGGATTGATAAAGCCCCTAGTATTGGTGAATATGGACAGTATGGACTTATCTTAGGCGACTATGGACAATGAACATACTTAAGTATTAACATAATTAGTAAGTCATAGTTTTAGCACTATACAATTTTATTGAATATTATTTATTGCCTTAAATTTATTGATAATTATTTTATTTAATGAGTGTAGTAGATTTAAGCGATTTGTATAAATTGAATAACATTATTTCATTATTTATCATAAATATAAAAAAGGAGTCATTAGAGCGTAGAGAATCTTTGGATAGGGTAAATAAATTAAGTAGCAACGTAGAAACATTAGAAAAAGATAAAAAAAAAATTACAGCTCGCAGAGACTGATTTGGTTTTGGGCATTCATCCTAGTTCAACAATGAGTGAAAAATTTGATTTGCGAACCGCAGCTTCTTTGTTGCCATCTATGGATGGTACCGAAGAAACTACGAAAATGTTGATTGATGCTATTGAATTATATAACGACTTGCTTGACGACAACGGGAAAGTATTGCTAATCAAATATGTTTTAAAGGCCAAATTAACACAAAACGCGAAATTAAGATTACAAACGACGTATACTAATGTTGGTGCTTTGGTCACAGATATAAAAAACCAACTTCTTACAAAACAATCTGCACCAGCTTTAGCTAATCAGTTGCATAACGTTAGACAAGATACTAAAAGTATAGATGATTATGCGAAAACTATCGAGCAACTTTTATTAAATTTAACCTTAGCGCAAGCGGACGGTGATCAAAATTCGGCAAAAATTTTACAACCGGTGAATGAAAAATTGGCGATAAATGCTTTCGCGAATGGGTTAAAAAATTCAGATTTAAGAACAATAATAAAAGCTAGAAATTACAATAATTTAAAGGACGCGATAACTGGCGCTAAAGAAGAAAATTTAAATTTAACCCCAACTTATTCTAATAACTTATTTCATATGCGTGGGCGTCACCAATATCGAGGAAATCGGTCTAGAGGTAATTTTACAAATTTTAGACAAATTCATAATTATAATCAATCTCGTAACCCGAGTAGGCAAAACTTTAATAATTACAATTTTAGCAGACAGCAAAATAATTCGCAGTACCAAGGCCGAGGTCGTTCCAGCTTTAGTAGGTCAAATTTTCGTCGAGGAGGTAGGCGTCAGCAGTTTTCAAATAATAGTGTATATTTTGTTGATGATGTGGAAAGTAGTAACATAAATAAAAACAGCGAGGAATCTCAAGGAAATAAGTTTTTTCGTTTCTAATAATTTAAAAAATAATGATACAGCTAGTTTTAATATGAATGCTTTAAATTATGTGCGTGTCGGGTATGAAAGGGAAGAAATGATATTTTTATGTGACACTGGTGCAAGTATTTCTTGTTTTTTTGAGAATTATTTGAAAGATAGTAGTATTATAAATACAACTAATAAAATTAAAATTAAAGGAATTGCAGGCTCAACATATTCAGTTGGATCTGCAAATATTTTATTCACTATGAACAATGAATATATTTCTCATGATTTTACAATTATTAAAAGTTTCGATTCTAGTATACATGGAGTTCTAGGTTCAGATTTTTTCCTTAAGTATGGTGCAATTATCGATTATGAAAAGGTTTTATTTTCTTTTTGGCTTAATCAAAATAAGCAAATAACAGTACCTTTGGAGTCCAAAAATAATTTATATACTGTTATTCCACCCCGATGTGAAATAATTACACATTGCTGTACCAGTCTCACAGATGAATGTGTCATTTTAAATGATGAATTATGTGAGGGAGTGTTGATCGCAAATAGTATTGCAAGACCGAAAGATGGTAAAGTGGCTGTAAGGCTATTGAATGTGAATGAAAGAGAAATAAGATTGCGAAATTTTGAGCCTAAAGTTGAATATCTATCAAAATATGATGTTTATTCTTTTACAAAAAATAAAATCTCCGTTGACAGAGTTGATACAATTTTAGATCTTATAAATACAGAAGCCCTTAACGTAGAAGAGAGAAATTCTATACAAAAAATATGCGCTAAATATGCGGATGTTTTTCACTTAGAAAATGATTCATTAACAGTTACTAATTTATATAAGCAAAAAATAAGGTTAAAGGAGGACGCAACTCCAGTTTACGTTAAACCTTACAGGTTACCTCATGCTCAAAAAGAGGAAATTAATAACCAGGTGGACGATATGCTAAAAAAGGGTATTATAGAGGAAGCACACTCAGAGTGGTCTTCACCTCTTTTATTAGTTCCCAAAAAACCGGACAAAAATGGCGTTAAACGTCACAGATTGATAATAGATTTTAGGTTATGTAATCAACGCCTACAAAATGATGTATTTCCGCTATCGAATATTACGGAAATTCTAGATTCCCTATCTGGTGCGATTTATTTCTCGCACCTTGATTTAGCACAAGGATATTACCAATTAGAACTTGATCCTGAGAGTAGGCCCTGTACAGCCCTTACAACGGACAGAGGACAATTTCAAATGAAACGATTACCAATGGGTATGAAAATAAGTCCTAGTGCGTTCTCAAGGTTGATGACTGTAGCAATGGCGGGTTTAAATTACGAGGCATGTTTTGTTTATTTAGACGATTTGATAGTTTTTGGACATTCCTTACAGAATCATAATCAAAATTTAACTAAAATTCTACAACGCCTTAGACAAGTAAACCTTAAATTAAATCCTAGTAAATGTGAGTTCTTAAAAAAGGAAATTTTATATTTGGGTCATTTAATTTCATCTGAAGGTATATCACCTGATCCTGAAAAAACAAGGGTTATTTCTCAATATCCAGTTCCTAAAAATTGTGACGAAGCCAAACGCTTCGTTGCATTTGCAAATTATTACAGGAAATTTATTAAAAATTTTGCAGAAATTGCTCACCCTTTAAATAAACTAGCTAGGAAAGGAATAGTTTTTAAATGGTCTGAAGAATGTCAAAACTCATTTGAAACTTTAAAACAGTCTCTTATTAGTCCGCCCTTGTTACAGTATCCAAATTTTTCAAAAGATAATCAATTTATTCTTAGAACCGATGCAAGTGAGTACGCGTTGGGGTCTGTATTGTCGAACTCAGATGACAGGCCTATTGCATTCGCTTCTAGAACTCTAAATAAAGCAGAAATAAACTATTGTACAATAGAGAAGGAATTATTAGCAATCGTTTGGTCATGTAAACATTTTAGACCATATTTATTTGGTAAAAAATTTATAATATTATCGGACCATCGTCCCTTAATATACTTATTTGGCATGACAAATCCTTCTAGTAGGCTCACAAAATTTAGGCTAACGCTCGAGGAATACGATTTTTCAATCCACTATGTGAAAGGTGCTGAAAATGTTACAGCGGATGCTTTGTCACGTGTGTGTATAGAGTCGAACGAATTAAAAGAAATGAATAATAAAGTGAGTGCCAGTTTAAACGCAATCACTCGTTCGGAGACAAAAAATAACAAAACAAAACCCGATATGACAAGTGATAATACTTCCATGGAAAACAGGATTGATCACCCTGTTGCAGTGGAAATATTAAAATACCCTAAAACTCAAATAATAGAACTACGGCCGGTACGTGAAAATGAATTTACGAAAATAAAGCTTAATAATAAATTAAAAACTGAATATGAAAATTTAATGTATGACGTCAATTCTAAGATAGTGTACATATCCCAGAAATACCGATCAACGTCGAACTTAGGTGAGTCGTTGAGGCATCTGGAGAAATTATGTAAAAAACACGATATTCCGGAATTAATTATTATAAAAAATAATGAGTCTAATCAGTTTTTAAATGACATGCGCATGGTTAAATGTAAAAACGAAATTTTCAAGACAAATCTTAAACTCAGTATTATAAAAGATAAACAAAGGATAGAAAATAAGGAATTACGTCAGTTAATTCTTAATGACTTTCATACATTACCAACGGGAGGACATTCAGGGATAAACCGAATGTATAACAATATAAAAAGATATTACTTTTGGGTAACCATGAAGAATGACGTTGAGGATTTTGTCAAAAGGTGTGACGAATGTCAAAGGTACAAGCATTCAAAACCAAATAAACAACCTATGACAATATCATCAACGGCTGCTTCAGCATTTCAAAAAGTATACCTAGACTTAGTCGGTCCATTACCAGTTGATATTGAAAATAATCAATATATACTCACACTTCAATGTGAGCTAACAAAATTCGTGGAAGCATATCCGCTTCCCAATAAAGAGGCATTGACTGTTGCAAAGTCATTTGTAGAAAATTTTATTTTGCGTTACGGTATTCCTGTTTCTTGCGTAACAGACAAGGGAACCGAATTTTTATCTAATATATTTAAAGAATCTTGTAAGCTGCTTAAAATTAAACAATTAAATTCTACAGCATTTCACCATCAAACTTTAGGAGCCCTTGAAAATACCCATAAGCATTTGGGTGCATATCTACGCATGCAACTGTCGAAAGGAACTATTAACTGGAGCTCTTGGGTTCCTTATTGGTGTTTTTCATACAATAACAGTGTACACACATCAACGCAGTACACACCTTATGAACTCGTATTTGGAAAATCCAGTAATATTCCATCTAACATCGTTAATCAAGTCGATCCAGTATATAATTTTTATGATTATCCTAAGGAACTCAAATTTCGGTTGCAAACAGCGTGGAATGACGCGAGAAATAATTTAATGACATCAGAAAATAAACGCAAAATTGAGTATGACAAAAACAATTGTAAAAGTCAAACTTATAATGTAGGAGATATGGTTTTAGTAGAAAATAACGGTAGAAATAATAAATTAGAAGCTTTATTTAATGGTCCATATCCAGTTTTGGAGGATAATGATCCAAATGTAGTGGTAAAAATTAAAAATAAGAATGTAGAAATACATAAAAATAGAATAAAACATTATTTTAGTTAATTCCACAAAGAAAAAAATCTATATGTATATATTTTTTTTTTTGCTTTTCGGGGAAGGTGTGATGGAATCCAAGTTGCAAAAGTAGGCCATATCATTGAACTATAATTAAGGCAATAACTTATTGCAACAATGTCCAACACAGCTTTTCGATTGTTGTAAATATGGAGTAATAGTTTATAGAATCATCAAATTATTATTTATTTTATTAATTAGGTTAGTCTAAGTAGTTTTATACCATTGTAATTAGATTTAGAAAAAGAGCAGAATAAAGTGTTACACAGTAAGGAGTGCACGCTGATTATTTTCTTAAGCATGTAGTTCGAACCAGAACAAGAAGATATTACAACAAAAGCGTTCAGAAGAATTATTTTCTTTTCAATTTTTTTATACATCAATACTATTATTCTAAAGTTTAGTGTGTTTCTGATACATTTTTTTGTTATTTAATTAATCATATATCGACAATCCAAATTGTATAAGTAAATCAGGTGTTTGGCAATAACCGAGGCGAGAACACAAACAAATTCGGTAAATTTACTTTTATCCGGATGAACGGATTTCACCACACATACGTATAACATAGTTTATATATCCATATAGTTATTTTGTAATAAAATAAACTTGGCTTAGATTACTTGAAAATTTTTAATAAATTAACATATTACATAAATGTAATTTTTTTATTCCGATAAAGGTTCTGGTAAAAGGACTTATTTTTGAACCCAAGTACCCAAGTCTTACCTTATAAGAAGTTGTTATGAGGGATGTTCCGGGCAAAGAACAATCTAGCTAGCACTAAGGTAGCTACAATTGTTTCCACTACTACTCTTTAAGAGTTTTTACGTATTAATAATCCTACTATATATAAACAAACACTTTGGGTTACAGGTTTTTAAATATTATATATGTATTTCTTACTGCGAATAATACTTTATAGTACATTTCCATGAAAAGTAATTATATAATAACTACTGCCAAGCAACTACTTAAAGAATTGACTCCGAGATCGTCATTTCTTTTCTGTTACATTATAGTAATTATTCAAAGTTACTGTTTCTAATCTGTTTACTAAATTACAACTTTTAAGTATCAGTACCTTCTTGAACTTTGCAGAGACTACTCCATTACGTTCAAATGTACTTCTATAACGTATTACTATAAAGTAAAATGAGTCGTTGCAGAATAGAAAAAGTTATCGTCTAATGCTACTTTAAACTAGCTATTACCAGTAGTTATTCTTCTGTTGCAACTTAGAAGTCAGAATTACAGTAAATATTTACTACAAGTAAACTATTACCTCTTGTACTTGAGGTTCAGGAGATACTGGGCGATGGTACGAGATTTTATAAAGGGTAGAGGCAACAATAGAGTAACCAATTTTTGATTGGTTCGGCCATATTGCTGCTAAAATCGTTTTTTTTACTTTTCGCCTACGTGGGTTTCTTATGAGGTTTGTTGTTTTAGTGTCTCATTTTATTAGTTTTTGTGATTATTAAAATTATTATTGATTCAAACAAGAAGCTCTCAGCCATTGGCCATATGGAGAAATATATTTAAGCCTGGTTTACCTGTGTTTTGCCTGTAATTATAAAGTGTTTGTGATGAATGTGTAAATGACTATGACCGTAAATGTCTTAAGTTTAAGTTTACTCCAAGAAAACATATTAAATATTGCAGATTATTATATTTTGGTTTTATTTTGCTGTAAAAGACAATATTGTTTCATGTCCTAGTGTATGTTTTACTTCATTCAGCACCTCAATTTGAGGTAGAAGCTCTCTAAGATTAGCATAAAAGAAACTTTATTTTGCAGGCCTTCTTCAGTACATATTACATTACTAAATTCGCTTGGCAGACAACTCTCATTAATCGCTTGCACCATCATTGTTATTTGATAAATATCTAATGAAAAAGTAAATTTGTACTAGATAGTTCGAATAGATTATTAAAGTAAAACATTAACTTAACCCTACATTTGCAAGTGACGGTGACAGATGTTGTCAATATAAAAGTAGATTAATTTAGCCATATTTTGCGAAAAACTAATGATAATATGGGTGCACCCATTTAGACCTTTAGAAATTTTGCATAAATTTGGCGGGTTCTATTGTCGCCGCTGTCCTTCTAAAGTCATTGTAATTCGGTCTACAGCTATTAGTTAGTTGTGTATGTGTTGTGTTATCGTCTACGAGTAACAAGTTAAAAGGTTCACAATGGTTTCACAGACCATAAGAAAAAAGAGTAGCTTTCGTCATTCGGCCACATTTTATAGAAAATTAAAAATATCACAACTTGTTTATGTCATACCTGAACAAACAACCAAAAAAAACGAAATAAAGGGTTATGGTTATGATAGATGGCAGAATTATAGTAGTGACTCAAGTACCGCAACTCTCCGCATGCTACGACACAACCCATTGGATTTTAAAGAACCGGCGGAATGTTCCCAAATCGTAACTTCTTGGTAATAATATACAGTATAAATTTAATAAGAACTTCAGTGTACTTGGGTATAAGTGACGGTTGCGTATTTAAAGAATCCAAAACTCTATAAGCGTATGGGAGCAATCGTAGACACTTGATGTTAAGTAATTTTCTCAGTAAAGAAATGCAACCAACGTAACGTAAAACGTAAAAGTCCAATAGAACGCCATTATTTATTTTCATCTCCCCTATACATATTTAGCTATGATGTTTGTTTTTGTGAGTATAAAAATTAAAAATGCATACAAATTAAACATTACATTAAAAAAAGAATCCCTCTTTATAATAAGATATTTAATGATAATTACTATTTAAACCAAAGTCCAAAATTACATTTTTGAGATATAAATTGGCCAATATATTTAACCAAAACGTATTTAAAATTAACGAATTTTAAAGACGCGTAAAAGCAGCATATTCACCAGAGAAATTGCCTGCGTTTTAATTTTAGGTCCTTAGCATAGCGAGAATACTAATTGAAACGCACGTATCCTACCTCAAATACCAATAATTAAAACCGGTTACTTCAATGAAAATACTTGTGATAAAAATGGCGTATCCATGACTAAAAGTGCTACTTGGGAATGCTTTGATTTTTTAAAATTTACTTTTCTAACATATACAGGGTGTTTCACAACTTATCCACGAAATTTTAACCACATATGCACTGTTACGAAAGAAGTTGATTTCTAAAGATAAATGTAATAAAAGTCCTACAGAAATTAAGTTATAATTCTGAGTGTCAATAACAAAATGAAAAATAAACATCTGTATTTTGCGTTCATCATTGCGCTATCACAATACTCATTAATAATTTCTTGTAGCAAATGTTGTACCAATCCACTAAAGAAAACAAAATACCAGGAATTTTTTGTTTTTTCATATTGATAAGAACATGTAAATAATGTTTAATCTGTATCGTGAGTGATCTGAATGAACAACGGTTGATTTTTATGAATTTAAAAAAAGTATTTTACGAGTTTATGTTTTTCGATATTTATTAAAAATGGCACATGTGTACAGTAATGAGGAGTTAGTGGATATTGTTTTAGCGTACGGAGAAGCAGAATAGGCACATACCACATCCACAAACATTTATTTCAATTGTTTTACGTGCACATGCTAGTGGAGATTTGCGCCCCAGACGTGGGGTGGATGGGGGTCGGGTTCGCCCACAACGCGTTTTAAACGCCGAAGAAGAAATTTTGCATATTGTGGAAGAAAATCCAGGAATAAGCACAAGGAGGTTAGCCCAACAGGTCCAGAAGTCTCACATGCGACAGCGTGGCGTATATTACATGAAGTCCAACTGTACCCTTATCACGTCCAGACAGTCCAGGCGTTGCTACCCACAGATTACCCCCTCAGAATAAGATTTTGTGAGTGGTTGTTGCAAAAAAATGCTCGAAATGCCCATTTTACAGCTGATGAATCAATTTTTACTCGTAATGGTATAACCAATCTTCACAATACACACGTTTGGTCCTTTGAAAATCCTCACGCAATAGTCCAGACAAACTTCCAACATCGTTTTTCTTTAAACATGTGGGCCGATATTGTCGATGAACGTCTAATTGTACCGTTCATATTGCCAAATCGGATGGATGGTCACCAGTATTTGGAATTTCTTCGGAATGATTTGCCTGTCCTTCTTGAAGATGTGCCATTGGCGGTCCGAGCAAGGATGTGGTTCCTGCACGATGGGGCACCTCCGCATTTTCGTTTAGAAGTTCGTAATTTTTTGAATGAGATACAGCAGATACGCTGGATTGGTAGGGGTGGACCAATTGCATGGCCTCCACGGTCTCCCGATCTAAATCCTCTGGACTTCTTTTTATGGGGATACTCGAAAAACGAGGTATACCGCACTCCAGTTCAGAATATTGAATATTGATTGAGATATTGATTGATAAGATCTGCGTGACCGAATCACAGTGGCTGCCGATAATTTGAGACTTCAAGCACAGCAGGAAGGAGGTGTATTTCAGTTAGGTCGCCGAAATTGGATTAGACGCGCCCAAGCTTGCATTGAAGCCGATGGAAACAATTTTGAACAGCTTTTATAAGTAAGTGAACTGGTAAACTGTATTATTTTATTATCTCGATTTCTGTACGACTTTTATTACATTTTTTTTTTTGAGAAATCAACTTCTTTCGTAACAGTGCATATGTGGTTAAAATTTCGTGGATAAGTTGTGAAACACCCTATATACATAAATACATATATAGATACATATTTACATACATACATGCATACTATTTTTAAATTATTGTTTTGTTTATCGGTATTATGTTATAATTACTTATCTATAAAAAAATCCATTGTGATTTTCCTCCATAAAAAAAACATTTTTTTGTAGGAAATGGAAATTTACTTACTTTTTAAACATTATGCCGCCATTTTGTTTCGCCATATAGGATATACCAAAATATTTTTGGATTAACAGTCTTTTAGTAATGTTTTTTTTTACATTTTTATTAGGTCATTTTTTTATTTCACAAAAATATTACCATGTCATCCTCATATGAGTCTTAATTTTTGTCTAAAACTTGAAGTCAATCGGATAAGTAGTTTTTTAGTTATGTCGCAAGCAGACAGGCAGACAAACCGACGGATTTAAGAATTTCAAAATTCCTGAAACGTGAAAATCTAAAGAAATCTCGGAGGGTGATTTCTATACGATTACAATACATTCCTCTTGTAAGGTACCGCAAAATATCACCTCCTTTCTGATTTTGAATCCCTTAGTACAAATTTCTGACTACGCATCTGACAGATACTTAAAATTGGCAAAAATACATTCAATTGCTTGCTATGAACATATATCAAATTAAAGAGAAACGAGTCGCCCCTGGTTCAGTCTATAATGAGACCCAACAGAGTTACCATTTTTGGGACCGGAGACGCAGAGGAAGATATAAGTTTTGTCTCGCACCCAGAGCACGCGAAAAACAATAATAGATCCAACTTTCGAAACTATTCATGAATGAAATATTGAGTGTATCCTCTGTTTTAGAGTCTAAGCAGAAAACCCTGAACGATCAATTTAACAAAATTCAACAAACTCTTCATGGTTAAATTTATCACTCATATAAATTTCTAACCGTTCATGGTCTAACTGAAGAACATAAACGACAAAGATTAATTTTTTGTTGAGAAATTTTAAGGAGATGTTTGCTCTTTTTACACAATATACTTTTTACCTATGAATCTACATTTACTACTAATGGTATGTTTAATCGCCGCATAAACATTTCTGGGCGACAAACAATCTTTACAAAATTCAAGGACGATAAAGTTTAAAAGTTTGGAGTGGCATTCAAAACAAATAAGTCCACTGGTGTCAAAAATCTCCAATATCTGGAAAATGATATAGAACAGCATTTTTGGAAGGAATATAATAAGGAGAATCTAAAAAATCAAAAATACACTGGGCATTTCATTAAAAAAAACAAAATTTGATATGGTACTTGTTTCTGACTCACCCTGTATATTCAGAATTAATTATTCTAGGAAGTTCCCTAAAATCCATACAGCTTTTGTATTAATTGTTTTCTTCTATCTACAACTGTTATGTGCTTATGCAGTCAAAAGCACATACAAATAGATCGGCCAAACGAAAACCAGAAACCGCATGCCGATACCGCGTTTTGCAATTAAAATTCTCCATCTTTAAACTTTGATAAAAGAAATTTTCGATGCACTATTTATGGCCAGCAGTTTAGTTTTTAGTTACATGCACCAAAAAATAAAAATAATCTTGCCCCAACTCTTTATTCGGTATGATTTAAACTTCTAGAAATGTACAATTCTTGATTAAACCCCAGAGTTTCTTAAGCCCGTTGCCCCTAACTATACGATATGGGTGACAGCTAAATGTCTTAATTGTAGCTTACAGAAAAGATTTAATTAAAGACCTAAAAAGACCGTTTAATCAAAACTTGACGCGATACTTCCGCTTTAACAGGAAAAATAAATTCGAGCCTTAGAATCGGACAAGACAATTAGTGTAGAAACGGGATGGGAGGTCGAGGCAGAGTGACAGCTATTATCCCTTCTCTTCCTAAATCAGGGTACAATAGGTCCGGAACTGTTAAGGATAGGCTCTCCAATGTTTTGATACAGTTTAATAGGATATTAACTTGATATAATGCTGTCTTTCTCTTGCCCCCCAGGACTCATTAATTCCGGTCTAGTACATGAAACGATTCGGCCGTTATGACCCTTGTAAGGTAACTGTTAACGACTGTTTTTAAGTTAGAAATCTTTCTCCTGTATAGTAATGTTAGAGGAGTTTATTTGAATGTGCTAAAGTTCATGTTCGGTTACTATTTCTGTGTCCATAATTAAGCCTTTATGACCTGATCCGTTTTGACCTTGTCTATCTATGGTTAGCAATTTTTTATACACTGATTTATTTATTGTAATAAAACTAGTTAATTAAAAACATCAAATTACAATGGTTGTTTTAGAGCCATTTCTAGTTTTAGTTTTAATAATTCAAAGCGTCGTTAGTTTTGTTCATTCTTTGTAATGTTCCGTAATCTGTTTTTTAATTTAATTTATTTATTAATCAAATTTTAGTATTTTTACGTAATAATATTAGCTCGATTATTACGTCATTCGTGAATCTAATAACCCTACTAAACTTATAAATCCCTGAGATCAACTGACTCACAGATGGCGCATTTATTTCTTCGTTTAAATGTTAATTTTTCTTTATTTTTTAAGCGAAATATTTTATATATCTCAGTTTTCTCATTAGTTTGAATTTATTGTAATATCGGATCATAATTTCTCCTTTAACTTATTTCCAGGCACATATATTACAAGTCTCGGAGCATTGCCTGCGGGGCGTGCAGTCCATGGAAGCAAGGGAAGCAGTGCTTCCACAAAGAAAATTACAATACACATCTTATTACAATACATTAATCTTCTAAAATGTAATTTTTGAAATAGGAAACCGTTAGTTTTTATTTAGTTTAGATTAAAAATGCTAAAATATTATCTTAATTATCAAGCCCATAATAAATGCGGCCTTGATCCGACCGAGCTACAATAAAAAATCGAATAGAACCTACGCGGGCCGCTAGCTTCTCTGCAGCCAAGTCTTGTATGCTTGATTTCCTGTGAATAGAGCCAGAGGTTATTGAACTTTCCACCGGCTGTTTGCAATTTTTGCATTTCAGTCGCGGGCTTTAAGTGGTGACGGAAGCTATCGTTGGAGTAGGTTCTTTGTTTGAACGGCTATCCGTGTGTTGTGTGATACGCACGTCGCGTCGTGCATGGTGTGATATGGAAGACAATAATACGGACGTGGATATGAAAAATACCGTCAACTTCGGCTGTCGGTAATAACGTTGAAATGTTGGAGAATTTAGTAAGAAGAGTGTGTGTGAATGTGTGGTGTGTGTCTTAATAATAAAGGGATTTTCAACATTAAACTTTGCTGATAAGCTTCAAATAATTTCCAAAGGGCAAGCAGGGCAAAACCGCCTATGAAAAATTTAACCACAAAAATGAAAAACTGTATTAGACATTTTTATCCCGAAAAACAATCTCTCTTCTCTTCGGCAAAATCAGAATTGAACACGCCCTTAATAAACAGTTGGAAATTAGTCACCGCCAACACAATGAATTAGTCGATAAAAATAGGCAAATATTAAGAAGACTTATCGATGTTGTTTGTTTTCTCGGACACCATGAATTGGGATCTAAAGGTCATGACGAAACAAGGGTTTCTTCAAATATAGGAAATTTTCAAGATTTACTTAGTTTAATGGCTAAATATGATGACTGCTTAAAAAATCATTTAAAACAGTCTAGCGTTTTTCGCGGAACGCCGAATCGAATCCAGAATGATTTAATTTCCTCTGTTGCAACCATTATTCTAAAAGGAATTAAGCAGGAGATTGGCGAGGCGCGATTCATTACTATTGTTCTGGAAACAACTGATATCATTAATTTTAGCCAATTATCTATAGTAATACGCTACGTTAAAACAGACGGAAGTATTCACGATTTTTAAGTTTTAAGAATGTGTCCGAAAATCGTACACCAGAAGCATTATATACCGTAGTTTATAACGTTATTAAAGAAATTAATGGAGAGAAAACATTAGTTGCTCAAAGCTATGATGGAGCTGCAGTGATGGCAGGACAATTAGGGGGTCTGCAATCTAAAGTTCGTGAAATTTTCTCAAGTGCTGTTTGTCCATTGTTTTGCTCATAAATTAAATTTAGTTTTATCTCAGTCCATCAATCACATTAAAGAGTATAAAGTATTTTTCGTTACTTTAAGTGGCATGGCTGCTCTTTTTTCCAAGTCAACAAAAAGTACACAAGCTCTTTGGACTCCATTGCCCACAAACGATTGGCCAAAGTAGCTCCTAGTAGGTGGAACTATAATGGAAGACTTGTGTTAAGAGTATCTGAAAATCATGAATCACTGATTAAACTATTTGAGAATATAATAGAAAATAATGAAACGTTGAAACGTGAAATTTTAATTATTTGTTGAATTTCAGAAATATTTCCATTCTCGGACAATATTTTTAATATATTACAAACTAAAACAAATGATATTGCTTTTTGCCTAAAAAAAGTGGTTGATTTTAAGTCCATGTTAAGCCAAGAAAGAGATGACTTTGACCTATTTTGGGAGAAAACGATGACGTTAAATGTAGAGCCACAAGCCAAGCGTCTTTGAACAGACAAGGTGGAAGATGTTCAAACATTATACAGATGCATCTTTTATAAAATAATCTATCAAATTCAGCAACAAATAAACTATAGATTTAACGGTTTAAATGATTTTAAATTCCACGAGCCCTGCAATTTTGATGCATTTAAAGGAAAAACTTTTCCAGAAGTTGCGTTTAAATCTCTTCTTCTTCATTACGGCCAGTTCTTCGACCGCGTGTTACTGCGATCTGAACTAAAAGTGATTTATGAAACTGATGACATTAGCGCAAAAAATAACGCTAAGGAACGATATTTTTCAACACTTAAACGTATAAAAAATTTTGTGAGAAATTCAACGGGGCAGGAGAGACTTTCGCATACACCGCTGTTGTCCATTGAAAATAGACTTCTCCAAAATATGTCGGAGCATCGACGTTTTCATGATGACGTCATTGACGAATTTGCAAAAAATTATCTAAAAATTGAATTACATTACAAATGGATAAGTTTCTAAAAATTGCTTCCCTTTTTTTTTACCGCACGCGCCTGATTGCCTTAAAAATACTTTTTTTTCATTTAACAGACAAATATATAAACAAAAACAGATGGTTTTCCAGTGGGGTCCTTACTATCACCAGTAAATTTTTTATGATATACTTCGAGAAAGAAGCACCTGAGAAAGTAAGTTTTGTAGCTCAAGTTATGGATTCGTTATGTGGACAACATATTTATTCTATGTGTCAAATAGGTATAACCTCATTTTATGATATTTTGGTGATACGGTCTTTTATTTTTGCCTGTTAACTAGGTGACAATCATACGAATTAAGTGGTTTTAAAGGTATATTATGGTTTTTTACGTAACCTAATTTGCTTGTTTTGAGTGTAATTTGGATCATACCGAGAATTTAGAGGTTTGTAGACGCAAATTTACTAATTACAAGAAAATATCACCTTTTCCGCATTTTGCGGAAAATATTCTAAAGCAAACTTGACCCCTCTGTTCCTTGTCACTGGACTTTAAGAACAGTTTTGGGGCAGCTCCTCTATTTCTTTTGCTGGAACATTGTATTATATATACACGTCGATACCACCGTTTCAAATGGATTTTGTCTTTCGCCGATCTTTCCAAGGTATGTTCCTCACGTCACTTCTTTACGATTCATATGATTCCCTAAACAGTAATCTTAGCTATACCAAAATAATTGGACACCAGCCTTATTCTTAGAGTAATTATGGCAGTTCTTTTAGCAATACTTAAACGTGGCATATTTTGTGCTATTATTTTACTCTTGACAAAGCAAGACCGACATCAAAAATCAATAAACGTCAGTAATTAATCATGTGATCATGTAATCAGGTAAATAAAGGAAGACGAAGTACAATTTACAATGAAGCAATTCAGCCGTACGGATTTATCTGTCGCCAACTGTACATCCCAGAATACAATTTACTCTAGAGTTAAAGGACAACAACAAACTTCCATTTTTAGATGTTCTGGTCACAAAACTGCATAATGGATATTTCGAATACATCGTGTATAGAAAACCAACACAAACCGGCAGTTATTTAAATGCAAGATCACATTATCATAAGTTCAAGCTGTGACCAATTTTCTAATATCTAGAGCCGTGCGATTAACCGAAACACAGATGAGGCAAAACGAAATTATTATAATATCTAGTGCTTTAAAGAAAAATGGCTACACAAATGGCACCATACAGAAAGCTGTTAATGCACAGGGTTTTCGAATAACGAACATCAGATATGAACCGGGAAACTAACTACATGTAAAGGGCTCTAGAGACCGAATCGGAAGAATTCTTAGAAAACACAACATACAAACATTACACAAGCCACAAAAAAATCATTAAAATGACTTGGAAACTAGAAGAGCATAAACTCAGCATTAGAAATAAACAGACATCCTTGGCCCTATTCCTACATCATCAGGAAACCGGCCACAAAATAAATGTCGATGGGTGTACGGAGATTGACAATATAGAGCATTATAAGATCAGAATAATACGAGACGCCATAGAAATAGAAAAACAAGGTAATTTGGATAAAAGGGACGGACCATTAAAACTGCCAACGGTATTGAAGACAATAATCGATAAATCTAAAATCACAAAAAAATCGAGGTAAATTAGCGCAACAACAACAGCAATATCCAGCAAACATAAATAATGGCCCACGGCCGCTCAGATTTAGCCTTCGGTCCTTCGTAGGATATGGGTAACTTCGTACTCGCTACCACTTCAGATATTTCTTATTTTGAAAAATATCTGGAAACATCTATCGATATCATGAAAACCAAGATAGGAACCATATTTTTTTAATTGACTTAATTATAAAATCCTCATTTATTTAATAACATACGAGTAATTTGCTAAACCACTAAGTACGAAAAATTATTTTTACTCTAAATTTTCAAAATGTTCTCCATTATTATTTCTACTGTAATTCGGATGCACCATGTCTAACCCCTTGTTTCAAAACCTTCCTGTTTGTCGGTGGCGTCTTATAAACTTTTTCCTTAAGATGGACCCAAATAAGAAAATCAAGCGGCGTAAGGTCGAGTGACCTTGGAGGCCATCTAATAAAGCCATTTGTTCCCATCCAGTTCACTCTGAAACTCCCATTCAAATGATTCAAAACAAGTCTGCTGTTATGTGGCGGAGCACCATCCTGATGGCAAATTATTGGGCCAATATTGAGTGGCAGTTCTTCCAAGCAGTTCTCGATATGGTTTTGTAAATAATCTATATATCTTTCCCTATTTAATGGCCCATCGAAAATTATTGGCCCAATAATTTATTTTCCAATTACTCCCAACCGGAGATTGAAACTAAATCATTCTTGATATGGGCTTTCTGTCATATTTCTGGGATTTTCTTGTGCCCCATGATGGGCGTTATTGCGATTTAATAAACCCAGATTAGTACATTTGGATTCATCCGAAAATAAAATTTGTGATGAATAGTATTGTTCAAATTCTACTGTTTCAAAAACCTATTGCAATAATCTTCTTTGAAAGTCGTTTTGGTATAAATCGTAGTGAATTTAATATTTGAAAGCTGCGGTCTATTTCCCGATTTACACCAATTTGTTTATCAATTTCTCTCAAAGGAATCATGTGATCTGCCTCGACAACTGCCAATACATTAATTTCTTTCTCTTCGTCAACAATTATTATCTTATTGTCCGGTCAATTTTGTTCTCTTCTAAATTGTTTTTCGACTCTCATGAAGTAATGAATAGACGGACGATTTCTACCTGGAAATCTTTCGGCATACAACTAAGCAGCCTGTGTACTATTTTTTGGCACGCGCTATAGATTAATGGCATATCTACATTTTTTTTCTTGAATACATAGTAATTCGGCACTAAGCAAAACTACTTTCATGTCAAGTAAACAATATTTAAATGTCAAATCATTATGGCTCTTTTTAATATTTTCTTTGGTTTCCATGGCCTACTAAATATTTTTACTAGGGTAGGTAATCATTATTGTTCATTCACTATGCTATAATTTTCGAGGAAAATTTTAAAGCAAAACAGTAAATATCTATTATACCTATTAAACGAAAATAAAAAATAAATATTTTATAATCAATTCAAATAAAAAAATATGGTTCCTATCTTGGTTTTCATGATATCGGTAGATGTCTCCAGTTATTTTTCAAAAAAAATTAAAAACTGACTGAAATACTATTGTTCTTTTGATATCACAGCACACTAAGGACCTGTAGCTACACCGTTCCTGTCATGGCCGCCTAGACATGAAACCAAAAAATCGGTTTTTATACATTCCATTATTGATACATCATTGAAAAGAGAATTTTAGGAAGAATTTGATAGGATCAAAAAATATACAAGGTACCATTTAAAATAATAAAATTGTGGTTATTTCCGGGTAAACTGGAAGTTGAAAAAAATTATTGCTTAGCCTAAATAAAGAATAATATCTTTATTTATTTAAAATATTATCTTTTACGTTACGGGGTGTTACATGTCTCCTATAACACCCGATATACATATATATACATATATATATATATATATATATATATATATATATATAATATGTATATATATATGTATGTATATGTATAATGATATCACTATCATTTGTTTTTTGAAAGATATGTAATAAATAGGTGTTCCTTACTGATTTTTTCCTGTGTTGTGGCAAAAATATATTATTGCCATTCTTTAAATAAAAGAAATTGTGCTGAAAAATCTTCTTATGGTATGTTGAATAAGTTGCCTGAATATCTGTAGTACAAAGTACTATTGGACCTAATAATAATTTTAATTATCACTTTTATTAAGACCAACATGTTTCTATAAATAATTCAAATATATCAACCCTAGTAATATGAATGTAACTTCACAGTAAACTTTCAGTTAACTTTCAGTTTACACAACTCCAAGGCTTTTACTCAGGTATAGATAAAGATTTTGTGTCTGAAACAATAATTTCAACTTTAGGCGTAACAAGCAGAATTCCCAGAAGTAAAAAGTCATGAAAATGTCAGTTCCCAAAGGCCTCATTTGTTTTAGGACCTCAAGGTCTTATTTTGTACTCTCCCGAGCGAGATGGGTCTTAATGAATTACCCCTTATTTTGGAGTATTTTAGGCTCATTTTTTACGCCTTTTAAAAAAGGGTTGAATACAATTCAGTGATGTTAACTTTTACGCTAACCGAACGAGTGAAAAGAAAGTAACAAAACAATGTCCGTGGTAAATAATTGGACACATTAGTTGAAATTTTGTTTTGAACTTAAGAGACCTGCAGAATAAAAAAAAGTAGTAAAGGCTAATATTTTGTGAAATATTATTTACATTATTATGTTCTGAATACTAAATAACTCATTAAATTTTCGGCGTCGAAAAAATGATAAAAGCAGACTAGGTTAAAAAGTGTTTTGGCACACATGTTACTTCCCCTGTATGTAGTTACATTAATATTAAAGTAATAACACTGGAACCTGTGGTGGAAGATAGATGAAAATACAAGAGATCTAACCACACTACTCCACAACTTGTTACACTCTGTTTCTTCGAAACCACAAAAACAAATTTCCTCGGATGTCGAGAACATTGTAGAAAACCTTTCTTCTCAGTCCTTTGATAATAGAGATATCGTCCTTTTGAATAAAGGTTTGAATTTTGCAGAGCCTCCAGTGAAAAATAGTTTACCAACTATTATAGCGAATATCGAAAGTTCCATTCAATACGTGCCAGAGTCAACTAAGGGATTCATTAGAGAAGATTGCAGACATCAAATCTCGAAAAACGTTGTTAACAAAAATTCAAAATATGTTTCTCATAAAAATACTGAAGTTATCCAGGGACTGAAGAAACAAGAATGTTTTTATTTAAAAGCTGACAAAGGAAATAAGGTTGTTATACTAGACAAAACAGATTATCTTGAAAGAGTAGACAATTTGTTTTAAACTGGTCATTACGATTTAATTGAGAAAAACCCGTTATCAAAAATGATAACAGAAGTAAAAAATACCTTAAAACAGTGTAAAAACCTTGTATACGATTAACTAAAATTTAAATTAATACATAGTAACCCACAGTTATCTAAACTGTATTGCCTTCTCAAAGTCCATGAGACCTATTGTTTCAGCTGTTGGATCACCAATGTACAATATTTCAAAATGGTTAGTAGAGGAATTCAGCAAATTAAATATCTCGAACGAGAACTTTGAGGTTACTAGTTCGTTAGGATTCTTAGATAAAATTAAGAATGTTCACTTAAAAGAAGGTGAAATTTTAATATCTTTTGATGTAAGCTCATTGTTTCCTAGTGTACTCATACCACTAGCTTTAGAGTACCTAAAGGAACTGCTTGAAATCAATAATTTCAAGAAAGAAATTATTGATGAATATTTGCTTCTCACAAAATTATGTATCAATCAAAATTTTTTTCGGTTCAACAATAAATATTATAAACAACTTGAGGGAACTGCGATGGCCAATTGCTTATCTCCGTTCCTTGCAAATTTGTTTATGGGTATATTAGAAACCCAATTAAAAAAAGAACTCAAGTATTTCCCAAGGGTGTGGTATAGATACGTAGATAATATATTTGCTATTTTTGATACTAAAACAGAAAATTTGGACACTTTCTTCGAAACATTAAAGAATGAACATCCTTCCATTAATTTTACGTACGAAAAGGAGAACAATGGGCAATTACCTTTTCTCGACACGTTAGTTATTAGGAATAACGATAAATTAGAATTTGATATTTATGGAAAATTTACTAATACTGATAGGTATATAGCATCCGACTCATTTCTAAAGTGATGGATATAATGATAATTTTTAATAGACATAAGCATAAGAAAATGTTAAAAGATGCCACTACTCTTCAAGCACCTGAGGCTCCCAATAAGTTCATAGTAATCCCATATGATCCCAGACATACGAGAGGTCTGGAAGAAGTATTTAAAAACGTATGTTTTAGAGTAGCCTACAAAACGGAGAACAGTTTGAAAAATCTCCTTGGAAACCCTAAAGACAAAGTCGACTTGAAGGAGAGGAGTGGCATCTATGAAATTAGCTGTAATGACTGCGATCTAAAATATGTTGGACAAACTAAACACTCCATAAACATTCGTTTTAAAGAACACATGGCACATTTAAGATACGGAAGAACAGAAAAGTCAAGTGTTGCCCAACATGCTTTGGAAAACAATCACCAAATAGGAATAAATAATCCTAAGTTGATTAAAAATGTATCTAATAATAGATTTTTGGATCCATTTGAGGGTATAGACATTGTTAAATGTGGTAAGAAAGCACTAAATAAAGACAGAGGGTCTATTTCCTATAGTTCCCTCTATTGTTTACTTGATAACGGTGCAGTCAGGTGCAACCAAGTGTGACCACATTTACCTATAAATAGTCTCGGTTAGGACAAGTTACTTTAGTTTATATCATCTGCTGATGATGCTAACTTGGTTAGCGAAACGAGCGTCTAGAACGTAACAGGTTGTGGTATAGTGTAGTTAGAACTCTTGTAATTTGGTCTATCTAAAACAAAACGTAACAAGTTGTGGTTAGAACTCTTGTATTTTGATCTATTAATATTAAACTTCTCAAAAATAAGTCAAAATATAAGTTTAAATAAAATAATAATAATAAACATATTCCAGATAAACGTTTTATTTTAAAGCATCTTTTCTTTTTATTTCAATGAGTTCCAATTTGTATGTGCCCTAGACACCTTGGCAGAGAAAATAATTCTACTTACAAGAAATTGATGAGAAAATACCCCCAGTCATGACGAAAACGGAAGTTTTCCAGAAGTACCAGAAGTTTCTACTTTTGATTGTAGTGTTTCTATCTGTGAAGTTAAAAAAACTATCCTTTCATTTAAACGTGCTTCATCGGGTGATCTTGACTCATTGAGGCCGCAGCATCTCAAAAATTTAATCACGAAGGAGCTTAGTAACTTCTCTGCAAATTTACTTTCTTACCTCGTATCTTTTAAAAATAATATATTTAAAGGTTTGTCAACAATCGCTGTTGGTTGTTATCTTCGCCGTTTGCTTGCGAAAATAATGTGTTCCCATATTTAGGTAAAACATTTCATGTAAATCAGTTGGGTTTTGGCATCAAATGTGGAGCAGAAGGAATTACGCATGCGAATCGTCATTCATTACCTTAAATATCCTCATAATTCTGATAAAGTAATTCTAAAAATCGAATATTTTAATGCTTTTAATATGGTAAATAGGGACATAATTATTTCTAGAATTAAACAATATTTTTCAATTTTTTTAGATTTTATTATTCAATACTTTAAAGAACATTCATTTGTATCTTTTGGTGATCACTGTATGTTGCCACAAATAGGTTTGCAACGAGGCAAAGCAATTCATTCGATAGTAAAAGCTATTCAGTCTGAAATTAATTTATGGTATTTAGACGATTGAACAATTTCTGGAAATATTTCTACAGTTTTGGACGACTTTAAAAAAATAATCCATTTAAGTTCGCATATTGGGTTAAAAAAAATTTAAAAAATGCCAAATTTCAGTTATTTCTGATAAAACCGATGCTTCAATGCAGTGGCGGATCTAAAGGTCCGTGGGCCCCAGTGCAAATTGTGTTCATGGGCCCTCATATGCTGTATATAGATTTGTTATGTCCTTTCTAAGATGAGGTTTAGCCAACTCCCACAACATAGTAAACTGGTTAAGAAAACATATAGCGTAATTCCGGGAGAGATGAACCACCGCCTGAGATGGACCAGTCTCCTAATTCTAACGGCAGACGTTAGAGGGAGCGAATTTCAATGCTATCGCGCGCCTAAGCAAGCGTCAGTCGTGGTTGAACAGCCGTAATCGTAGTACCCGTTTTTTGTCGGTTGATATTATATTTTTAAGTTTTAGCACGTGGTGAAAATTTCTCAGGTAGCGATTTTGTCTAAATGTGAGTATTAATTGGCAATTTCTTGTTAAATATTTGAAGCCTGGTATCTATTCTAACTAGTGTACGTAGTATAAACATCGAAATACAATTAGATTTTTTGTTTTCGAGTGGTCCATCTATACTCGAAATTTGGGATAGATGAACCGGTTTGAATTGAATTATTTTTTTTAGAATGCCTAAAAAATAAAAAAAGCTTAGTGCAGAAAAAGCTATGTTGTCGGAAGATGACCTTAAAAATGCCATAGAGGCAATAAATTCAAACACAATGGGGGTTAACGCCGCCGCCAAGCATTTTAATATCCCTAAAGCTACTTTACTTAGGAGAAAAAAGTCTGGAAATTTAAAAAAAAACAGGGTCATTGAGCCCTTCGTCCACTCTAGGGGAGGAAAACGAGGCGAAATTAGTAGCCCATATCAATAAACTTCAAAAGTTTGGTTTTGCTCCCACCCGAAATGACGTCCAGCAAATGGCTTTTGCTCTCGCTGAGCAGTTGAAGTTGAAGCACCGTTTTGATGCATCTACTAGGATGGCAGGCTATAACTGGTTGCACCTTTTTCTAAGTTGCCATTCAGATTTAAGCATAAGAGTTGCTGAAGGTGTCCTAATAAACCGTTTAACTGCACTGTGTCGTGATACTGTGAACAATGAACATTACTTTGAACTGTTGGAAAGTATTTTCAACGATAATCAACTCTTTGATAAACCATGTAATATTTTTAATGTTGACGAAACTGGATTACAACTCAATAATAAGCCAGGACAAGTCATAGCAGCTAAAGGCAGCAAAGCGGTGACGTCGATTACATCGGGAGAGAGAGGTGAGACAATAAGTGTGATAGCTTGTTGCAATGGCGAAGGTACATTTCTCCCACCTTACTGTATTTTTAAAGGGAAAAACATAAAGGAGGAATTTTCATCGAGCATGCCACCAGGCTCTGTTGTTCGCATGACCCAAAAACCTGCTTTTGTGAACACAGACATATTTTTTAACTGGCTGGAAGAACACTTCATGCCTAGAAAACCGTTGGGTAAAGTGCTCTTAATTTTAGATGGGCACACATCCCATTGCAATCTTTGCAAAATGCTTGAATTTGCCGAAGAAAATGGAATAATTATGTTCCTTCCACCTCACACCACCCACTATCTACAGCCTCTTGATAGGGCTGTATTTAAGTTGGTGAAAACACATTACTACGCAGCTTGCAACAATTTTTTAAAAATAAATCCCAGCAGAAAAATTGGGCGGCTTCAGTTCGGTCAACTATTGGCAGAATCAAGGGCAAAAGCAGCTATAGCAAAAATTGCAATATCCGGTTTTAAGGCAACTGGAATTATTCCCTTTTCACCTGAAGCCATCCGGATTATGCCTTTTTATCCGAGGAGGTTAATAAAGCAGCCCAGCAAGTAACCAATGCCAGAGACAATGAGGTTAATTATTTCATATTTAATGTGATTTAAATTATTAACGCTTCTTTATTTTCAGATGGTAACAAATATCACTGAAGAAAATATACAAATTTCGACAACTGACATCACCGATAATGTTCAAAAATCAGAACCGAAAAATAAGGTAACTATTGTTCATAGAAAATGTTGTTGCTAATTACCCTACCTAATTTCCTCGTGTAATATTTTTTTATTTTCCTGAATGTTGCAGATTACGACAACTATTTCTACTAAAGAAAATACTATACGATCTTCCAAATCAGTTGATGCTCAACCCGGGTGTTCTCATTGGGACCCACTTCCAAAAATCCAGCACAGTATTACTTGCTCAACTAAGCCATCAAACGTGAAAAACAAAGCAGTATCGCCAAATTGTTCAGGCCAACAAGATGAAGATATAACTCCTGGAAAAATGTTGGATATTATTAGTCCAATCCCGAAAATCACCGAAACTGTAGTTAATGTGAAGAAGCGAGGTCGTGCACTCGCTCAAGTCCGTACGTCACCTGAAAATATTGAGCTGAGAAAAACTCAGAAAAAGAACGTAAATAAGAAAAAAATTAAATTGAATGATAAAAAACCACTGAAAACATCGATGATTACAAAAAAGAGACCAAAAAAAGAATCAGAAGCGCTAACCAGTACTTCTGAATCAGAAGGCGAAATATCTTTACATGACGATAGTGATAGCTTACAAGAATGGGAAGAAAACAATAGCGCTGGTTGTGGAGAAAATTACAGTGTTACAAAGAAGACCGATGACTGGATAAAGTGCATTATATGCACCCGATGGCTTCACGAGTCGTGCCTAAAATATGAAAATATGTGTGATAGGTGTGGCAAAAAAGCTTCTACTTCTTGTTAAAACCATATGAAACTTATTTATAATATTATTAGGTACTAGTGAGGTTACTTTTTATACTTTTTTATTATGGTCCATCTCACTTTGTGCGGTTCATCTACCCCAGCTATGGTGGTGCAACTAACCCCCAGATTCAGGGGGAGTTGGACCATATATCGATTTTTTTGTTTAATCTTTTTTGTAGAAAAATGCGTTTCATTTTTGAGTTTTTATTTCTGTTAAAGTTTAGAGTAAGTTGTTTGATTTGTCATAAGATTGTTTTCAATTGAACAAAGCTATTTTTCCACGGAAAATAACCAAAATAAAAAAGGTGGTTCATCTCTCCCGGAATTACCCTAGTTAACATCTTCGGAAATTTGGCACATAAACTATTAACCTTTTGTAAAGTTACTTCAGTTCTATTTTACGAGTTTTTAAGAACTATTTTTTTGTATAGAAAGGATAGCAGAAATCTTTTCTTTTAGTTGTTAGCAAATAATATCAATAATATAATAATAAATTTTACCTGTAAAATAACTATCTCTACTTACAAACTAAGTAGTTTTTTTTACTTTTCTTTGACCTTGAACTTCAAATTCTGGCTTTATACGTATTCATTTCTTCACTAGATCGATTACGCCGCATTTTAAACCTGTTGTAGCTCTGCTCTCCTCTTAAATCAGAAGTTTTGTCGAACAGTATCTAAAATTAAAGCTGCTTCATAAATCGATATTAATTTTTTTTGTAAAGTACTTGAGGCGAAGTTAACATGACTTAAACTTTTAAACATAAAGAGGGTATTAAAATTAAATTCAAAATCCTTGATATTTTTTTTTAAAACCGAAGTTTCTTAAATTCATTCATCATTAAACGATTTCAATTGATATTCTGACACTTCAAAAGTCAAAATATCGAATTTTTATTGCTACGATTATCAGGAAAGGTACGATACCTTTCCTGACAAACGGGTGTTTTTACCTTTCTTTCTTTAGAGTTATACCGTTATATCTAACTCACCTGTAGTTGAAATCAAAAGGTCTCACCTTTTAGTACTAAATCCAAAGGAACTATAAATGATTTATAGTACAGACGAAAATACTGTATCAGTGCAACTCACCACTGCATAATTAATCACTAAATTAACATTATGACCGATACATTACAGATAACCTGCTTCGTTATTGCCTGAACGCCATTATAGACACCGTATTTTAAAATCGGTTCAGTACTCAGATCAGTCATACCAGCCGCGAATTAATTTTTTAATAAATTTTAAATATTTGCGTTTCTAATAAGTTTAACGGTTCTGACCAAAAATTATTAATGTAAGTATCTTTTTTGAGAATGTTTTAAGTCGAGTCTATCATAAGAAAAAAAAATTTGTTAAATTTATTTCGGAAGATTTTCCAAGACATATTTTACATACAGTCAAAAGCAGTGTTATCGTGCGGGTCATACGATTTATCAACGACAAACTTTTTAAGTTTGATTTTCTTTTATTACGTGTAATCATATCCTCCGCATAAAATCCGGAAGATGAATTAGATAGACCTATGATATTTTCATATGAAAAAAGAGGGTTTACATATAAATACCAGCAGTTGCAAAAACCTTTGAGAGATGTCACTTCAAAGTCAGATTGACAAGTCAGTGACAAAATGAGTAATAGAAAACAATTTTCGGGTTTTTTGCATCCACAAGCGAAAAAAATGGTATTAAATATAATAAAATGTTACAAAAATGAAAATTCACCGGCCAATATCCAGGAGACAATAGCAAAAGCTCTGGGAACCGGTATAAGGATTGTGCAGAAAATTGTGCACGAAAAAAAGCATAATTTACTACCGAAGAACATTAAGAAATGTACACGAAAAAAGCCAAAGACATAAGATTTAAGTGACAACGTAAAAATGGGTGTTAGTAATGCAGATTACGATTTATACACATCAAAAACTAATATAACCCTTCAAGTTTTAAAAAAAGCTTTAAAAATCGAGGCATATTGGGAATTGGACTAAAATCGTCGTCAAAATTAATAAAAATATTGGGTTTTCGATATAAAAAGAACTGTAATCGAAGATTTTTATGCGAGTTGCCACATATAGCAAATCAGCCTATCCAGTTTTTAAAGAAATACATGGAAAATGTTAATTCAAAATTTAGAAAAGTGGTATTTTTAGACGAGACTTGGATTGGATATTTTCTAATGGAAGTGGTTCGAAATCTTGGCAGGACGAGTCTGTAAAAGCTGTCAAGAGAAAAAAGGGATGTGGGACGGGAAAGTTGCAAGTGCAAGTTTACTGTTTTCTTCAACATCCAAAAGTATTGATTACCATGATAATATGAACTGTGAACTGTTCGAAAAGTGGTTAAAAGACCAACTGACTCCAAATTTAGATGCTCCTTCTCTAATCATTCTGGACAATGCATCTTATCATTCAGGAATCTTAAATAAACAACCTTTTTCATCCTGGAAGAAAAGTGATATTTATGACTGGCTAATAAAACAATAACAAAATCCTTTACCCAATATGCTGATAGAACGTCTTTTAATGGCAAAATCTATTAAAAAACCAACAATATATGCCCTAGATGAAATATTACGGGAAAATGGACATGAAGTTTTACGACTGCTACCATACCATTGCCGGTTTAACGCAATAAAAATTTTAATTTAAAATTTTTTTATTATACTCGACACCATTTTTTTGCTTACTTTTTTAGTACATTTGTAATATTGTAGGCAATAAATAAATAATTATAGAATACTTGTTCCAATTTTAAAGCGTGTTTAAAATAAGTAAATTTTTTTATTAATTATATGATAAAATTTGATATATAAAAATTAAAATATACAGGCTATATATATATATATATATATATATATATATATATATATATATATATATATATATATATATATATATATATATATATATATATATATATATATATATATATATATATATATATATATATATATATATATATATATATATATATATATATATATATATATATATATATATATATATATATATATATATATATATATATATATATATATATATATATATATATATATATATATATATATATATATATATATATATATATATATATATATATATATATATATATATATATATATATATATATATATATATATATATATATATATATATATATATATATATATATATATATATATATATATATATATATATATATATATATATATATATATATATATATATATATATATATATATATATATATATATATATATATATATATATATATATATATATATATATATATATATATATATATATATATATATATATATATATATATATATATATATATATATATATATATATATATATATATATATATATATATATATATATATATATATATATATATATATATATATACTTTTCGCATGCATGGCTCTTAATATATATATATATATATATATATATATATATATATATATATATATATATATATATATATATATATATATATATATATATATATATATATATATATATAGCCTGTATTTTTCGTATGCATGGCTCTTAATTTTAGACTGAAATTTGAAGAAATCGGATAAGTAGTTTTTTAGCTATGCCACGAACAGACAGACTAAGGGACATACCTACAGACAGACGGAATTGAGAAAACATGTTTTCCGGCATCTAGGGACGCTTAAACGTAAAGATCTGAAAAAATCTCACGAGGGAAGTAATAACTAATTATCTTGTGTTTTTAACAAAAGTGTATAATATTTTCGAAAAATAAAAATCACAATACAAAAAAAAACAAGTTTACTTTGCACAGGGGTGGCCCGCATTTAAATAAATGATACTGTATAAGTGGTAAGATTTTTAGGTCAAGCGGGGCTCATAATTTTTGGTGATTGATAAAAAAAATCTCACTTTCATTAAGTGGTTGTATAAACAGAACATATCGTGATTGTTCCACTGATTCGAACTGCCTTCCGACTTTTTTAAGGTGCTTGCCATTTTATGTATTTTTGTTTTTGTCAACTAAAAAATTTTAACCAAATACATATTTAGCGAATTTTCTTATTTAGTCCCTCGGCATTTAATATATAAAATAATATTAAGTGGCTAATTATGTTAATAATATTGCGTAACATAATAAAAAGAACTATTTTCTTTCTCCCTGTATATTTGTAAATAGTCCATCGAGATTTAATAGCTCGATAAAAGAATCACACAACATTTTAGTATTCACTGTGTTTTCTGATTTGATTCATAATGTTGGTGACCTTTGGACCCACACGATAAGACCGCATTCGACTTTAACTGCGAATTATGTATTGCCTTACTCAAGTAGATATTTTTAAAACTTGTATTAATATAGTAATCTGTAATCTGTAAATAGAAGCTCTACTATTGCTAAATAAATATTTTCTCGATGACTACGAATATTTTTGGCTAATATTAAAGTTATAATATAAATAACCATTCTAAAACTAATTTCCAAAAAGGAACTTCGTATCTTGCTTAAGTTCCCACTTCTTTAAGAATAGTCTTATTTTCCCTCCAAAATTCAGTACAGCAATGCTAAACTATTCTTCCTAACAATAATTCCACTACTTCACTGGTTACTATAGGTATGAAATAACCTGCAGTAAGCAGCGTCCGTAAATTTCGAATAGCACAGCCATACTCAAGGAACTATGCTGTAGTGTGTAACGACGAGTAGTAGATTTCACTCAAGCCCTTTGGGTTTGTTAAGGATAAATTTATTATTAACGGTTTCTTTATGTGAGTCAATTCTTCGTGTTGCTGTTATTCCAGGAATAAATGAATAGGAATTTATAGAAAGTTAAGAAATTTTTGTTCTTTTTTATAGCATTTGTGAACAAATTCAGAATTTAGCGAGGGCCTCTTTGACTTTGGGCCTCCGGGCACCGCACCGAACTGCCCGGTGATATGTCGGCCAATATAATATTCTAAATACAGAAAAGTGGCGCAGGATTTTTTACAGCTGTTATTTGATCAGTACAGTTTATTAGGATACCCTGAAATGATAAAATGAGAGAGGCTTTAAATAAAAAAATTGTTGTTTTAAATCGATTTTCTGACAATATAAAATACCTTAATAGCCACATCGGATGTTACTTATTTTAAACATTCACTTGCAATACCCCGTATAACTTTCTTACTGAGATGTGTTGTAGCGTATCATACCCCTCGTTTTTTTTTACGCTCAGCTAACGGCAGCTTTTCATCTGGAGAGCAGTATGGGTTCGGGGGTAAATGGAAAATAATTTTATTAAATTAACTTTAATGTTAGATATTAGAATTTAATTATTAAATTTTGGTGTGTTTTTTAAAATCAAAAAGTAGACTACTAACAGGGCGCCACGCTGTTTTTTTTATATATTTAATAAAGGAAAACTGCGAAACCAAAATAAATAAATTTTAGCCTAAGCTAGTTCCTATAGCAAAAAAAAACTGAAATAAAAATTAGATGAGTGTAGGCAGGATAAATGAAAATATGAGGTAAATTTTTTATACTTACGACACCATATATTATATAGCAAATGTACAATTTAAATAAGATAATTCAAAATAGGTAAAAAAAGAAGAATTTAATATGCCAATATTTTCATAAAGAAAATTGAATAAGCCCCATAGTCGACTATAGTTCACATAACTCATTAATAATTTTAACACCTTTAATTATTGTTACATAAATGAAAGTTAGAAAGATATATTTAATTAACTGGTTCACTTTTAAATAGCATAAATCGTTTAAACTGTAAATCAAATGTAAAAATGTATAATATTAAATAATGCTTGTAGTAGAAAAAATTAATAAAAATGGATAATTAATAAAAAAAATATTATCTGGCCTTTATAAATCCTTCCAGGGATGTCAGGACTTCAAGGGCTGCATCAAAACATCAAAAGAGGATTACTTCAAAATCACAGTAACAGTTACAGTGTCTGGAACTAACAGCATTCGAACAGAACTGGATCAAATAAAGAAGTCTAGGCGGGACAACAGATTACGTTTCTTTTAAGACCATAATTCATAACTCATGGTACGGTACGGTATGCCAAAACTTAGGAATCGATTCCCATGTGGATTCTAAAAGGAGAGGGAAAACCATGGATGAGTACTCAAAAAAAAAAAAACGGAAACTGGGAAATACATAACATTTTTCAAAACGAAGAAAAAGGTATGAAACTATTATAAGCGGCTTACCTTAACTAAATCCCAAAGTTACTATACAAAAAAACTCCAAAACGTTTGATTCCGGCATGGCCAAAGATTGCTGGATAAAAATCCAGGTTTTCTCCAAAACACAAATTTTACTTTGGCTCTCAGATAACGCAGATAGTTAATTCATGCGAAGAAACAAAAATTCAAATCACCACTACTGGGTATATTCGGGATGATTCCCGATTTTTCGTCGGATCAACACATGGAGGTGTTGTAAGTACCTCGACTACCAACCGGAATGACGATACCAAGGGATGAAGACCGTTGGCCAACCAAGAAGGTCGAGCACGGAAGTAGTCAGTAAAGTGACTCGTGAAAGGAAGCGGCAAATTCAATTCACCATGAAACTTAAGAAAAATCATTAACTCGATTCGGCAACACTGCAACTGAAAACCGAAAGTAGAAACGCAAGTCGACGTCGACGCCGTGAATCCATGACTTGAGAGTACCAAAAGGATATGTTCATATTAAATATAAAATTCCTTTACCTGCTTTGAATATTGAAATGATTGGCAAATATTGTGATTTTATCTGGATGGCAACGTGAAAATAAATATGAAGTAAATTATTTATTTTGATTTATGTACAAATTATAAAAAAACGACATTTCCACCCTAAAATTAAATATCACGTTATAAATCTCACTTATAGACAACCCAAATTACTTCTAATATATATCGGCGTGAATTAAACTGTTCACTAAATGAAACAATTTAGCTCATGAAAAATATAATGCTACAGTGTGTTGGAATACTGCAAGAAAAGTGCGGGACGTTTGTCCAGACACATGCTGATCAACGAGATTTCAAGAGGTCTCTGATAACTGACGAATTTCCCGCAGTTTTAGAACCGCCTAGAGGTTGTAGAAGCGATGGAATGAGAGTGGATTGTATAACGCTGGATCCTTGGAAAGCAGATAAAGTATTGTTGTGGGACGCTACGTACATGCATACCCTTGCTGATTCTTATATCAGATAAATATCTGACTGTATGACGAGCTAGAAGACCGTTTTGAAATTGTACCTTTCTCAGTCGAAACGTTTGGTCCTTGGGTAATGAGGCAAAAAAGCTTCCCAAAGAAATAAGCACAAAAATATCGTGCAAGGAAGTAAAAAGCTTCGTTACTCAAAGAATCGGCCTCGCTATTCAAAGAAGTAGTCTTCTGTGTTAGGGACTATCGAGAATGGAAGAGCTTTGGATGAAATTCTTATTTGATTTTTTAAATTTCATTTTATTTTCAGTACATATTTTGTATAAATCTAATAATCGCTTTAAGATAACTTGTCAAATTTCAATTACTAGTTTATTATACATAAGGATTTCAATATAGTGTTAAATTGCTTTAATTCCATGTAAATTTGGCAACCCTGTTGACTGTCATTTTTTTGCCTTTTGTTGAACAAATTGACTGATTTCTCTGTTTCATCAAGCCTACATAAGATATTCTGCTTTTTTAGCAATAAATATATATTTTTTTTAAATGTAATTTGTTGTACGTCAACTTTTGTTTTGTCTTTGTTACATGTAAAAAGTTTTAAGTGCACCGATTTTGGAAAAATTATATCAGGTTCAACCTTTTTCTTTTCGGCATTATGGCCTTGTCCACCATCTTTATAATTGAAGGATTTTGTTAGCCGATGTACTTATCTGCAAGTATAGTCTTGATGATGACTAGTTAGTCGAAAGCACTCTGCTATAATTTTGGATTTGGAGAATATACGCGTTGTACTGACAGACCTTTTCGATTCATTAATAAATCTTAGTAGGAATAACAATATTTTTCATTAATTTAAAGAAAATGTTTTCTCAGTATATTAGATCGATTTGTCGACTAAACAGTTTTTCCATAGTATATAAATTTTTAAAATTATGTTTGTATGTAAAATGTCTCTTTCTGGATATTAGCCCTTTAGTACTAATGCACCTTCTCGCAGACGGCATCTCCTTGTTCGAAATACGCTACCTCCCCGCCCAAAATAATCTCAAGGTTACCCATTCTTGTATTTTCCAATTTTGGCGAATAAAGATCAGTACTCATCGAGCAGTTAACGAGCTTGCTAGTACGTATTCCGTCTGCCGTACGGGGTGTTAGTGTTCGCGGTAAATAATTGTTTGTTACAAAAAAATGTCTGCGGGCCCTAGTACATCAAAAAGGTTACATTTTTTGATCCGGATTTTGAGGAGACTGTTTTAAGGTGGAATAAAGAAACTGAATGTGGGGGTAGTGATGTTGAGTTAACATGTGAGGAAAATTTTGCCTGAGAAAGTGATCATAACTCGGAATTGGAACTAGAAAGTAAACATAGTTTATTGTAAAAATAATTGGTATTTGCAATATATTTTTGTTGTCTTAAGAGATACAGATGATGCTGATGCCACTGAACCCAATGCTAGTTCTAGTGAGAATGAGCATGTAGGCGAGCAAGACCCAGAAAACCGATCAAATTATTTCTATGGTAAAAATAGATTTAAATGGTCGAAAAAACCGCCTACATCTAATAGGGGCCGAAGACCAATGCATAATATGGTCTTACAGTTACCCGGTTTGCGTCCTACAGGCCAAATTGGAGACACTTTTGACCCTTTAGATGTCTGGAAGCTCTTATACAATGATGCAATTTGCAACATAATTCTAAATTCGACAAATGTGAAGATATCAAAAGAAAGAGCAAAGTATAAAAACCAAAAATCTACTTTGAAAGACCTCGATATGACAGAACTCTGGAATTTTTGGCAATTATATCTCTGTTCAAGTGTAAAAATGAAAGCTTAGATACCATATTTGCCACTTACGGGACTGATAGGGAAATAATCAGATGCATTATGTCAAAAGAAAGATGCGTATTTCTTCTTGTGTGTTTGCAGTTTAATAACCCAGAAACTAGTTTTTGTACTGTTTATACAAAACTGCCAAGCTTTCTACACAATAGGGCAGTCAGCTTGTATCGAAATGCTAGTGGGATAATAACGGCCGATGTCTGTACCCTCTAAAGTACGGCCTAAAGGTCATGTGTTGCACAGATGCCCGAACTAGTTACTTGTTGAATGCATATTATATTATTATATACCGGCAAAGATTCCGGTAGCAAAGGGCTATCACATGAGGAAAAAAAGTATACCAAACCAACACAGTCCGTATTGTGTTTGACACAACCCCTGTATAATACAAATAGATCTGTTACTTTTAACAATTGGTTTACAAGTATAGAACTTGTAGAGGTATTGAAAAAAATGACCTGACATGTATTGGAACTTTACGAAAAAATCGAAAAGAAATCCTCCTGTTTTCTTGCCTACAAAAAATCGAGAGGTAGGAACTGTCCTATATGGTTTTACAAAAGACATAACGTTACTTTCATACATAACAAAAAAGATAAAGCTGTGATTTTGGTATCGTCTTCTCACAACCATGCTAGCTTGGATCCTGTAACTGAAAAGCCAGATATAATTGCTTACTACAACTGTACAAAAGGTGGAGTCGACTCGCTGGACGAAAAATGTGCTAAATTTACATTCAGCCGTCGACCTCTCCGCTGGCCAATGGTTCTATTTTTTCAAATATTTGATATAAGCACAGTAAATGCTTATATTTTATATGAGTCTTACAGACGTAATGTTCATTTTGAGCGGTTCAAATTTCTAGAAAAATTGGCTTTTCAATTTTTTGAGCCACATCTAAAAAGGAGATTGAAAATCGCATTTCTACCAACCATAAACGTAACCAGAATCAGTCCAGAAACTAGGATTGAAAAGCTATAAAAAAGAAAGGATTGCAGTCTTTGTCATTACAAGAAAAAAAGAAGGACAGCTTATGTTTGCTTCCACTGTCAGGGGCCAATTTGTCTGGAATGCGCAAAAAAAGTTTGTGGTGAGTTAGGGAACTTTAGGGCATGTCAGTTTCATTTAGTTTGCATATTTTTATATTTTTCGACTTTATTTATTGTACTATATTCTTAATCGAAATATAATAATAAATATAATTTTATTGGTAGATTTCACTTTAATTTTTTTCTACTGATGCAATTCTGGGAGCGGCTAAAAATAAATGGTTTTTTCTACACACACATTACTAATCTGTATTTTTTTACAACAAATAATGTATTGTGTCTTTTTTAGTAGCTTATATCTCAAGGAAAACAATATAATGGTAAAATCATATATTGGAAAAAAATACAACACTTTTTTTTCAAACGTCTCGTAGACGGTCGGTTAGCGTTCACGTGATTAATTTTGGATGTTAGTGATTAAGGATTAGGGTCAGTCCAACTGCATATTCACAACAATTCAGAAAAATACGCAGTAGAAAATTTTGCAATTTACACACTCCGTTTGTTGACATCACATCCGCTGTAAGTGAAGGAATAAAAACCTGTCGTTTTTCCTTTCACATAATGAAACGATTGTCAATCCAATCTTTTTCGACCAGCTTGACGCACCAAGAAATTTCTACTCCGAGTTCTGCTTGTGGCGGCAGCTGCAAACTACGTACAACCCCTAGCAGAACTTAAATCGTTATTTATAAATTTATGAGCGACACGTCCAAAACCAGAAACAAGACAACTCTGCTTTCAGTCGCGATATTTCAACATAAATCATGGGACGTTGTTTTCAAGTTAAATTCCTTATCGGGTGACTGACTATGGGGAACACCACTCTTTGTTTTGGGAATAGGAATTTATAGTTTTCAAAGTTTACTTGAAACTTGATGCACCGAATTTTCTACATTCCATTTATCGCACTACATAACATGTGTCATAACAATACTTTTTGTTATGTTAAATGTTTGTACGGTGGGTGCATTTTCCAGATATAAAATATATAAACGGGAAATGATCGCAGTATTAACTTTCTATTACTTTAAAAGTAGTAAAAATAATTAAACAGTCGGGTAATTTATTTATTTAAATCTTTTCAGTTGTTCATTAAAAAACGATTGGATATACAAGGTATTAAAAAGAATAATAGCCCAAGAGCTCGTGACAAAAAACTGCAAGAGTTTTGTTATTTGAATATAAAGTTATATTAAGAATACACTTGAGTGTATCTTGCGAGTGGGTGCTAACACCCACTCGCAAGATCAGATAGTGTGATCCCGGCGGCGCGGCGCTCACTGAAATGAATCTATGTTGAACGCCGGACACTAGAACATTATTTAAATTTTTGATAATTTTTTTTTTAATATATGTTTAAAAAAAACATAATTTATATAATTGAATTAGATTGAAAATTATCACTAATGTTTTGTATTACAGAATACAACATATGCATTCCTTTTTAAGGACACCCAATGATTAGGAAACCAATAAAACAAAACAATAATTAAATAAATGCACTATTTAGTCAGCTAACAATTTTTCATGTGCATTTTATAGCCTATACTCTAGCGATTAATTACAGACCGATTTTGTAAAACTTAGGTGTTTATTAAACTTTATATTTTGTTAAATTGTGGATTTTTCAGCGAAATCGATAGTATTTGGCTTTTTCTTTTCGTTATTATTACAAAGTCCCACTGAATCCCGATTATTTGTTCATGCTGAATCTACCAATAGAAAGTTGGCTATAGAATATGTTGTTTCGATGCGTCCGCGTCCCTTGGCAACATATTGACATGGAGATGTTTATTTATTTGTAAACTATCACTTTAATAATTGCTAGAATTATTTTTTAAGAAATTAAAACATATTTAGTGTTAGTATTACTAGTTTTCTTGGTGTGCAGTTTATAGATTTACAGGGAGTTTAATTTTTTTGAAATCAACATCCACTTTGATTCTTAAATTTGACACCCTATATATTATAGGTACATCAAAAGAGTACCTTCTTATATATATATATATATATATATATATATATATATTTATATATAAATATAAATATAAATATATATATATATATATATATATATATATATATATATAAAAGATGAATATATATATATATATATATATATATATATATATATATATATATATATATAAATATAAATATATATATATATATATATATATATATATATATATATATATATGTTAAATCACTTTCTTGCCAAATTACTTTCTAAAAAATTATTTTATTACTCAAAAATACAAATTTAAATATATACATTTGAACTTGCAAAGTAACGTTTAACAAAATGAATTCGAGCTAGACTGAACTGTACTGAACTAACTTTATGCAAAGAAAAATAACTATTTATATGTTTCGTTATGCTGGCTCAGTAGGAACTGTTTACTTCGTTCTTGAACGCTTGGGTCAGGACGTGGGTTCTGCTGATGAAGCTTTCTTGGTATAGACTTGTTTTCGTAAACAAGTAACACCTGCTGTTTATGAGAATAGGATGATCTACGTTGTTAACTGATATGTGATACTTTGTTATTGAGATAAGCTTGGCTTTCTGAATAACTGAGTTGGCGGGGGATAGCTGATAGTCTGGAAACCAAGGTTAGTATAACTTGTATGATGAAATAGCTGGTGAGAATAGATATAACAACTCCCCCATCAAGATGAAAGTTGGTACGTGGAAGCAACTTTCAAGCTGAATGTTTGTTCAGGTTAAGTTCTATTTCTTCAGATTCTTCTGTTGGTTCACCAATACGTATGTTTGGTCGCCTTTTTGGAAATATTCTTCTCCATTGTACAAAATTTGTTCTGGACCTTGGTCTAGAAGATGGGTAGTCATCACTATTAGGTTTTCTTCTATAACATTTACAAAATATGTACAGCATAATTAGACTGATGATCAGAGTTATGGTCAGGATCAAGATCGTTAACCAACCGATATGTTTCTTTACGAATGGTTGATTGATTAGTCTGTCCAACTGATCAGAATATTCATTTAATTCATGTTGAGCGATATTTAAGTTTTCTGTGTCAATGTCGTGTAACTCAAGAGGCTTCAAGTCTGGTATATGAATCTTCTCAGGATAATGGCTGCAGGAATTATATGGAATTTGGATTGAAACGTTGCTGTAGGTAACATTGTCATAAATATTTACAAATTTCTTCGCTATAACTTTGGTGCTGCCAATAAATGCACTACACTCTGGTTGAAGTTTGATTATGGCGTTAGTACTGATTGTTTGGGTAACAACGTCTCTGGAACCACATTTAATAGTCACAGGTAGAGGGTCTGCAACGGCAACTAACCAAGAGTTTTGATTAAGTTTTTGCACATGATAGTCTTTGGCTAGGATAACTGAAACTTGGCACATTCTTGGAAGGCGATTGATTAATCGTAGAAACTGGGCTTCACAAACAGCGTCAATGTCTATTGGATATGGCAGAATGTTGGAACATATTAGTGTTCGGCTGCTCAAAGATTTACATGATTCCAAGTTGCGAATTGTGATATATAATAATGAATCATTGTTTCGCGCAATTAAATTATTTGTTATTGAAAGAATGTGGTGAAGACCTGTTCGATTATCCAAAATTGGTATTGGATATAAATGAAAGAGAATATATTTTTCTGGATCAACTAATGCGATTTCGAGAACAAAAATTACTTTTGAATCATATTGATATGCCTTTAGTTCTATGATTTCGAGATATTGAGCCACACTTGAAGGGTGAATTAACAAAGGTAAATTATTTCTTTGCAATGATTGAGATATGTGCTTTAGTGATTCTATTAAGTCAAAATGTGTAATAATTGAACTGTGTAAAATCCGTAAACGGGCGAAAACAATTGAATTTATAATATCATTCAAAGAATTTTCAAGAAACGAATAACTTTCCATTAATAGTTCGCAAATATTTAATATTTCTATTTGAGAGGAATAATATTTCAGATCGTCAGAAATATCCAGTATTGATTTTCGAATTTCTATAATATCATTATTGAATGTTTCCTCGTCAATTTTAAGTTTCTGAATAGTTGAATTAAATTCTTTTATTACTGAGGTAGCTACTGAAACTTGATTTTTAAGAAGATTTTCGATTTGATATTCATCATGTGTTATTTTTTCTATAGTCATTAAAATATTCGCCATCGGGGGCATCTAAGTTTCCTGTAATTGCTTTCTAAAATGTTCCTATACCATTAAAAATTTCACGTTTTTCTCTAAGAATATATTTTTTAGTATTTGCCATTATCTCTGTATATTTTTGATTTACTGCTCCTGATATTTGTCTAAGGAGACTAATATGTGTTAATACTTCAGATTTAAATGCTTTCATTCGTGGTATGTCTTCGTTGATATTATTTATAAGGTTTTCTAAAATTCTATCATTATTTGTCATTAGAAATTCTTATGTTTGCTTCTTCATGAAAGAAGACCCCTATCGTGTTGTTAATTGGACTTATGGAGAAACATCAGACTTCGTCGTGTTCTCTGCAGCAAATTCTACCAGGGGTTTCACTAGGTGTTCCTAATCCGTAGATTGACTGCGAGTTGGTGACGTCGGGTCGTGATTTTCTCTGTTTTTCTTGTTTTTCACAGGTTCTTCTGAACAATGGATTGGGATCCTCCGTCGACAGTTAGAGTGCACAAAGGCTTCGTGTTCTATTAGACGTTTTTAGATCCTACCTACTACTGCGCCAGTTTGTTAAATCATTTTCTTGCCAAATTACTTTTTAAAAAATTATTTATTACTCAAAAATACAAATTTAAATATATATATTTGAACTTGCAAAGTAACGTTTAACAAAATGAATTCGAGCTAGACTGAACTGTACTGAACTAACTTTATACAAAGAAAAATAACTATTTATATATTTCGTTATGCTGACTCAGTGGGAACTGTTTACTTCGTTTTTGAACACTTAGGTCAGGACGTGGGTTCTGCTAATGAAGCTTTCTTGGTGTAGACTTGTTTTCGTAAACAAGTAACACCTGCTGTTTATGAGAATAGGATGATCTACGTTGTTAACTGATATGTGATACTTTGTTATTGAGATAAGCTTGGCTTTCTGAATAACTGCTTTGGCGGGTGATAACTGATAGTCTGGGAACCAAGGTTAGCATAACTTGTATGATGAAATAGCTGGTGAGAACAGATATAACATATATATATATATATATATATATATATATATATATATATATATATATATATATATATATATATATATATATATATATATATATATATATATATATATATATATATATATATATATATATATATATATATTATATTATATTATTTAAGGGTATTATATTAAAATATTAAACAGCAAATGTATATTTAATGCCTTGGTAACGTTTCGACCATAATTTTTACCACAATTTCTACATAACAAATACAAATATTAAAAATTTAAGACTTAACCATAAAACGTAAAATTATCAAATAAATGATACCACTAAATTACACATATTCTGACATACAATGGAGCATTTATTTTACACTTTGTATGTCAGAATATGTGTAATTTAGTGGTATAATTTATTTGATAATTTTACGTTCTATGGTAAATCTTAAATTTTAAATACTTTTATTTGTGATGTAGAAATTGTGCTAATAAATTTTTTAGGCTTGAAGAAGACCAAAACTATGGTCGAAACGTTACTAAGGCATTAAATATACGTTCTAGAAGATAACTTTTAATTTGCTCTTTAATATAATGACCTTAATCCAAGAAAATTAAGAAAAATATATTATTGAAAAAGGGTCAAAGAATACATAAACCAAAAATATAAAAAAAAAATATATATATATATATATATATATATATATATATATATATATATATATATATATATATCTATTTATATATATAATTATTCCAAAATTTCAAATTCTGCTCACAAACTTTTGCAGATTAAAAAATGAAATTATATAATTGGTGTTCTATAAAAAACAAAAAATTTGGTTCTGCCATACTCTGTTAGGCCACCATGTATTTCCAAATTACATTTAAATTACACTTTTATGTCTTCTACAAATTTCATACTTTAACAGTTTTCTGTTACTCTCTAAATAACTGAGATATTTGGAATATTACTGTATTTTGGACCCACCTTGTACACTTACTAGTTTAAAACACCCTGTACAAAATTTTTATTGTTTGATATTACGCAATTTTATCATAAGAGCTTAATTTATATAAGTTTGAATTTAGTTCGAAATTATGTTATTAGTTTTAGGTCGAGGTTCAAAGACTTGATTTATTCTTCAAACATTCTGAATTTTGAAATTATTAATAGAAATAAAAAGTAATTGTTAGACTAGTTTTGCTTTTTACATCTAGTTAGTGTCAAGAATAAATAGGTGAAATGCGAAATATATTTTTAAATCACTATCTAACTTGAAATCTCAATGTCCATTAGCTGCCATAAGCTCGTTTGACTACCACAATAAGTGTTTCGTAATATTTGGAAATTGCCGCTAAACTTGTCCATAGTACAAGTAAACGTGAGAAAGTGGTTAGACCGAACCCGGCGAATCAGCAAGTCGCGTAAGTTGTCGCGATAATGATTTCAGTAAAAGTTTCGACATTGATTAGTGCCATCTTCAAGGCTACAAAGAACATAACATTAACAAAGTACAACAGAAAAATGTACGTGTTCACAAATTAAAATACATATACAGAAAATTATCACAATCTATATCTAGACTTATATAATCGATCCATTGTGATAATTTTCTGTACATATATTTTGTTTATGAATTTAATTTGTGTACACGTACACTTTTATATTGTACTTTTAGGTATGCGTAGCAAAATATTTTTCTGATTGATGTTATGATTTTTTCTTTGTAGCCCTGAAGATGACACTAATCAGTGTCAAAACGTAGGTATTTGAATTGAAGGTTTTAATTAGTTGTCCAAAAAGGCTATAAAACTTCTTTCGATTGGATTACATGTGGTCGGAAACTAAGAAAATTCTGAAAATGTCTTTGTTACTTAATTATTATATATAATTATAGAAAGAAACAATCAGACCTTAGTTAAATGGAACTGACGCAGTCAGCAGTCGATCGAAAAGCGGATATCGAGCCCACGCTACTCTGTCCCACTATGTTTGGCCGTGCTAGTGGGTGCTGATTTGTATACCCTTAATACTATATCATATTTTAATATAAGCCATACAAAACCCTTGTAGTTTTTTGTTACGAACTCTCCGTCTATAATGTTAATAAATAAAATATAAATGTTTTTAGACGTTTGCTTTCAAAATTTGACATTTCCCTTTTAACACTAGTACCTTAAACTTTAAGGCACTAATGCCTCAAACTAATATTTTTAAGGCTATTAAAACTACTTTATGAGGCGAATTAAAAAGAAATAATTCAGTCCTAAAACTCAGATACAGAATTGCAAAACTATGAAATTATTTTGTATTATTTCAGAAACAATTGATTGAGAATAGAAACAATACACGTACTTATAATCCGTTTAGGCCGATATCGAACTGTTCGCATTATAGCATCTCGAAAATCTACAGTTGTCAATTTTTAAACGTCAATATTTTTAAAATAGTTAAATATAGAGGAAATTATTGGTATATTATGTATTTATTAAGAAATACTTTTTTACCTTAAGTAGAGCTGAATCTATTGATATTGGTTATTAATAATTCAACAGACCGCTTTTAAATTGTGGGCCTTTGTGTAAATAAATTTTATTGAGACATTTATGTTTTTATGAAATTCGTCCCATATTTGGACTGATGCGATCTGCAGAAGGGATAATCTGTGAGATTTTTAGGTTAGAAACGTCTTGGATTAGATTTTCTTTTTAACCGACTTTAACTTATTTATTTAACTAATAATCATGGTACTAACAACTACATGTTTAATCTGCTATAATTTAGCTTAGTTTCTTTTTAGTATGTCTCTTGTTCATTTAGAAAATATATGGTTTTTTTTTGTTTTATAGTACTAAAATGGACTATATTTGTATTTTTTTATTTTTACATACCGTTATTTTTAAATATAATTTTCTTAGGTTTTGTTTTATAATTCTTGGAGTAAACAGTTATTTATATTTGTGGCCAACACTCTAATAATATCTAGATCGGTGCGATTAACTGAAACACAGACGAGAAAAGACGAACTTAATATAATATCTGGTGCTTTAAAGAAAAATGGCTATACAAATCGCACTATAGAGAAAGCTATTAACGCACAGGATTCCCGAACAACGAACATCAAAAATTATGAACGGGGAAGGCAACAAGCAGTGTTACCATATGTAAAGGGCACAACAGACATAATCGGAAGAACTATTAGAAAACACAATACACTAATATTACACAAGCCCCAAACAACCATAGGGAAACTACTTGGAAATCCAAAAGCGAAAATCAAATTGGGAAACCACGGAGTATACAGCATTTCATGCCAGGACTGTGAAAAACTGTACGTGGGCAAACCAACAGGCGAATATCAGCAAGAGTGGAAGAGCATGAACTTAGCATCAGAAACAAACAACTCCAGCTTTATTCCTACATCATCAGGAAACCTGCCACAAAATAAATTTCGACGAGAGTAGGGAGATTGCCAATATAGAGCATTATAATCCGAGAAGCCATTGAAATAGAAAGACAAAGTTATTTAAATAAAAGGGAGAAATCATTATAACTACCAACAGTATGGAAAACAATAATCGACAAATCTAAAATCACAAAAAATCAGACGGAATTAGCGCAACAACAACAGCAACATCCGGAAAACATAAATAATGACCAACGGCCGCTCAGATATAACCTTGGGTCCCGGGTGGCGGTATAAAAGGAAGCTCGCAGCCGCTAACACTTTAGTTTCTATTCGAATGCGAGAAGGAAGTCTTCGAAAATGCCAAATGTGATTTTGGCGAAACGTCAGCAAAACTGTTCTTTTTAGAACGACGAAAGAATAAAACCAATTCCAAAATATTTTTTTAGGGCTATATCATTTTTATAGAATAAATCTAGATATGAAAAGAACTGCTTTTATATGCAAAAAAATAATTTTGCTGATTTCAGCGTATTGTTTTTAAAGGAGGGTTTTGGAAGCGAAACATATAAGAGACTATTTTATATTTTAGAGCCCTCCTGTGTCAATGAAAACATATTTTTTATAGAAAGAGGAAAACCTAATTTCATGAGGTTCACTGTTTCTAAGAAAAGCTTAACAGTTTTGTAATATTTTTTTTTTCCGTTTTCAGGGGACTTCTTTATCGTCTTAGAGGTACCATGTATAGTTGAAGCACTTTTTTCTATATTCAAAATGATAAAATAAATTTGACATATTATACCGTTTTTTAGATAACTTTTTGAATAAAAATGTTTCATACCCCTGCCTCATAGCTTTAGGGTTAGCCTGTACAATGGAAAAAATTATTTTATATGAAAAGAAAATAAACAAAATTTGATCCTATTAATTAAATAAAAACGGTTCAAAACACAATAAATAATCATCATATTGTTAAAATACAACGTCCTTATCAAATATATGTAAAATATGATACTAGCATATTACTAGTTGCAAAACTTCGATTTTTGTTTTAAAAAAAAATTAATAACTGGGCAGCTGCCTTGAACCACGTTTATATTTTTCGATAATTCAGTTAAATTCTCGTTGAAAAAACACAGTTTTCTTCTCATAAGAGAGTTCTCCGAACACAATGAAATTACATATATAGTTAAACTCGTAAGTTTAAAATACAAATCGTGAAAACGACTCTTTAACACGTAAATGCACAAACATAAATCCAAGCGATAAAAAATATCAGAGAAATATTTGCTTTAAACAAACCAAAACTCAGCCGTGACATATCACAACTGCCATGTCAAATATCTCTGTAAATTTTATTATCATCCTAGGCCAAAGCCACCTATCATTTCGCGTCGTATATAGATCGGTACCTATCGATTTTTGACCGATATGCGTACTTTTTAGTTTAAATCGAACTATCACACAGGGAAATGTTATTAGAGCTTTTTTATAGCCAAATAAATGCTCCATCCGCGGGTCTGGGTATAATTTCGATTACTATCTGCAGTAAGCGGCAAAATGAGGTTAGAGTTGGAATTTAAATTATCAACTTTAAAAAACTGTAGTAATTTAACCGGTAAAGTCATAAACTCGAAATTTGGTCAGGGTCTACCTAAAAATATCTTGTTTCGTAAAAAAATACCCTACGGGCTTAGATATATTAGTTTCCTTGTAATACAGGATAATGGTAAAAATAGTACCCATTCTTGGGAACTTTGGTGCAAACTTCACCTCTATAGTGCACCCCCTGTACATAATCCAGGACCTTTCCTAGATATTCCATTTTATGTAGCTTTTTAAGCACCTTCCAGTGCCGTAATTAGTTTTCTGACTAGATGCCTACTTTTTTTATAAAAAAGAAAAAGTGATTAAAGAAATTAATTTTTTTAATGACTTTTTCGAAAAATTTCAGTTTTCCTTAAAAATTTCTATTTTCTCACCATTTTCCCGACAGAAATGTATTTGTTCTTCTTTTTAATTATATATAATCGAAAGAAAAATCAGGTATTACTTCCAATTACTTCTACAATTTTTATCCAGATACTTATGTTTTCAATTTTGCTAATATGGGTATTGCGCATTTCCAAAAAAGGAGTTTTTTACATTTAACCCTCATTATTACAGTATAATAATAATACTATATGTGGGCGGTTATCCGTGAAAGTAGACATATATACACCGTACAAATAACTAAAGCAAGAGCCCAGAATTTATGTAATTCCAAACCTGCAACTGCTTAATATATGAGGTAACAAAATGAAAACTGGGCTTAAATTAGGTTTTTGTATGCTGCCTTGTACTTCCTTGCAGGAAACAATACTTTATTACCTGCTGGAAAACGGAACACGCCTACAGCGCAAGGAATATATTTCGCGCGTGAAGGTTCAAGGTTTCTAGCACTGACAACGACAATGAGTAATTAACAATCCCTTTTCATATCATGCGCCGTTTCTGCATTATATTAAGAGAGTAGTATACCTAAAAAGGAAAATTCCTTGTACGCCTCGAAGACACACCAGCAGGAAATTTTTGACGTATATTCTGAAAGCCCAACGACAATAAATTAATCCGCTAAGGAAATGCTAGATCCGAGAGAATTTGCCGACGAAATTTGCGAATATTTGTCAGTTTAATAGCGCCGAGTATATTTTCAGCCTGTCTTAAACAAATATAGTGGCAACTTTAACCGGAAATTTTAAAAATGAGAATCTGGCCTGCACTCTCTGCTAGGGATGTAAAAAATATTGATATTTATTTATTTCCGAAAACTATCTTACGTGAGCTATGCCTCAATTAAAAGACAGTAAAAATCACTATAAGACACAATAACATCAATAACATTTTTATTATATCAATAATAATCACTATAATATCAAATTATTAAATAAAAGCAAAATCGATGTACTAAGAGTAAAGTCAAAAAAAAAAGAGATAAATTAGTAAAATAAAATAAAATATACTATATCAGTGCATGTTGATTTGGTTTAAAGTATATGATAATATGTCCAAGTCTTTAATTTGGTTACACTTGTTGCGCATGCTGTAATAGAGGAAAGTATTTTGTAACATTCATATGGGGTGTGGCTAAGTAAAACAGCTTATTAAAATGTAACTTGCTCAAGAGAACAGAAGAATCAATAAACTTGTTAAGTAGCGTATATAAGGTCATTACTTGAAAACATTCACGGCGAAACTGTGTAGAAACCAGGGGCTTACGGTCAAATTTTAAGAAAGGGAAGCAATTTTTACAAACTTACCTATTTGTAATGTAATTCGATTCTTCGATCATTTTTTGCAAATTCGTCAATGACGTCATCATAAAAACGTCGATGCCCCGACATATTTTGGAGAAGTTTATTTTAAATGGACAACAGCGATGTATGCGAAAGTCTCCCCTGCCCCGTTGAATTTCTCACGAAATTTTTTATACGTTTAAGTGTTGAAAAATTGCGTTCTACTGATGAACTTGTGGCAGGTATTGTCAATACTAATTCACACAGTTTCGACACTTCGGTGTAGGCATCTTTCAGCTCCTTGTCTTTTAAAAACTGCATTAATTCCTTAGCGTTATTTTTTGCGCTAATCTCATCAGTTTCGTAAATCACTTTTAGTTCAGATCGCAGTAACACTCGGTCGAAGAACCGAAGAAGAGGAGATTTAAACGCATCTTCTGGAAAAGTTTTTCCTTTAAATTCGTCAAAATTTCAGAGCTCGAGGAATTTAAAATCATTTAAACCGTTAAATCTATAGTTTATTTGTTCCTGAATTTCATTGGTTATTTCATAAAAGAAGCGTCTGTAGGATGTTTAAACATCTCCCACCTTGTCTATTCGAAGACGCTTGGCTCTACATTTAATGTTATCGTTTTCTTCCAAAATAGGTCAAAATCATCTCTTTTTTGGCTTAACATGGACTTAAAATCATCCACTTTTTTTAGACAAAAAGCAATATCATTTGGTGTTTGTAATATATTAAAAATATTGACCGATAATGGAAATATTTCTGAAAATATGTTCAACAAATAATTAAAATTAAAATCTCGTTTCAAACAGTCTAAAAACCCCCTCGAACTATTTATTGCTTCTTCATTCAGTCCCACATTTCATTATTTTCTATTATATTCTCAAATAGTTCAATCAGTGATTCACGATTTTCAGGTACTGTTCACACAAGTCTTCCATTATAGTTCCACCTAGTAGGAGCTACTTTGGCCAATCGTTTGTAGACAATGGAGTCCAAAGCTTGTGTACGTTTTGTGGACTTAGAAAAAAAGCAGCCATGCCACTTAAAGTAACGAAAAATACTTTACACTCTTTAATGTGATTGATGGACTGGGATAAAACTAAATTTAATTTATGAGCAAAACAATGGACAAATACAGCACTTGGGAAAGTTTCTCGAACTTTAGCTTGCAGACCCCCTAATTGTCTGAATACTTCCGTCTGTTTTATCGTAGCGTATTACCATAGATAATTGGCTAAAATTAGTGATATCAGTTGTTTCGTCCAGAACAATAGCAATGAACCGCACCTCGCCAATCTCCTGCTTAATTCTTTTTTAAATAATGGTTGCAACAGAGGAAATTAAATCATTCTGGATTCGATTCGACGTTCCGCGAAAAACGCTAGACTGCTCTAAATGATTTGTTAAGCAATGATCATAATTAGGCATTAAACTAAGTAAATTTTGAAAATTTCCTGTATATGAAGAAACCCTTGTTTCGTCATGACCTCTAAATCCCAATTCGTGCTGTCCGAGAAAACAAACAACATCGATAAGTCTTCTTAATATTTGCCTATTTTCATCGACTAGTTCATTGTGTTGGCGGTGACTAATTTCCAATTGTTTATTAAGGGCGTGTTCAATTCTGGTTTTACCGAAGACCTTTTATGACGTCCTGTAAATGCGCTTTGGACATAATGTGTCCTTTTACAGCTTTATGGAAATTGTTTAAATCGGAAAAAAAAAACAGTTTTATTCCAGAGACCTTTTTCTTTTTCAGAAAGTAAACATGGCCAACAAAATGATTTACTTATATTTTCACACCCTGTTAGCCATTTAAATTGTTCGTATTGTTTTTCCGGATAAAAATGTCTAATACAGTTTTTCAATTTTGTGGTTAAATTTCTTCATAGGCGGTTTTGCCCTTCCTTGGGAAATTATTTGAAGCTTATTAGCGAAGTTTAATATCGAAAATCCCTTTATTATTAAGACACACACCACACATTCACACACGTATTATTGTTTTCCATATCGCACCATGCACGACGAGACGTACGTATCACACAACATACGGATAGCCGTTCAAACAAAGAACCTACTCCAACGATAGCTTCTGTCACCACTTAAAGTACGCGACTGAAATGCAAAAATTGCAAACAGCCGGTGGAAAGTTCAATAACCTGTGGCTCGATTCACAGGAAATCAAGCATACAGGACTTGGCTGCAGAGAAGCTAGCGGCCCGCATAGGTTCTATTCGATATTCTATTGTGGCTGCGTCGAAGTCAAGTCCGCATTTATTGTAGGCTTGATAATTAAAGTAATATTTTAGCATTTTTAATATAAACTAAATTAATGGTTTCCTATTTCAAAAATTACATTTTAAAAGATGTTTTGTATTTTTTTTTTGGGGAAGCACTGCTTCCATTGCTTCCATGGACTGCAGGCCCTTGATAGAAACAAAAGAAAATCTATTTAGTCAGGTTTTGCATATCTTCACGTTTTAGTGTCCCTGAGATTGACCTCAAATTTTAGTCAAAAGTTAAGGGTTATATGTGTACGATCTGGTAAAATTTTAGTAAAAGTCCAATATGCCGGAACAAGATGTCGGCCTAGTAAAACGAAATCTAGTTGATATTAGTGACATTCAACGATATCATCAGTAACATTTACGGGGATGCTTGGGGAGGAACTGTTCCCTTAATCACGGTTTACTGTTTTCTTAAGTATCTTTCCGTGTTTTTAATCTAAGGTTATTTTTTTAAATAAATCGTCCTGAGTAAAAACTATCATTACCTTCTCGCTGAATAAAATACTATTAAAAATTCCTCCTCTTTAAAATAGTAAAATGATATTGTAGTAGAAATACTCCATCCTAAAATAACGTCGCTCTTCTCAAATTCCTTTTAATAAAAATCGTCTCCGGCAGTGAAAAATTTAAGCATGAAATTCAACGGATAACCGCACCAGTGATATAACGCTGCATTTAAGCTATCGGCTGACGTTAAACTAATTTCCTTTGGAGGCGTTCGAGAAACCTCATTTTAAAGTTTGCTTTGTATTAATATATTAAATTATTACAGCACAATCTTCAGTTGAAAGTTATTATAATTTTTTTTATTTTTTTCAGGGGACTAATTTGGAACTATTAAACACTAGCTGACCCCGTGCGTTTTCGAACATGCAAATTGAAGTAATGAAATAACAAATGTGTTTATCTGCCTGAAGGGCTTATGATATCTAGTTAAAACATTTAGGTTAACAACAAAACGGTATAATCTTATGGTAAAAGCTTTGACTGTTCTTAAAGCCTTTATTAACTTGAATAGTAAATAGTTAGTTCAGAGTCAAGTGAATTCTCATACTCTTGCCGATCAGGGAATGCTTCTAGATGCTGTTGCGAAATTATGGCCTTTGGAAAGGACGGACTGAAATTTTTTCTACCTGTACACTGGTGATGTTGTCCAAAGTTGTAAATATGATTTTTTCGTGTCTAAAAGCTAATATGAGGTGAATTTCCAGTAGTTTACGAGCATTTGTGTCTAAATCACGACGTGTTGCCTTAATCCTTTTTCTAACTAATGCATTGCTGGCAAGTATTCTTAGCAGTTCTATAAGTAACATTATGTCTCATCTGTAGTGAGTGTCGGGGAAATAGGACGCTCAATATGAACTGGATTAAGTGATATGAACGATGTATTAAAAAGAAACAAACCGTTCAATCTGCTGTAGCTGAACATCAGCATACCACTGGCCATATGATAAATGTAAAAGAAACCAGATTTCTAGCGTCGCTTCCAGGATTTTATAAACGAAAAATAAAGAAATCTATTACGGTCCCCATCACATGTGGAAACTAATCCTAATACTGGTTCACGATTTGGCGAGCACAAGTCGGGTATAAAGGCCCGCCGGAATATCTCCCAGCTCATTCACCATATCGAAAATCTACGAGGCCTGGTGAACTATGATCCACTAGCTCCAAATTACAACAATAGGACAAGACACAGAAGACCAAGACACGGATTTCTGCGTTAAAATTGCATGAGGATGGATGCAGGTAAATCGAAACTTCTGAGTCTCCGTGCTCTTCAAAAGCTAGATCTTACTTGCAAAATCCTTAAGTAGCTCATGTGGCCAATAGAAGTTACAAGAAGAGGACTCCCAGGTACCTCAGCTGGCTCCGGCGTGAGCTGCAGTTGAACCTGAGGTAAAAGAACACCCCTTTTTAGTTCCTCACTGCAAGGACACGGAACAGTGACACCGAGGGCCAGAAGAGGACACACTAAGAAGACCAACACACGGATGGACGGAGGAACCTGGCATCGGCAAACTGGACCCAGGACCAGTGGTACGTTGGCAGCGGTAACCGGACAGACAGGAGGACGGAACAACAAGAGTAACACCAACAGGTAAGACGACTACATCACTAACGATATTTTTCTTTCCAGATATACCAGTAACGAGAGGCGGCACAAAGACACCGTGCCAAAGAAGAAACACACTCCCCTAGAGGTCCATGTCTTTTAGAGAGTCATCCCCGGAAGGACGCATCAACCCCATCGAAGAACCCTTGGGCTTGCCCAATGACGGTTTATCTGATGGGGACCCGGTGGGGTTTGGTGGGTATGGCAATCTGTCAGGTGTAACAACCTGGCAGTAATGCGAGTCCCACGTAAAAGCATTCCCCATTGACACAAAAAAAATCCCAGCTCATTCGGTGTTCAGATCTCCTGGAGTAAAGATCCCTAAACATGCCCAGTGTAATCGAAGGCGAAACGGCGGATACTGATTCTAATTTGACACGGTCTAATCCCAAAACCATAATAATGATAATTTTTCAGAAATTACGTCATAAAAATGTAAATGCCGTTTATTTTCAGTCCAGTAAATGATGCAACTGGCCACCACTAACTTCTAAATAACATTAAACCATCTGTTTAATTATTTTTATTCAGTTGCGAAAAAGCCAAAAAAGATTTTTATTTGTCAATCTAAACGCAACGAATAATCTGAACACATTTGGAAATAAAGCATCTGTTCACAGTATTAGTTGGAGTTAGATCATGAGAACGAACGCGCCCTTCAATAAGGTCTCTTCTGCCGAACCAACTCTAAGGAAAATTCTTTGAAAGTGAAGTTTTCTACTCAATATCGATTATCTTCATCGATAATAGTTGTCATTGTTACATCAACGGCATCTTCGAACAACCCAGATTTCATTGTTTAAATTGCTAGTAAAAAAAAATGTCGATATTGTCTCCATAAATTCCTGCCCCAGCATATTTAATTTTTTTGGGTATTGGATATATATCTGCCAAAAATGCTGCAATTAGTGTCTGACCAATAACAACAGTTATGTTTATTGATTGTATCCTTAGGAAAATATGAACTAGCTCGCAAAATTATAAACGTCGTTTGTTGTTGTCCTCATTAAGTTTAATGTGAATTAAAGTGTTTAATTAAGTATAGATGAAATTTATGGTGTTTTGAGATTCACTGTAAAGTTTTACGGGAAAAACCTGACTCAATTAACAGTTGTCTGGCATTTAGTGTAGAATCCATCGTGCTATGCCCAAAAACAATATACCTATGTGTTAAAATGTTTGCACTAATTACGGAACAGGTTAACCACATTTTTGTGTGTCTAGCGTTAAAACATGTTGCTGTAGCCCTAGCACAATTATTACTTCTAAATTATTTTATATCCTACCACTTTTTCTAATACGTTATTTTTACACTACAGAATGCAAAAGATGGCTAAAATTTATTAGCTCCGAGATTGTAAACTGAGCAGTTTTAGTAAATATTATTAAAATAGCTATGGTTTTTCAATGGGCTATTGTTGTTAAAGTGAATTTTTTGAATCCCAAATCATAAATATCGTTTATCTTCATTTCTCAAAACATACCAATCTATTTTCAAACATAGGTGTCGTTGGAAACGGAATCTAGTAGGTTTATAGTAGTAGTGGGGGCCCGGTCTAGGGCTTACTGGTAGGCCTATAAGGCCCTCTCTCAGTCTAACAATCTCCTCCCTCAACCACCATCCGCCACCAGGTGTACATCCTTGAATCTGCCTGTCCTTACCATGTAAGTCTGTATATCCTTCCATGCAAGATCCTTAACTTCGTCCCTATGCAAGACAGTAGTGCTAAAAATATCTCTTCGCAGTCTCACTCGCGCTTCACATCTGCATAGGAAGTGAAGTGGAGTTTCCTCCTCTTCCTGACACTCCGTGCAGATAGAATCTTCCTCAATGCCTAACATAAAGAGGTGTAATCGACAGTGCCCCGTTACTATTCCTACGATGGAATTTAGAGCTTTCAAAACCATAATAACCACTTGTTCAGAAATTATCGGGCTAAAAATGAAGTCTTTATTTTTCACGTTGACGTTCATGTTGTGCCCATTCGTCGAGTGCTGTCCTTATCTGCTGCCTAGTGATGCTTGGTTCTGGTCCTACATAACATTAAACTCATCTGTTTCTCGTTTTTAATCCCACAGGGTCCTGGCACCCAAACCAACTTTTTACTCTTTTACGTCGCGCCAACTGCTCTAGCCTGTCACCGCATTCCTGAAAAAACTGATCCCGCCATAAGTCTGAGCGCCTTAGGTGCTCCTTGACTGTCTGAGCATATGACAATCTCTTCCTCTGCCCCTTCTAACTTCTTCTTCGTTATTGCCATTAGAATGGCATATACTCAGCCTGAAACACCGGAAAACTTTCCCAAAGGGAGTGGACCCGGTTTGTGTAGCCTCAATATAAACTCCAGCACCAGAGGATTGCAACTGTCATACGTGAACCATCCGTATAGCAAACAATTGCCTCTCTGGAGAACTCCAGATTGTTTCTCTAAATTCTCTAGTTGAAAAAAAAATCCTTATGCCATCTTAGTCTGCCTGAGGGTCGTGTTACTTTTTTTGGTAGGATATATATCTCTTTCCACAATGTGGGAGATCCTTATATGACCCGCAACCTCACCTTTGGTATGTCATGCTTTATTGATTGCCATAGCCTCTTTCTTAATGAAAATATGATAGCTTTATCAAAAAAATAAAGCTGTTAAACGGCGTCGTCCTCATTGCTCCAGTTATCGCTAGGCTAGCCAGTCTCGCTTAATAGGTTTTCTCGCCACCCAGGGCCACCATACTATTGAGCCGTATGATATCCTGGGTCTTATTGCTTGGTACAGCCAGTGCATGACCCTAGTTCTTGCCCCGAGGTTGTGCCTAACGCTCTATGGAGCTGAAAAGATTATTGACTTTCATCTGCCTAAAGTTTTACAGCTTTGAAAAACCTGACTCAATTAACAGTTTTTTGCTGGTATTTGTTGAATCCATCTTGCTACGTCCAAAAACAGTTCCTTCTCCTGTGTAAAGAGGATCATTTGCAGTCTTCCGCGAATTAACCGTGAACTTTTACACCATGCCTCCAATATATTACAGGCCATCTGCATTCTGTAGCCCAGCACTTCCTAATTTCTAAATTATTTTATATCCTACCACTTTTTCTAATACGTTATTTTAACACTACAGAATACAAAAGATCGCTAAAATTTATTAGATCTGTGATTGTTGGACGTGTCGCGCTTTGCAGTGCATTCTAACCCAACGCACCAGATATGGTTTTTCAATGGCTGCTATTGTTATTCAAGATGAATTTTTTCTCTATTAAACGCTCCTTCAACATGATAAACATATTAAAGCTTTATCTCCAAATTGTAAAGCCTTCCAATCCTTTGCACCATAATGTGGAGAGCCGTTCCGTTGATCGCCCTCCTCCTAAAACAAGATTAGCATGAATCGGTGAGACTGCTTCTTTCCATTATTTTTTTGGGGGTTAGTGATACCCCTATTGAGGGATAAAGTTAAATTAATATAAATACCTCAGACATGTATTTCTTTAAGCGCAACTAACTCTTGGTGTAAAGTTTTCGAGAGTTCATTCTTGAATTTGAAGTACTTTAAGCTTTTGTTAGATAAAATGAACATGTTTTTAATCTAATACTATATTATTTAATGAACAAATAATAACCATTATTAGCGAGTAAAATAATAAATTTTTCTACAACTATAACAAAATAAAAAATAAAACAGATGTGAATACTTCTGTTTTGGTTTCTCTTATGTGTATCAATCAATTTTATATTCAATATTTTTTTGTGTTTTTGACGTTTCTTTTTATTGACCTAAACAATCTTCAGAAATTCGCATTTTTTTAATAAAACTTTTGTTAGTAAACATACAAAGTTTAAAATAATTTGTCGGAATAACGCAAGAGAAAGTAGTTACTAGTTAACTAGTTATTTCAAAAAGCGGACAAGAAACTTTTACATATTTACTTATATTGACATATATACGTTATCTTTGCTAACATAATAACGAAACATTATTTTATATTTGAAAAGTTATTTAGTTTAGTGTAGGTAAGTTGTTGTAAATATGTAAATATGTAGAAAACTCTGGCGGTACTTCTATTTACTGACGAAAAAATTTTGTTGGCGGTATTTAACTTGTTATTTATTGAATTGTCTATGTAGTCTTCCGCTACGGATGTTGACAACTAACATGCATCTACAAGTAGTGTTGCGGATGACCATCTAAAGCTATGGCCTGTGTACATTGCAGGATTTCGCAAATTTAAATATTTTGCAGTTTCTTTGACAATTGCACCAAATTTGTTTATACACAAAAATTAATGTCTCGCATTAGTTGGGCGAAGGTCAATATATTTTTTACAAATATCATTAAAATTTCCGGTTACCGTAAATTTTCTTACTATTTTCTTTTCCTGTTAGGAAGAGTTACCAATAAAGAAAATCGACGCATACAAATAGATACTTAAATGCAAATTCTCATCAACATCCAGCACAGAAGAAATCGGTTATTAACTCACTAGTATTCAGAGCTATTTCGATTTCTGATCAAGATACTTTAACATCGGAAACATCGAAACTGACCGAAGCTCTCAGAGGGAATGGCTATTGCACTGAAGATATTACACGTTCAATTAAAAGATATAGTAAACCAACTCCGCCAAAGAAGAATGATAAAGAGCCACCATTAGGTAGTGTTGTTCTTCCCTACATACATGGCACTACAGACAAAATAGGACGGTTACTTCGGCGGTCCAACATACGTACAATCTTTAATACACATAAGAAGATGTGGGAGAAACAGGACGCTCAATATCAGCTAGACTTAAGGAACATGACCGATGTATTAAAAAGAAACACATTATTCAATCTGCTGTAGCTGAACACCAGCATAACACTGGCCATTTCATAAATGTAAAGGAAACCAAGGTTCTAGCATCGGTTCCAGGTTTTTATAAAGGAAAAGTTAGAGAATCTATTGAAATATTTAAACCTACAAAAAATTTCAATAGAGACACGGGTTACGGTCTACATCACACGTGGAAACCGATCTTAATACAGGGTCACGGTTCGGCGAGCACAAGTCGGGTATAAAAGCCCGCCTGAATCTCTTCGAAACTCCATCATAAGAACATGCCACTTCCCCAGCACATGGAAAAAGGCAGAAGTCATCGTCATTGAAAAACCAGGAAAAGACAGGACAGTACCACACAACTACAGGCCCATCAGCCTACTCCCTGCTTTAAGCAAAGTAGCTGAAAGAGCTATAGCCAGAAGACTAAAAGATGAATCCCAAGAACTAGATGCCATCCCAGATGAACAATTCGGCTTCAGGGCAGGGCACTCATCTGAGCAGCAGGTACTCAGAACCACAGAGTATATCACCAAAGGATTCAACAATAGAGAGGCCACAGGAGCAGTTTTCCTGGACACCGAAAGAGCTTTCGACAGAATGTGGCACCAAGGCCTGATCCACAAAATGTCGGTGGCTGGATACGAGAGAAGAAATATAAAGCTTATCAGAAGCTACCTAAATGACAGATCATTCACAGTCAAGGTGAATGACTCTCATTCAGCTCCAAGAGGACTAATAGCTGGAGTACCACAAGGGTCAGTGCTGGGACCCATTCTTTACTCCATCTTCTCTCACGATATCCCAATCGGTGAAGAGGGCTTAACAGCACTCTACGCGGACGACACAGCCATCCTACACCAAAGCAGAAGCACCCGGATAATGGGCAGACGACTGCAAGAGGACATTGATAACCTTCATGACTGGTGTGTCAAATGGAAGGTTAAAATCAACCCCCAGAAGTCCCAAGCAATCCTATTCCAACGACGGAGACTGGTTCCAACAGCTAGAATCCGAATTGGAGACGTCGAGATCCCTTGGACAAACGAGGCCAAGTACCTAGGGATGACCATGGACAGAAGCTTGACATGGAGCAACCATATCAACGCAGCGAGGAGAAAAACTAGACAAGCAATGGGTAAACTCTATCCACTGCTCTGTCGAAAAAGTGAAATGGGATTGAGGACCAAACTGCTATTGATCCAAACAGTAGCTAGGAGCCAACTCACCTACGGCTCCACATCCTTCGGATATGCTTCTAAGACCAACCTTATGAAGCTAAAGAGGACAGAAAACAAACTCATTAGGATGGCAGCTGACGCCCCATGGTTTATCAGGAACGAGGACCTGCAGCGTGATCTTCAATGGACACCTATTGAAGAATTCATGCGGCAAAAGGCTACCCGAGCCTTCAGGGCAGCAGAAAATCACCCCAACGAAAACTTACGGGACCTGGTAGATTACGATCCGCTAGCTCCAAGACGCAACAATTGGACAAGGCACAGGAGACCTAGACACGGGCTCCTGCGCTAATATACTCTAGGATGGAAGTGGGCAAGTCGAAATTTCTGAGTCTCCGTGCTCCTCAGGAACTAGATTCTGCTCACCGAAACCCCAAGAGTATCAACAAGAGGCCATCAAACTCCAAGAAGAGGATTCCCAGGTACCTCAGCTGGCTCCGGCGTGAGTTGCAGCTGAACCTGAGGTAAAAGAAGAGGATCCCAGGTACCTCAACTGGCTCCGGCGTGAGCTGCAGTTGAACCTGAGGTAAAAGAACACCCCACCTCAGCCTCAACACTGCCGGATCACGGAACAGCAGTGTCGCTGAGGGCACAGAAGAGGACCAAAGACACGAAGACCACCAGGTACACTGACGGAGGGACACTGGCAGCGGCAGACTGGACCACGGGACAGTAGGACGAAGGCAGCGGCAATCCGGACAGAAGAAAGGAGGACAGCAGAGAAATATCCCACCTGGTAAGACGACATTTTCATTACTAATAATTTCTTTTATTTCAGATGACTACAAGTAACGAGAGGTGGCAAAAACATCCTGCCAAGAGAGGACCTCCCCCCCCCTACGACAGCGAGGACCATGTCCTTCATAGGAGTTTCTCCCGAAAGGACGGCACCAACCCCATCGAAGGATCCTTGGCTAGCCCAATGATGGTCCATCTGATGGGGGCCCGTTGGGGTTTAGTGGGTATTGTTGACTCCGACAGGTGAAAACCTGTCAGAGCAACGAGTCCCACACTGTCTTCCCTTCTTCCGGAAGGGAATTCGTGCGTAAAAGCATTCCCCATCGACACAAAAAAAAAAAAAAAAAAAAAAAAAAAAATTCGAGCTCATTCAGTGTTCAGATCTCGTGGAGTATAGATCCCTGAAGATGCCTCGTGCAATCGAAGGCGAAACGTCGGATAGTAATTCCAATTTGACACGGTCTAATTCCAAGAACCATGATTTCTTAATTGTTAATTATTACCCATTATGTTCATAAATACATAAATAGAAATTTTAATGGGAAAGAGAATCGAGAAAATCTAGTCGAAATCGCAACTCGCTATTGTGTAAGTGCACTTTTTCACTATCCCCGCAACGGAGCGGCGTTACTGTAGAGCTTGCGACAATGATATAATGACAAATTATGGTTTTTACTTCCTTCGTAAAATGGAAGTATTGTAATCTTTAAAAAAATCACTCTCCGAGATTTTTACAGATCTTTACATTTCAGGGTCCCTAGATGCCGAAAAACATGATTTCTCAATTCCGTCGGTCTGTCTGTCTTAACCGAGTGACCCCAAATTTCGGTCAAAAATTAAAGGTCATATGGGGATGACACGGTAATATTTTCGTAAAAATCCAATATAGCAAAACAAAATACCGGCCTAGTGAAATGTTAAAAAAAAATTATCAAAAAACTGCTTATCCACTTTATCTCAAATTTTGCACAAAAATTATTTAGTATATAGGGATCCACTGGTAAAATTTTGCTACAAATTCAATGTAAAGGTATCTTTAATACTACCATAAATAGTGTCATTTTTAAATTAGTTTTTTTGTGAAATATTAGCTCCAAATATTCTTAAAACATATTAAAAGTACTGATAAAATTTTAAGGACTGTCTGTAAATAAGGATTTACTTGGAAGAAGCCAGAATGTAAAATATGAGATCTAAAAAGAAAAAAATACAATGAAAGTAGTTATTTGCCTCTTAAATACCCAACAGACAATATATACCAAAAATTTGTGACTGATTTTAAAATATATACTCAGGATAGGTTGGAAGCAGGTTATTCAAAGTTGAGAAAACCCCAAAATTCAAGTCCTAATGAGAAAGAAATAAATAAAAATAAGCAAGAAGTAATAACTTGTATTTATAAAAGCAATGAACAGCCAGATATGATAAAATTCTTAGAGCAAATCCAAGAAAAAAACAAAGCATTGAATATGTTGATTGATGTATATATTAAGTTGGACCAACTCTCTAATAAACTAGAAACTTTTGAAAGTAAATCAGAAACAAAATTAAGTATTATTGATGGAAAAATGTACATAAAAACATATTGTTCCTTTAGTATTTAGCAACGGGAAATCATACTCTGAGTTGCTACAAAATCCAATACCTAGTTCAAAAAATATAAATTTGTATTCATTATGCATTAAATCGAAGAAAAAGCAAACAAGTATTAAAACAAGGAATGAAGTACAGGCAAAAATTAACCCCATGAAGCCAAAACGTGAACGAGCTAAAAAATGGTTCCATTATAATTAAAGCGAACTCTAAAGAAGAAATTGAAAGAATGAAAACTCTAAGTTCAGAAATACTGGACCAAAATTATTCTATTGTTATACCAACAATGAAAATTCCTAAAACAGTAATGATTGGTTTAGCACATAATTACACAAGCGAGGAACTTTGAAATGAATTGAGAAATTCCAAATATTTAAACAATAAAGACGAACTTACAATTGAGTATACAAGACAATATAAATTTTCAAAAAAGTTATCTATCTATGTGGAGACTAAAGGATATACTTTTAAAAAATTAATACATCAGGAAATTCATTTAGGTTGGGATAAAGGCAAAATTAAAGAAGTATTTACCATTCGATTTTGTTTTAAATGTTGCGGATATGGACACTTAATTTCAAAATGTACAAGACAACAAATTTGTTCACATTGCGCTGAGGATCATCATCTAAAAAATTGTAAGAAGCAAACTCCAGTGTGCTGTATCAATTGCAAGATTATTAACCAAAAGTATAAAACAAATCAAAATCATAATCATGAAGCCAACTCTGAGCAGTGTCTCAATACTCAATACCTCAATAAAACAAATAGAGCCAAAGAATATCTTAATTACGATGATTAAACCAACAATAAATAACCTAAAAATTTTATATTTGAATGCCAGATGCTTGAAAAACAAAATGGATGATATAAAAATTTATATTTCCAGAGAAAAAAGTCGACATTTTTATTATTCATGAAACAAACTAAAGAAGAAATTAAATATTATAATTTTAAAAATTGTAACAACAAGGGTAAAAAGGGGAGGTGGTTTAGGAATATTTATTCATACTAAATTTAATTATGAAATTATAGAAATAATTAAGGAAGAATTATCTTTGGTAACTGTCCAAATTAAAAAACCAAATTTAACAATCTGTGGAATATATAATCCAACTTCTACAAATACATCTAGAATCTTAAATTTGTTGGATAAAACACTCGAAGGATTTTCAAAAAATAAATTGGACTGTATTATAGCTGGAGATATTAATATTAATATATTGAAGATGAACAATGAAACTAAAAAACTAAATGATATTTATTATTCAAACCGCTTTTACCTGTGCAATGAAAAATATTCCACAAGAGATTTTGGAAATTCCGAATCCTTAATAGATCATATTTTGTCAAATTCAAGTAAAGACATTGCAGTAAATTTTATTAATAGCCCAATATCCGATCATAAAATCCAAATTATTAATATGCCAATTTCATTCAAAGAAAAAACCAAGTATATGTCTACTGATATCAGATACACAAATTAAAACGTGATTTGATTCAACTAAACGATAAAATATCTTATACTGAAGATCCTGACTTAATATATAACAAAATTATTACAGTTTTTGAAGTAAACTCTTATATCCTGAAAATAAAAATTAAAGAAAATTCAAAACCCTGGTTTGACGAATCTTTGGCAAATCTAATTAAAAATCGAGATAAATATTATCATAAAAAGAAAAAACAGCCAACAAATAAAGAATTCTGTGAAATTTATGAAACTTTAAACAAAAATGTAAAAAAGATGATTCAATTAAAAAAAAATATTATAACCAAATATTTACAACAGGGAATCAGAAAGTATTATGGTAAAATATAAATATTTTCCTCCATGGAAAACCAGCGAAAAAGAAAACACAAATTGACCACCTTTATATTAATAATAAACAAATTGAAGCTCAAGAAGAGATTTGCGAGGAAATAAATAATCATTTCATAAATGTTGGCAACGGACAGCAGAACAGATTCCATCTGGAAAATTCACATTAATTTTTTTTAAATATAAAAGATATACATGAAGAAACAATTGCTGAAATAATAGATTTTCTATTTGAAGCCTGCGGATATGACGAAATACAAGTAAAAATTATTAAAATTACCAAATGTGAACTTACTCCAATTTTATGTCTAATCAAAACTTCTTACAAACAAACAAAAGTATGCTTTATTGACGCAGGAAAATTTTACAATTTTATGGACAAAGCAAAATATACCTAAAATAAGACATATCAAAACATTAATCGAAAAGAATTTCGATAGGTCAATGCTTTTTAAAAATGTAAATTATCAATTTACCAAATCGTATAACACACGTTAGAATATAACATAACATTGCCGCAAAACAGTTAATGAATCCTAATAACCTTATAAAAGTAAACAAACAAAACACAAAATTGCAACTATGCGACCTTAAACTCTATGTTATTATAGTTATACAAATAATTGTGATGTTAAACAGAAGGTATAATGAACTAGTATAGAATGTAGTATACAAAAAAGAATTAAATTTTGTTTTTAATCCAATACCTAACAAAAATAATTAAGTTTTAAGTGAATGTTCGACAGTTCTTTTCTCTATATGATGATTTTCAAAATTCTATGCTACGAGTTAGGACATGACTCACAAAAGATTTAAGTAAACAAGCGAATTTAGTGACAATTTAAAGAGACTTACTCGCTGCAAAAATCATTAACGCTGTAAAATGGTCTCTCAATGAGGTATGCTTTGGTGTTTTTTCGAAATTGTGCAAGCATAGGGATAGATTTTAAATGTACTGGCAGATTGTTGTAAAGTTTTATGGCGTTGTAAATAATTGATTTTTTTATTAATTCTGAGGAAGGAATGGGAAGATATATATTATGCCGAGAGTTTCTGGTAGGGTATACATGTTGTGGCCTTTCTGGGAGGGTGTTTATATGTTTTCTCAGCAAACATACCGTTTCTAAAATAAATAATGCAGGAAGTGTTAATGTTTCATGTTTTTTGAAATAGTATTGGCAGTGAGCTCTATTATTTAGACCAAACAAATAACGAATGGCTCTCTTTTGAAGTATAAAAATACTACGAAATTGCTCGGTGGTACAGCAGCCCCAAAAGGGAAGGCCATAGCGGAGGTGGGATTCAAATAAAGAGAAATAAGTAAGTCTGGCAGAAGGAACGTCTAGTTCTTTTGAAACTGATCGAATGGCGAAGCAGGTGGTAGAAAGTTTTTAGTTAAGGTGTCAATATGATTAGACCATTTTAGGTTGTTATTTATATTTAAACCCAGGAATTTAACCGACTCTACGTATTCAATATTGCTGTTATGTACCTGAAGTGGTTGTAAAGTTCCCTTATAAGATAACGCCACCGTTTTATCGACATTAATACAAAGTATATTGGAATCGGACCAAGCCTTAATTATAACCAAGTCTTTGGAGATACTAGAGCGTAAAGACGTTGTATCAAAATCACTCCAAGTTATGCTTGTGTCGTCAGCAAAAAGGGAAATTCTTCCATTAATTTTAAGGTTCGTGATATCATTAATGTATAACAAAAAAAGAATAGGTCCCAAGACTGAACCTTGAGGGACTCCACTTGTAATCAACTTACAATCAGAATCGGAACCATTAGCCCTTACAAGTTGTTGCCTTTTCCCAAGATAAGATTTGAACCAATTTAAAGAAGTACCACGAATTCCATAAAAATTTAGTTTGTTTATCAGAATTTCATGACTAACACAATCAAAGGCTTTCGCATAGTCACAAAAAACTGAGGCAGTTGGGTGGTTGTTATTGAGAGATAAGTAAACGCCTCTAAGCACCGTGAACATGGCGTCGCTGATGCACTTGTTGGGTAGAAATCCGAACTGCTCCGGGGATATTATCTGATGTTTCAGGAGAAATGGCATAAGACGATTCTTCAGTAGCCTTTCGATGATTTTTGATAGCACTGGTAGTAGTGCAATTGGGCGATAATTGCAAGAGTTAGTTTTTTCGCCGCCTTTATGAAGTGGAATAATTATAGCTGTTTTAAGGCAATCAGGGAATCAATCATCAACAGCCTTTTCATCCACTGCTGGATATCGGCCTACCTCTCGCATATACCTATGCTGTGTGTCTTAGCTGTAATTTACACAGGTATACGGGACCTACTAATCAGGGAATACACCTTTTATAAAGGACTCATTTGTTAATGTTGTAAGGGCCTCTATGACTGGGAGTGGCAAGTTCAGGAATATTCTAATTGATAGGCCATCAGTGCTACACGAAGATTTACTTTTGATATTATTTATTACCTTCAATAGTTCAGTGTTGCTAACGGGACTTAAGAAAAAGCTATCAGCTAAATTTTTTGAAGGAGGGAGAAATGAAATTTATCCCAACAAATTAAAAATTGCCAAAGTTTTTCCTATTTTTAAAAATGTCCTAAAAAGTGACCCAAATAACTACAGGCCTATATCTATCCTGCCAGTTTTTTCAAAAACAATTCAGAGATTTATCTACGATAAAGTGGAACAATTTTTGGAAAATCAGAATATCTTGTTTTTTGATCAGTATGGTTTTCGCAAATCCAAGGACACTGAGGTAACAGCAATTGATGTAGTAACACAAATTCAACTTGTTTTAGATAGACATGAAAAATGTTTCCTATTATCCTCGGATTTGTGTAAAGCCTTTGACACTGTAAACCATAACATATTGCTTAAAAACTTGTTTCATATCGGTATGAGAGGTATTTTATATAATTGGTTCCAAAATTATTTGTTTGATCGAAAGCAGTTTGTTCAGATTGGCAAAAATAAAAACAGTCATCAAAAAATTTTTTGTGGTGTGCTTCAAGGATCTATATTGGCTCCAATTTTATTTTTAATATATATAAATTCTGTATCTCTGTTAAATTTAGAAGGCTCCATTAAATTATTTGCTGATGATACCACCCTTCTCTATACTTCAGATAATTTTGCAAAAATAAATGTTATTATTAATAAAGATCTAAATTTAATTACAGGCACAAAAATTAAGCTTTAAACTTTCAGAAATCTTCTTTCATGTATATATCGAATATTATTCAAATTATAGATATTCCGCCAACATTTTTTTCTAATAATCAAATTAATTATTCAAAGTGTATCAAATTTTTAGGCTTATATATAGTTCAAAATTTAGCTTGGAAGCCACATATAGAATATTTAAGAGTACAAATTTCTTCAATAATAGGAATTTTGTTTAAAATTCGTAACTATATTTCTCTTAATTTGTTAAAATATATATATTTTGATTTCATTTATTCAAAATTACAGTATCTAATATCAGTGTGGGGCGCTGCATGTAAAAAGACAATAAAACCATTAGAGAAATTACAAAATGGATTTACCGTTTACCGTTATCTGGAGCCTATCACTAACCTATATCAGCCGAAAAATCTTTTAAACATTTCTATGATATATAAAACTAAATTATGTATTTGTATTCATTCATCAGCTAAAAATATGAAAAATACAAATTTAAATTTTATTAGAAATAATAACATTCATGACCATAATACAAGACAAACCGATTATTTCTTTACCATAAAATTTAAAAGTAATTTTGGCAGATATTGTATATTACACAGTGAGGTTAATTATTACAATAATCTACCAACACGATTAAAAAATATTAACAAAATTGTTACTTTTAAAAAACACTTAAAGAAATATTTTTTAAGGATTATTATCTTCACGTTTGATATGTTTTTTTTAATGTTTACAGTTTTTAATTTATTTGTAATTTATAATAATGTTTATACGTTTATGTATTATATATTAGTTATTAATTAGTTCCCTTTATTATTTACAGTTTTTAAATTATTCATAATTTATAATAATGTGTATATATTTTTATATTTTTCTATTGTTAATTAGTTCCCTACTATAAACAATATTGTTTCTTGGGAATTCAGCCTAACTTAATGCACTGATTTCAAATTGTGGTATACAGATGAACTAGTAAAACTGTAGTAATAATTCAAGATAACGGAACAAAATGGCGGCTAAGTAAAATAATTGTAATCGTGGAAAAATTATCCCCTCAGGTTGTACATATCTTCACGTTTTACTGTTCCTAGATGCCAAAAAATATGCTTTATTCTGTCTGCCTCTCTGTTTGTCTATCTGTCAATTCACGACATAGCCTAAAAACTACTTACCCGATTGATTTCAAATTTCCGTCAAAAGTCATATGGGGATAGCCTGGTAATATTTTGGTAGAAATCCAATATGGCAAAACAAAATGACGGCCTAGTGAAATGTTAAAAAAATTATTACTAAAATACGATTTATGTAATTTATCTCAAATTTTGCATAAAAATCAAGTATTATGTAGGAATCAACTGGTAAAATTTTGGGACGAGTCCAAGATGGCAAAACAAAATGGCAGCTTAGTAAAATATTTAAAAATTCAGCCTGAAAACTGCTTAAGGCATTGATTTCAAATTGTGTATACATAAATAATTGGGGTATACACATGAACTAGTAAAACCTTGGTGCTAATTCAAGATGGCGGAACAAACTGACGGCTCTAAAGAATATATTTGTAATAGTGAAAAAAGACCCTCTCAGGTTTTACATAACGTCCCTAGATGTCAAAAAATATGGTCTATCAATTTCGTCGGTCCGTCTATAGGTTTGTCTCTCAATTCACGGCATAGCTTAAAAACTACTTACCCGATTGACTTTTTTCGTCAAAAATGTGACCTGGTAACATTTTGATAAAAATCCAATTTGGCAAAACAAAATGGCGGCTTAGTGAAATCTTAAAATATTACTAAAAAACTAGTTATCCAATCTACAGGAGCAAAAAAAATATGTTTTATCAGTTTCGTCAGTCCATCTGTCAGTTTGTCTATCTGTCATTTCACTGCCTAGTTTAAAAACTACTTATCAGAGTGCCTTTCAATTTTGATCAAAAATTAAGGATCATATGGAGTTGACCTGGTAACAGTTTGGTAAAAATGGTAGTGAAACGTTAAAAAAAATATTACTTAAAAACTAATTATCCAATTTATCTCAAAATTTTGCACAAAAATCAAATATTATATAAGAATGAACTGGTAATATTTTGGTATGAATATAAGATAGTAAAACAAAATGGAGACATTTATTTAAATTAGCCTGAAAACAATACTTATTAGAATAATTTTAAATTTTGTGCAGCATTAGTGATGTGGTATGACTTCAAAATAGCAGAACAAAACGGCGGCCAAATAAAGTTTTAAAGAATCTTATTCAATTGACTTTAAATTTTGAAGAAAAATTAAATGTGATATAGGGATAAACTGGTACGAATTCAACATGACCTAAGAAAATGGCGGCGAGTCGTAATATAAAAACTACTTATTAATTATTAATATTAAATATTATCCCGTTTCTTTCATAAATCTGTTAATTTCCATTGGGGTAGACGTTTTAGAATGTTTTGCTCTGTAACCTTCCGATTTTCGTTTTAAAAACGCACGACGTAACTTATAATAGTGTTCAATAGTAATATTTCCTTTAATAGCAAGCATACCCTTTAACATCGAGTAATGTGCACTTCTGAGGAAGATTTATACTTTTCTGACAACTCTCCAAAACTGACAAGAAGATCATTTTCCGAAAGTTAATTAATATAATATTCTTTTGACCTCACCACTCCATAAATAGTTTATACACAATTTCACACTTTTTCCTCGAAATTTCTGATTCGTCCGAAATGATTTTGGCAGCTTCAATAATATTTGGCGATGCAATATCAATCTTATTTTGGTCGCTTAAACTCATTTTAAGAGAGATTAACTCAATTTAAGAAAGAAAAAAACAATTTTATTTTCAATTTAAATGTATTAGGTACTGCACTGGCAGAATAAATAGTTGAACGATGGAAGTGTTTTGTGATTGGTTGCAGCCCGTGAGCAATTAAATTATTACTCACAGGTAGGATGTCTATTATCCACGGCATAGGTAATCTATAATATTATCTAACTAAAATAGCTTCTGCAATAAAGACATTATTTGATAGTTATAGAAAGAACATATTACTTGTAACAAGCTGGTCCTTGTTCTGATGAGACATGGTGTGAATGTTGGAAACGTTTATTTAAATTATTATTTTGAAACATTTTTGGGTCACGAAAAACACACCATCTCTCTGATAGGTTTGTTCACCAGGGATGCCTTGTTCTAATGATGGACAGGTTTGGTAATCGAAACTTTGGAAATTGTTATCTTTGAAATTCGAGAAATCAGAGTGAAGGGTTTGTTGTTTAGAAATGTGTTTCTTACCAAAGAAAGTACCGTTGTAGGCCGAATAATAATTATGGTGGGGTCCTCCCATGGCTTCTGGGTCACCTCTGAACTCAGAAAAAGGAGTGCTAATAATATTAGTTAAAGTGTTTGAATTAATTAAGTTTTTCTTATAGGTACGTTATCATGCAGTTGTACCTTATGATGGTGAGAAAACCAAACCGAAACGTCGGATTTAACGGAGTTTTGGGATTGTTAATTTGTCTACCCTGTAGCTTTATATTCATTGGTTTGGTTCGATCAATTTGATGAGATTTTGTATCTCTAGGGTACCACTGTCAACATTGGTGTCTTGATTAAAAGTTTTGTATTCAGTACTGCAATCAGCAGACACTAAAGAATGCTGGTTAAATTATTTGTAACTTGAAGTTCCTCGTATGTCTTGACTTAGCTCTAAGCTCATTAAAAATTTGGCGCTGAGTGAACAACAAAATGGTATAATACTATTGTAAAAGCATTGATTGTCCTTAGAATCTTTATTTATTTTGATTAGTTATTTCAGCGTCAAGTAAATCTCAGATTCCGGCCGGGTATACTGCGCCACTAGAGATCTTTTACAGGTAAAAGTATAGTAAAAGTGATTCTTATCGCCAACTATGTTATTATACTGATTTCAAAGCTTTACTTGAGATTTGTGTGGACAATATTGGCATATAGCTTTATAATGTCGCGTCGCTGTGAATTGTTGTTAAACGTTGATCTGTTTTAGCTTTTAAGAATGGAACTACTGAAATAGAACGAAAGTTCTCACGGCTGTGGTCAATTAAGAAATCATGGTTCTTGGGATTAGACCGTGTCAAAATGGAATCACTTTCATACGTTTCGCCGTCGATTGCACGAGACATCTTCAGGTATCTTCACTTCACGAGATCGGAACACTGAATGAGCTCGGAGAGACATAGGCCTATTTATAGTCAACCTGTGTTTACCAAAGCGTGACTCGGTGTAATGATCGGTTTCCACGTATGATGTAGTCTGAAGCCCGTATCTCTATTAAAATTGTTAGGATGCTTATAAATTTCAATAGATTCTCTAATTTTGCGTTTATATAGTCCCGAAACCGATGCAAGAACTTCTGGTTTCTTTTATATTTATGACATGCCCAGTCAAATGTTGGTGTTCAGATACAGCAGATTGTACAATTTGTTTCTTTCTGATACATCGTTCATGTTCCTTAAGCCCAGGCGATATGGATCATCCAGTTTCCCCAATATATACATCGCTACAGGAAAAAAGAATTGCATATAGTCCTTCCGTTTGAAAAGGAATAATGTCCTTTGGCGATCGCAAACATTGTCCAATTTTCTTGTGTGTGTTGAAGATTGTACGTATGTTGGACCGGCGAAGTAACCTTGCAATCTTGTCTGTGTTTCCGTGTATAAACGGAAAAACTACATTTCCTATCGGTAATTCCTTAGTAGTATCATTTCGTGGAGTAGGATTATTATATTTTCTAATCGATCGTCTAATATCATCAGTGCAATATCCATTTCCTCTTAAAGCTTGAGTCAGTTTCTCTGTTTCCGGTTGTAAAGAATTTTGGTCACAAATCGCGAGAGCTCTGTAAACCAATGAATTAATGACTGATTGCTTTTGTGCTGGATGATGATGGGAATTTGCATTTAAGTACCTGTCCGTATGCGTTGGTTTTCTATATACAGAGTGTCCTAAGTAGTAAGTCCGAAGGACTGCTAGACAGCCGAAGACCACTAAAACCGCCACAGAACACCGTTATAAATTTATCTTCCAAAATCCTTACTGAAGCAGAACAATCCGTCCTATCTAAAGGTCAAAACTTCGCCATTACACCAAAAGACATACCCGTAGAAGATATAGTGTCATCAGTTGAAGCGACAATTAGAAGACTTCCAGCAGAAGAAGCTCACGCAATAAGGTATGAAACAGCGAAGATCATCAAAAATTCTAACCCGCCTAAGTCGAATCTATCAATCGAATATCTGCGGAAAGAACGGCAATAAAAACATTAAACAACAATACAGACATTTTGGTCTTCCAGCGGACGAGGAAAATGCCACTGTCGTCATGGACAAAACAGACTACGTGAAGAAAATACAACTACTTTTGGACGACAACATCTACAGAGTGATCGAAGCAGACCCGACCAACAAAATTGAAAGACGAATAACTAACCATATAAATGCATCCAACCTACCAACAGAGGAGAAGAAGACATTAACGCCATGCAGCTCAAGGATCCCGCGGTTCTACGGACTACCTAAAATACATAATGTTAATGTACCACTTCGACCTATCGTCAGTGCAATAGGATCTCCTACTTACCAAATTGGTAAATATCTTTCAAATATTCTTAATAATTTTACAGAAAAAACACATTGATATATTAGAAACCCTACGCATTTTGTAGAAAAACTTAAATCAATCCAATTAGATTCTACAGATATCTTAGACAGTTTTGATGTAGAATCGATGTATACGAATGTGCCTATAAATGATTCAATTTCCATAATATCAGACTTATTTCACCATAATAGTATTGACAACTCACTTTTAGATCTAATTGAAGCATGTCTTACATCAACGTATTTTGTCTTTCAAGGAACTTTCTATGAGCAAACCTCAGGAGCAGCCATGGGATCTCCACTGTCACCGGTGGTAGCCAATATTTTCATGGAATCTTTTGAGGAGGAAGCCTTAGAGTCATCTCCACTAAATCCAAAATCATGGTTCAGATATGTAGACGACACTTTTGTAATATGGCCACATGGTCCAGAAAACCTCTTTGGGTTTCTTGATCATCTAAATCAACAATATAAAATTTACAATGGAAATTGAATCAGAAGGCACGATTCCCTTTCTAGATGTTCTTGTACAAAGGAAAGGGGATGGTTCCTTAGGACACTCTGTATATAGAAAACCAACGCATACGAACAGGTACTTAAATGCAAATTCCCATCATCATCCAGCACAAAAGCAATCAGTCATTAATTCATTGGTTTACAGAGTACTCGCGATTTGTGACCAAAATTTTTCACAATCGGAAACAGAGAAACTGACTCAAGCTTTAAGAGAGAATGGATATTGCACTGATGATATTAGACGATCAATTAGAAAATATAATAATCCTACTCCTTTGAGATCGCCAAAGGACATTATTCCTTTTCAAACGGAAGGTGTATATGCAATTCCTTGTTCCTGTGGTGATGTTTATATTGGAGAAACTAGACGATCCATATCGACTAGACTTAAGAAATATGAACGATGTATCAGAAAGAAACAAATTGTACAATCTGCTGTATCTGAACACCAACATTCGACTGGGCATGTCATAAATGTAAAAGAAACCAAAGTTCTTGCATCGGTTTCGGGACTCTATAAACGCAAAATTATAGAATCTATTGAAATTTATAAGCATCCTAACAATTTTAATAGAGATACGGGCTTCAGTCTACATCATACGTGGAAACCGATCATTACACCGATTCACGCTTCGGTAAACACAGGTTGACTATAAATAGCCGGCCTGGGTCTCTCCGAGCTCACTCAGTGTTCCGATCTCGTGAAGTGAAGATCCCCGAAGATGTCTCGTGCAATCGAAGGCGAAACGTCGGAAAGTGATTCCATTTTGACACGGTCTAATCCCAAAAACCATGATTTCTTAATGGAACTGAAAGTTTTTTAAACGGAGGTTTTTATATCTGTAGACTTTTCATAGTGTGTTTTTACATTAAAAAGAGAAGATTTCACGACAGTCCTCTTAGCTAGTGGTAAATATTAATGTAATTAAAATAGAAACAATTTTGAGCAAACAACTATCAGCATTATAGCAATAAAAATATTGCAGCACAAAATAATGACGTTGTTTTCTTCTCAATTCCGTTCCGTAAAAGATTGCCGTATAATTTCTGAGACAGTGAAAAATTTTATCATGAATTTTATAGGATAACCGCGGCCGTGATATAACGCTGCACTTAAGCTTTGCGCTACTATTAAACTAATTTCCTTTGAAAGCATTAGACACGCCCTATTCAACTTTAAACTTATTATAATATATTAGGTTATTAAATCAAAAAGTTGCAGTTACAGAACTAATTTTTAAGAAAAATGAATATTAGAGTGGCTCTTAATATCAGAAGAAAATAATGAAGCTAATTGAAGACCTCGTTTTTTGGTTAATTCCTAGGCATTTTTGACATGAGAATATGGAGAAGGTATAATAAAAAAAACAGATTGATGTAACTAACACAGGTAGTAATATAGGTATAGCAAAAATATAGATAGTGAAAAGTATGGTTTTAAGAAGACTTAACTTTACTATATTTATTTATAAAAAAGTACAATTTTTCGTAATACCACTGGACATAAATCAAGAACCAGAATAATTTTGTGACAAGTTGGATCTATGTGCCGGAATAGGTCGCGCAGTTCAGGTGATTGTGTGGATGAAGTAGTAGTAGTATTAGTAAGAGTGGGAGGGCGAAACTCAGCAGATAGGCCTAAAAGACCCTTGTCATCATCCCCTCTGCACCTACTCTCACGAGTCGGCCCATCCTTCTTATGAAGCCTTGCAGCTTATCCCAATCTCCCCTAACTCCTCCCTAGGTAGAGCGATTGATTCAAAGGTCTTCCTTCTTAGTCTGCCCCACCTATCACAGATCCCTATCAAGTGGTAAAAAAAGGTTCCTCCTCTGTCCTACAATTACGACAGAGTGGGCTATCCATTATTCCCAATAAATGTAAGTGTCTATTTAGTGCGCAGTGACCGGTTAGTATTTCGACCAGCTTTTTGACAGCAACCAGGCCACCTTGGTCTGTGATGGTTCTGAAAGCATATCCTTGAACTGCCTGCAGCCTTCTGTATTTCTCCAGTTAGCTTTTGGTTTATTCCAGACCCATTTGTTTAGGGTCTGGGAGGTTTGTCTCATATTTAGTTCGAGGTAGGGTTCCAGAACCAGGAGAGGCGTTAAGGAGCGTTGTCTCGCCAAATTGTCGGCCCTCTCATTCCCCTCGACACCGCTGCGTCCGGACACCCAACGCAGTTTGACTACTTTTATTCTTGCTAGTTCCTCGAGATTCTTAAATAAGCTTAGAACTTATTCTGGGATTTTGAATTGCCTTAAGGACTGCTTGTCTATTGGAGTAGATGTAGATCTCTTTCTCCAGTCCTCCTATGACATCTTGCTTGGTTGCCGCCTCAAGAATAGCGAAAACCTCCGCCTGGAAAACTGTAACATAACTTCCCAGCGAGGAGTATTTGCCTAAATCCCTGTCGGTCCTTTAAACACCATCCCCGGTAAGCCCTGCATTGGATTGCCTGGAGCCGTCGGTGTAGCAAAACTGGGCATTTCCAGGCGGTACCATGGTTCCCTGCTACCCATTGATCCTTGGTTGGTATCATTACTTCAAACGAATTGTGTAACCTTAAACGCCCATCCGTTTTGTTTGCCTTAGAAGATATTATAGAAATCTCTTCTGTCATGACCCTGGCTATGGACATATGACCTTCTCTTTGCTGTTGCCTGTGTGGAATAAAACTGTCGGTTTAATAAATGATGGTAGAACTATATATTGGCTTGGTTTGCTTTTACGAACAACTGCAGAGGCTTAGGCTTAGCATCATCTCCCTTATTTCGCGGTTTTTGAGAGTCACTTTAATTTAACTGGGGCTTCTTTAAGAATAAGCAATGCTGTGTAGCACTTACAAGTACAATAAATACTTTTGGAGCTCTTCGAATAATAAGTACTTATGAAATTTTTAGCGACTTAAGTATTTACTTTAGGTTGGAGACTTTAAGTAAGATATATAAGCATAGTTATTAGTTATCTGAGTTGGTTTCTTTCACACGGGGAGCTACCAACACGGCTAACTAGAGTTGAGACTCAAGTCAAATCTGGCGCTGCTAGAAAATGTGTCGTTCTTTACAAGAGGAAAAATTCTTACTGTTTGCAGTTTTATTTTCAAGTTCAATATTAATGATTTTATATTATGTAAATATATAATTCACTTAACAGACTGTGCAACATGTAGTTGCGAATTACTTTAGTCTGGAGATTAATTGACAATATCCCAGCGTGGATTGGCTTGCTAATCGGTTTCTGATACATTTTTGTGAAGTCTGCTTATTCTAAACCGTGAAATGTGCCTCGAGCTGTGGGTTAACAATTTTATAGATTGGAACAAATATATTTTTAAATATTTTGGTGCAAGCTCTAATCGATAGATTATGGATTCTCTAAAAAATAGGAGAAAATTTGGCATTTTTTAAACTTCTAACAAAGAAAAATTAATAGTAAACTGAAGCGTTTATTTCTCTTTGCCGATATAGCATAGCCGTGAAGAAAGTTTAACAGTGGTAATGTTTCTCAGAATAACTAGACTAACAAAACGGAAATTTTCACAGCTTTGGTCATTTAAAAAATGATGGTTCTTGGGATTAGGCCGTGTCAAAATGAAATAACTTTCCGACGTTCGATGGCACGAGGCATCTTCAGGTATCTTTACTTCACTGAAAGTGTTGACCCGGTATGATGAACAGTTTCCATGTATGACCTAGACCGCAATCCATATTTCTATTATAATTATTAGAATGCGTACAGATTTCAATTTTTCGTTTACAGGATCCCGAGAATGACGTTTATGATATATCATTCATGTTACTTAAGCCTAGGGGATATAGGCATCACCACAGAAACAAGGAATTGCATATACTCCTTCCATTTGAAAAGAATTAACGTACTTTGGTGATCAAAAACATTGCTCAAGTTTGTTGTGTGTGTTGAAGATGATGGACCGACGAAATAACCTTGCAATCTTATCTGTGGTTTCATGTATAAATGGAAGAACCACAGTTCCTATAGGTAACTCTTTATTAGTTTCCTCTCATAGAGTAGAATCATTATATTTTCCAACTGATCGTCTAATATATTCTTTACTTCTTAAAGTCAGTTTCTCTGTTTCTGATTGTAAATAATTTTGGTCCAAAATCGCCACAGCTCTATAAACTAGAAAAATAATAGCTAATTACTTTTCTGTGTCAGATGATAATTTGCACTTAAGCATGTATTCATGTGTTGGTTTTCTATATGGAAAGTATCTAAGGAACCTTCCTCTCTCCTTTGTACAAAAACATTAAGAAAGAGAATCGTGCCTTCTGATTCAATTTTTGTCATACATTTTAATTAGGATGTTGCTGTTTCAAATAAGGGAAGATTTTCCGAACCATAGCAAAAGTGTCAACGTATCTGAACCACGATTTTGACTTTAATAAGGACCACTTTAGGTTTCACCCCCAAAAGGTTTTATGAACATTTTGGCTACTACCGGTGACAGCGAAGATCCCATGCCTACTCCTGAGGTTTGTTCATAAGAAGTTTCTTGTAAAACGAGATATATTGATTTCAAACATGCTTTAGTCAGAACTAAATGTGATTTTTCAAGATTATTATGATGAAAGAGGTTTGATATTAATAAAATTGGCATATTCATATATAGCTATTCCGCTGACTTAGCGATCCTATAGTACTGATGATAGGTCTAAATAGTACATTAGCCTTGTATATGTTAGGTAATCCGCAGAACCACGGGATCCTAGAGTTGCTTGGTCTTAACGCCTTTTTTTCTCTGCCGACAGGTTGGGTGCAATTATAAGGTTAGTTATTTCCCTCTCGATTTTGTTTGACGGGTCTGTTTGAATTAACCCGAAGGTACTATCGTCTGAATTTAATTTGCTTTGTCCATGTTAATGTGGTTTTTCCCTTATCCACTGGATGGACCAAGATGTGTCTACTGTGGTTTAAATTTTGGATCACTGTTTTTTCCGCGACTAAAAGATTTGACTTAGACGGCCCAGAATTTGTGGAAGACAAGTTAATTACGGTATTCTGAGGCACTTTCACAGGTTTTTGGTTGTCCAGAGGTCCTTTTTTGCTACCTAAAGGTAACTATTTGATATATCCTTTTTGCTTGTGTATTGGTATTGTCCTCGGGAATTTTAAATATTTGATGTTAAGATATAAAAGGTCATTTTAAGTGGATGTTTAATGATTTATGAGCGTTCGTTTTCAAATTATGACGAGTCCGTTTTATCCTTCCTCTTACTAATGCCACGGTGGTTCATTTGTCGATGTTCCTTTTTCTTACTAACGTACATTCGTATATAGCTATTCCACTGTTCTACTAAAGTTCCGACAATAGAAGTAAAAATTGTAAAATTCCTAACTGCATCAGTCTGTACCATAAATTATGGTAACATGATTAGATTTTAGATTTTATTATAAAGCTTAACAAAATTTATTTTTCATAAGGAAAGTGATATGTATTTTATCAGGATAATTAAGAAGAATTATTTTCATTTTCATTATTGTAATTACAGCTAACGTAACACAGTTGCATTGCTTGTTATAGCAGCGTATTGTAATTTGTTTAGTCAAAACGTGACGAACTTCCTCCTGAAGTGCCTAGGATGCAATATTTGATTTGCGAATTAAGTTTAGACAATACGAAATAGGAAAATAACTCTAGCGTTCTGTTATTTCATGTTTGCGTATTACTCAGTTCAGTTTGTTGGAGGAATAGAACCTCGTTGGAAATTTCTAAGGGTACAGATAACACCACCAAGCAATTAATAATATTCCAGTAAAATCAACTTTAACAAATAAAGTGTTCCCAAGTTTGATCCGTAAATTCAGTGAGCCATTCTTAACGATACTATAAGAAGAGAGTTTTAGTAACACCATCGTGAATACCTAAAATTGAGAGATAAAATATTGAATATTTATTTTTTTGTTTTCCTTTATTACCTTAGCAGACAATTCCAGAGCTATTTCATTCACCAATGTTTATGAAATTACTAAGATCCATTTTAAACCCCCGAAATTCTAAATACAAAAGCTTTTGGGTTTTATGGAAATAGAGAATTAAAAAAAACCAAACAACAGACGATCGGAAGTAAACAAATAAGCATGAACTTCCATATTTTAAATGGAACACGCTGTATATTATATGTCCGTCAAATGGCTTGCTTGAATCTCTTCTTGCTGATTATAAATATAGTAGGTTTGCTACCTTTACCTTTAAAGATTCCCGAGTCATTTGAGAAGAAACTTTGATAAGGAGCTATACATTTCCGTTGACTCCATTATGCACTGGAGCGTTCTTCGTCCCTCTCTTACACATTTCTCCGTATTGCAGGATTTTTGTCAATTTTATCGATTGTTTTTCTAGATAAAGGTATAAATCCCGGTATATTCGCAATTAACAAAAAGAACCACTAGTATATATATTAAAATAATATAAGTTTATATTATTTCTTAACTTTATATATGGTATTTTGTATATATATTTTTTTTTATAAATTCTATATGATTCCGATAAAATCCTAAAACTTTCCTAGTTAAAGTGTTTTATAACTTAGATATATATATATATATATATATATATATATATATATATATAAAGTATCTAGGGCACAATTTCAAATATAACCAGACACCATATATGTATGCATCCATTGTTTTTCACCACCTATATAGTATATATATATATATATATATATATATATATATATATATATATATATATATATATATATATATATATATATATATATATATATATATATATATATATATATATATATATATATATATATATATATATATATATATATATTTATTTATTTTTTTTTGAAAATAACTTTCTTCGGATAAGGTTCATACAAGGAAATAAAAACAAATTTATGTCATTTCCTGTTTTTTTTGTTTTTTTTATATCATATATTTCGGATATTATTATTTATTTATTTTATTTTATTTTATTTTTCAATGATCTTACGTAAAGCTAGAAGAAATATAAAAAATGGTAAAAACCATGGATAATATTATTTAAAATTAATATATCCCTAACTAACAAAGAAAAAAAAACAAATAAAATATACATTATTGCTTTTACTTGCCTAAGTCTGAATCATCTCATGTCAAAATGTAAAAATCGAATAACGTTAATTGGATACACAAAACATTATACAAGTACATGTAGGTTACATGCACATAAATTAAAAGAAAAAAATAATTTGTTACTTTATCATATAATCCCTATCATCGTAATGAATTCTCAAAAAACATTTATATGAACTAATCCAGATTCTTCACGTCAGGGCTCCACCCCATGCAATCAACTTTAAACCAACCAGAAATTTCTCAATTTAGAGGGTGAAAATTTTCGCTTACAAGGACTCTGCAGAGTGATTTACCTGGCTGATGGAAAATTATGTTTGAATTAGGAAGTGCATGTTTAAGTTGAAATTGCTCTTCCTCTCTTATGTTGCGTTGATGATATATCCCGAGTTATATAGTATATATTTGTATATAATTATTTTTAAAAAAGGTCTTATATTTTATGTTATTACAAGGTTGGTTTTTTAATGTATTTTTCAGTTAAATTTTGTATGAAAAAATCAGGAGATAACTTAGGAAGTTTTTTCCTTTTGAGTAGTATAATTTTTAAAACCACTTTTGGTCGTATAAAATTCAGACAATTTCCTTTACCCGGAACTTCTTTCGATATTTGATTGATTTTTGGGCATAAGTTCAATAAGTTCGTTTTATATTGACACACACCGCAATTTTGTTACGTCATATTGAACTCGAACCAGTTTATCCCTATCCCTATATCATTTTTATTTTGTCTGCAAAATATAAAGCCAATGGAATAAAAAAAATTTACGTTGATTTTTAAAAATTTTATTTGACCGCCATGTTGTTCCATTGTCTTAAATTCGTACCACAACTCTAACAGCTTACCTCTATTTCAAATTTGCACAAAATTTGAAATTAATCTAAAAAGTAGTTTTTTTCAGGCTGATTTTTTAAATATTTTATTAAGCCATCATTTTCTTTTGCTATCTTATATTAATACCAAAATGTAAGTAACACTTAATTTTTGTGCATAATTGTTTTAACGTTTCACTCGGTCCCCACCTTGTTTCGGTATCTTGTATATGACATATTGTCACAAAATCTTTAATTTTTAACGAAAATTTTAATTCAATCTGATAATTGTTTCTGAAGCTATGCAGCGAACTGACAGATAAACAAACAAATCATCAGACGGACCGACGGAGTTGATAAAACATATTTCTTGGTATCTAGGAACTAGTACTACAGTTTTACTAGTTCATCTACAGGGTGTCCCAAATTGATTTAGCCAAGCTTTAGTTCCAAAACCGTTTGAGATATTTAGTTGGAATAAAAACTAGAATTTGTAGCTATGAGGATACTTTAAAATGGCATCGAACGAAAATGTGTTGAAAAAAAAAAACATCCCAAAAAGTTCGGACCTAACCTTAAAATTTGAAATGCCATCCTGTATATTTTTTATATAATTGTGTAGGATTGTAAATTCCCTATTCTGTACTTTTTTCCGATTTAAAGTCGGTTAAGAAACAGCTTAAAAAATTAACATTTTATCTTCCTATCAAGTTAGCCATGGGGTCAATTAAAAATCCGCTTAAAAGAAAAGAAAACAATATCAAGTTAGCTATGATTCGATAAAACTAAAACAAAACGTGTTTGACACTTGTCAAATTGAACCAAATGAGAGTGCAAGTGATGTTATTTATTATTCCTGTCAATTTCGTGTTAAAATGCCAAGTTTGTTTACTGCAGAAGAATACGTTGATATGATTCTAATTTAAGGTGAATGATTAAAGAATAAAAGAAGAGCCGGAGACGTATATTGCACTCGTTTTACTAATCGTCCAACGCCAAATGAAAATACATTTGTGAACCTAGAACGCATCCTAAGGTAAGGACATTTCCCGACTGGGAATCGCAATAATTCCAGAAAATCGGTACGTAATGAAGAAAATATTATAAATGTTTTAGCATATGTACATTTCAATCCTCATGTGTCAATTCGGAAACTCTCTGAAGAACTTAATATAACAAGAAGTTCTATTGAGCGTATTTTACAAGACTTTAAGTATCATCCTTATAAAATTCATCTGGTGCAAGGACTCTATCCAGTTAAAATTGAAGACGAACCAGCCTTTTTAGCTGAAATATTGTGGGGTGATGAAGCCAAGTTCCACAATAATGGTCTCATTAACAGGCATAATTCCAATTATTGGTCTTTAGTTAATCCACATTGGGTAATGGAGACTAGATTTCAACGCATTTGAAGTGTCAATGTTTGGTGTGGATTATTTAATGGAAGGATCATTGGACCCTATTTTTATGAAGAGACTTTAACGGGAGAAAGGTACTTGCACTTTCTACAATACGCTTTACCCTAACTTCTAGAAGAAATTCCTTTGGCTGAAAGACAACAAATGTGGTGGCAGCAAGATGGAGCACCTGCTCATAATGCTCACATAGTTACTGAATTTCTCCAGAACAGGTTTAAGGCTAATTTCATCGCAAATGCTTCTACCGTAATAAGGTGGCCTGCACGTTCGCCTGATCTTTCCCCCTTAGATTTTTTCTTGTGGGAAACTTTAAAAGATATGGTATATTTAAGTAAATCCAATGACGTAGAGGACCTGAAGAATAAAATTAGAAATGCCTGTCGGAGAATAACGCCACAAATGATAATTGCTACATGTACGCGAAAGCTTTTGACAAGATTTGAAGCTTGCGTTGCCGCTGAAAAATTACAATTTGAACATTTATTACCGTAGATAACCTGTAAAATAAAAAAAAATATATTGTAATTTTCTTGTTTTGTTTTAAGCGGATTTTTAATTTACTCTATATCTAACTTGATCGGAAGATAAAATGTTAATTTTCTATGCTATTTCTTAACCGATTTTTAATCGGGACAAAGTGCTGAATAGGGAATTTGCAATCCTACATACTTATGTAAAAAATATACAGGGTGTCGTTTAAAATTTTAAAGTTAGGATCGAATTTTTTGGGACTATTTTTTTTCAAACAATTTTCTTCGAAGTCATTTTAAAGTATCCTCATAGCTACAAATTCTAGTTTTTATTCCAACTAAATATCTCAAATGGTTTGGGAACTAGAGCCTGGCTTAATCAGTTTGGGACAACCTGTATATACCATAATTAGTTATTCTACACAGTTTGAAATCACTCAGTTAAGTAGTTTTTTAAGCCCTCTTTTTGTTCCGCCATCTTGGATTCGTACCAAAATTTTATCAGTTGATTCCTACATAATACTTAAATTTTGCAAAATTTGAGATAAACTGGATAAGTAGGCTTTTAGTAGTCATTTTTTAACAAATCACTAGGTCGCCATTTTGTTTTGACATATTGGATTTCTACCAAAATGTTACCAGGTTACCAGGACATTCTCACATGACCCTTAATTTTTGACGACAATTTGAAGTCTCTCGTTTAAGTAGTCTTTTAGCTATGCCGGGAGAGACACCAGTAGTTAAAATAGGGGAGCGCCTCCTCCTCTTCCTCTTCCTCTCTCTCATGTCTCCCATTCTTATCTTCCTCCCCTTTTATTTTCATTCGCATCATATTTTTAATTTTTTCTCTTTGTCCTCCCACATTTGATTTTGCATTCTTAAGTCTTATAAATAGGTGCATCAAGATCATTTTAGTATGCTGAGGCACATTTACTAAGCTGTGCTCGAGTTGCGTAAAAAGTTATTTTTGAATTTTTCCACCAATTGTGTATAAAACAAAAAGAAAAAATGTGTCAAGTAATAAGTGAATTATGTGTAATCGCGAAAAATTAGCTACATCTATCAGATAGTTAAAAGTTAAATATCTCAATTTCTTTGAAGCGATTTCGAAAGATGAATACACCAAGCTGTTTTATAAGGAATTATAAGCCTTACTACGTTTTTCAATACATTTGGGAAATCATACTTTGTAGGAGAATTAAGCCACCTATTAGAATCGATAGGAGAAGATTGCCAATTTATACCTGCTATTATTGCAACCCAAAAGAGGTTTCAATTATACGAAGATAAAAAACAGGTATCATCAAGAAAAGTTAATCCTCTTCGCAAGAGACGTCCCCCCACATATTTAAGATATTATGTTAAATAAATTAAATGGCTGAGTTGCTGATTGCAGTTAAATTATTAGGCGACAAATCTTTCAAAAACAATAATCATAATCAAGCTGCGGAATTCGTAAAGGCTGCCCTCTATTGCAACAAATACTTTGAAACATTAAATGTTTTTCAACTTATTCGAGATCTAAAAGATATTGGCTTTGGTTACTATTTAAAAGACTTGAAGCAATTTATTGACGAGGATACTATTCTTCAAGAAATTGAGAAGGAAGAATAAATTTAATAATATTCACAATGGAACAAGTGGTTACTGAAATGTATGAAGAGTTTATTATATCTGCTGCATACTTCCAATATTTATCAATTGTAGGCGAAGAAGACGCAGAAGCACAAGATTTGTCAGCATACGTTAAGAATATAGATCGAATGGAACAATATAAATTAGCTGCTAACTTTTGTAATGATTATTTAAAATATAAAAATGAGTATGAACTTTTAAATGAATTTAGAAAATTAGATTTAAGGTATCATATTAATTGTATTAAATCATGGTTAGTTAATGCAAAATAAAAATGTAATTAAGTTTTTTTATATTTTTATTCATTCATAAAACAATTGTCATATAAAAATAACACATTTGTCAAAGCACACATACAAGGTGATTTTGAATGATAGAAGCATTTTGGTTCCATTAGCTTTAGCGCTGGTTGTTCATCTATTTCAATCACAGGCTTTTTAGAATATTTCTCTATAAAATCCTTTTTTTCGGTTCCTTTTACAAAAACAAAATCTGCTTTCTTCGTAAGTGTTTCAATTATTTTTGGGAAATGATGTAATGGAGTAAATCCATTATTCCAATATATATAATGATGATTTTTCATTAGCCATACCGCCTGCTTGTGACAATCAGGTGAAAGAAACTCCATTGGAAAAGGCTTTTTAAAAATGTAATGAGTCATTTCATATCCATCAAAAGCAGCAAGCTCTTTTGGTATAAATTTATTTTTTTCAACCTTGAATCCTTGAATATCCATAACCAATCTCATATTTTCAAAGCAGCAAATTTTTTAATGAGAATTTTTTTACTTGAATTATTTGCAATTTCTTCTTTCAGTTGATTAATTTTAAAAATAAATTTTTCAATTTGTTGTTGTAGTTTTGATGTCATGACTAAAACTAAAAGCTTTTGAAAATGTCTTTAAATTAAATCGAAGTATGAAAAGAGACAGACCGACGGAAACATCTTTTTCAGCGTCTAGGGGCTCTGAAACGTAAATATCTAAAAAAAATTTTCTGAGGGTGATTTTTTCAGGATTATAATACTTCCTTTTTACGAGGGAAGTAAAAAGGACACACAAAAAAGATACATGGCTGAAAATACGAAGTTCACTTTGAAATGAGGAAGACCAATGATAAATGAATAAAAAAGTCGCTGCCATAGAGAAGTGTTTCTAATAATATGACACACGTCATCTAACCTAGTATAGACTTCCTGGGCAACCACATGACGTCGTTTGATCATTCGAAAATTGTTATATTACTTTAATTAATAATATTAACAATGACTGCTGTTATTAATATTAATAATATTATTTATTATTAATATAGATGTGCCATTTTCAGGCTCTAAAAAATTGCCAGAGAATAATTATTTATATCATTTGCCGTCGAGAACTAGAAAGCTATCGCCCAAATTTTGAAAAAAATGCTTCAGTTAACATGATATCCATTTCAAATTTTTAGATTAAGGCAGATATTTTGATTTAGTCATTTTTAGAAACTTTTGTGGGATAAAAAGAAATAAAAAAATGACTAAACTGCACCCCTGTGACATCAGCCAGATGACACTGCTAACAATATTTCCATAGACTATAATCCCTATAGTCCAACATAACCAGAAGAGCCATTATCCAAAAAGTGAAAAATATTGTCTATAATTTCAGCCCAGGCTGTAGAGCAACTATGACCTTCGCGGAACCCGAATTGTTTTCATACAAGCAAACAATTATTTTTTAAAAAACTATTGATTTGTATTTCGATTACTTTTTCTAGAATTTTGGAAAATGCCGAGGGTATAGATTTTGAACGCAATTCAAAATCCCTAGACTGGCTAAAGTGCCATTGGTCATACGGAGGTTGATAAAGTGTTTAATATAAGGTATAATGAATGGGCAGCAGTATAAAATAAGAGTTACATTTATTTTATCAATAATATTCATATTTTCATTTTCAGTTATGGCTGTAAAATTAAAATTATTGATCATTAAAAGATTATTGGCATAAAAATTAATGTAATGTACCCGGAACAACCCCAAAATTAGCCCTGATTAACTGTTTGACTACTACTTGAAGTCTAGTTTTACATATAATCTGAAATTTAATTCAACAGTTTTGTATAATAACTAAATAACTTATTTACTAATTAAACAATACTTAACGAAAGCTGTGCTGGTCATTAGCAATAGTTAAACATTGCTTAATAATAAAACAGCATAACAATCTTTTGGAGTCAATCTTTTTGTGACCCTATTACTATGTCCTGTACACTCAGAACTTCTTCCTTAGGAGCGATGTTATTTTTATTAGCGGAGGTAAAATATGTATTTAAATCGTTAGCACTTTGTAAATGTTCTGGAATCATGTTAGTTTTTGTTTTGAGTATATTTAGTATTTTAAGTCCTTTATATTTTTATTTGTCACTATGATGACGTTTATGGTTAAGGTAAATTTTTTTCTCTGCTCCCTCTACTGATGTAGTACAGTTTCGTAGCTGTTTGTAGTAAGTCCAGTAACTAGGGTTTTTAATTGTTCGAAACCGATTTAGAGCTTTATTACGCCGCTTTATCATAGGCCTAACAATGTCCGTAATCTAGGGAGCATAGGATTTGTGTTTACCTTTTACATGCCTAACTGGCGCATGAGTGTCAAACAGTTGTAAGCGATTTGAACTCAATACTTCTATCAGATTAAAACGAGGATTTGAAGCGAAATGTAGGTCATGCATTTACAGCGACTGTCATTTACACAGACTGTAGTAGCATCAGGATCAATCAGCTGATTGGGACGAAGAAAATTTAAAAGGAGGATAGTGTGAAAGTTTCCGCAGAATTTTTTTTGATTTGTAATACATCATAACGAAACGGATTTTTGAGAATAGAGGAATCTTGTTATACAATCTTGTAACATAAACGTTTAGAATAAATTCTAAGCCAGTGTTCTCTTCTAGTTACAATTATTAAGTTACAAGTAAAGTACAATTAATAAAACATTCCTTAGTACCTTTCCAGATTAAATGACAGCATAATTTGAATACCTCTAAAGATTTCCAGCCAAAATTGAAAATTTCGGACACAATATCATCCAAAAAGGATTACAAAATTAAATTGTTTTCTCGAAGTCAATCCGACAGTAATTTTGGAAAGTCGCAGTCAAAAAGTTTTAGGTTTTAATTTAAAAACTTGGAAAGCAATTCGAAGGGAAAATTAGGGTTAAAGACGGCTTCGGAAAGCGAGCAAAAATATTTTATTAAGTAATTGCCGAGATGTATAAATCACGAAAAGGTCGTGTTCGGTTTTAGAAATCGGACAAAGCGCAAGGAATTTAATCAAATTGCAAATCCTGCAAAAGTTGGCAAAGACGGGCGAAGTCTCGTGAGAAAAGGGATTATTTAGCGATGCTTACTGCATATTGATTAAGAAACGTTCAAGCGATATAGAAGATACAAAATATTAATCCTTTTAGCTTGTATCTTATTCACTGAAACTTTTTTTTACTTTCCCATTTCCCCTTATAAGAGTCCTGATATTATACGCATAATACACTATATAAGCTATATAAAGGAAGTAACTTAATAATAAAAAAAAATGATCTCCGAACGGAAGTGTGTTTTGCGCGAACGATAGCTTGAGAACCGTCAAACGTATTCATTTCAAAATTGCAGCAACATAGGTTAAGTAAGTGTCTTGTAGAGATTAGCTTTTCTTTTGGGTGTTATGGGTGTAAATCTTATTCGATATTTCTACAGAGCATTAAAACTAAAAAAATTATATTTTAAGAAAGCACAAAGCCATAACGGTCAAATTGATAATAAAAACACTTGGGGGTAAATGTTGGCCAAACTAGGCGAAGTCTCGTGAGAAAAGGGATTATTTAACGATGCTTACTGCATATTGATTTAGAAACGTTTAGGCAATATAGAACATACAAAATATTAATTCTTTTAGTTTGTATCTTATTTATTGAGTCTTAATTTTTTGGTAAAGTATGTTTTTATATAAGTACTTATTTTAGGCTCCTCAAATTTTCCTAATTTTAAGCTTAATTTATTTTCAAATATCCTGTTTTATTACTATACAAAACGTTATTGTCAAATGTGTAAATACTAAAAAAGCACATCTAAAGTAAACAAAAGAAAATCGTCCTACTCCAGATAAAGAGGTGCAAAAATAAAAAAAATAAGGATGATGATGATGAGATAAAAAGGTATTAATTTATTATTAATATTGTATAGGTATATTAAATTTTCATTTTACCTTATTTACTACATACAATGTTACGGCCGAATTAGAGAACTCCGGAAACGTTATCGATTTCTCGGCGAGGACATTGAAACTCGACCATTAGATGGATTTGGTGGTACTTTTCGGATTTTACCGGTCTATAGGGCTGGGCTGCCGTCGGCTAACTAGATGACAGTGATGACTCGGGATTCGGTAGAGTGAGTCAAAGCAGAAAGAAATAGAAAAATTGTGCGCCACCCGTTTTTGTGGCCTTAAAAATTACAAAAACTTTACACTAACACCAGTATGCTTATTATCGAAAAATATATTTACGATAACTTACAAGTAAATGTTCATTATTTCATGTAAAGTTAAAGAAAGTAAATTAGTAACCAGTTATTTATATTCACTCACGACTATTTCCTGAGGTAACAAAAAACAGCTGTCTATGATCTCATAATATAAGAGGTCGTAAGACGTAACCTTACCTAAGATTTTTTGAAATGATTTTGCTATCTTGCTTACCAGTCTTCCGGTTCGTCTCGTCGTAGGCAGACCTCTGTGTTATTAACATAAGTGGAAACTAACGACCCCGCTATCTCGTGATACCAGTAGTACTCTCAAGGGGCACCTAATTAAAGCCAAGATGCATTTCAAAAATTAAAAGAGGAAAATTAAGAAGTATTTGAAAGATTCAGAGTGTCTCGCCATCCGGGCATCCTAGCGATAACGTTTTCAAACTGAAATAAGGTGTAAATCATTTGGGAGGCTTGCCCCAGCTCTGGTTAAGCCCCGGACGGAGAGCAATCTGGCGATTGCCTTGCAGGAAAGCCATGAAACAGACAAGTCAAGTCAAGTCTACCTTTCTTACAACGCACAAGTTTTTGTTCATTTAATAATGTGTGGTTTGTGCGAAAAGTTATGGGAATTTAACTACGTTAAGTATCTTAGAAAAGAAAGTAGTGTCGGTTTTCTATACATTTACTTAAAACTTACATCATTTAAGTTTTAAGTACAGTACTTGTGAGTGATTCAATTATTTTCGAAATAGGCCTATTTAAACCCGTTTACAAATAAATGTGCAAATTCATAAACCGGCAGTGCGGTGTATTGAGTACTATTTGTTTAATGTTAAAAGACTATGACATGATTTAAAGTGTTTCATTAAAGTTCATATGCATAGTAATTAAAATGGAATTGACTCTATTTGGCATATAATAACACTAACACACAGCCAGGTATATTCCCAAGACAACACGCACAGGTCAAACCTGAAGTTGTTATATTTTGGTACTTAGAACTGTCTGACTCCTAACAGCATCGAGGAAATACGTATGCTTTGCAGGTTTATTTTACCATAGAAGGGAAGCTTTCAAAGCTTTGCTCAATTAAGAAATCATGGTTCATGGGATTAGACCGTGTCAAATTGGAATTACTATCCGACGTTTCGCCTTCGATTGCACGAGGCATCTTCAGGGATCTTTACTCCACGGGATCTGAACACTAAATGAGCTCGAAGAGATGCAGGCGGGCTTTTATACTCGACTTGTGCTTGCCGAAACGTGACCCTGTGTTAAGATCGGTTTCCACGTGTGGTGTAGACCATAACCCGTATCTCTACTGAAATTTTTTGTATTTTTAAATATTTCAATAGATTCTCTAATTTTTCGTTTATAAAAACCTGGAACCGATGCTAGAACCTTGGTTTCATTTACATTTATAAAATGGCCAGTGCTATGCTGGTGTTTAGCTCCACCAGATTGAACAATTTGTTTCTTTTTAATGCATTGTTCATGTTCCTTAAGTCTAGTTAATACTGAGTGTCCTGTTTCTCCCACATACATTTCTCCATAGGAGTAAGGAATTTTATATCCTCCTTCTGTTTGGAAAGGTGCAATACCTTTCGGGGATCGCAAGCATTGTCCAATCTTCTTATGTGTTTTAAAGATTATACGTACTGGGTGGTGCAACCAAGATGGGGTGGACGATTGTGGGCAAACGGAGAGGAATTTGAAAAAAAAAATTGGGATATGACTGATAGTCAAGAACGCTGTGTTTTAAAATTATACCCATTATACAGGGTAGTCTGAAAAGTTCGTGGTGAACAAACTTGTGTTTTTTTAAACGGGATACCCGGTATATTATTTAAACGCTGCTTGCTAGTAAAGGGTTTTTTTGACACTCGCCCAACATAAAAGTCATGTTTATCAACTCTGGAGTACTCAAACTCATTGTTACTTAACAATTTCTCGGCTTATCGTCAAAAAACCATGGTAATTGATGCCAATTCTCTGACACTTTGCGGTTTTGACAAGAATGTCAATCTTTCTTTCATTTATGATTATATCATGGCCTCCTTATATTATAGGTAGTCAATTTAAGCAGTATTTTATTTTTATTATTAGTATTTAATGCAAGTAAATAATACCGTTTCTGTTAGAATGAGTAAATTTTGGTTTCACGGTTAATTTACTAAAAAACTGTTGGTTAGAAAGATATCAAATAGGGTATTTTCTGAAAGCTGGCGATGTTATCTTTAATATGACAGTAAAATATATGGGGTTTTCCATTTAAAAAAATTCAATCCAAGGTAAATTTGCAAAACTTGACCACCCTGTATAACAGTGAATAATTTTGAACGACTTACAAGCGATTATTGTAATCCTAGATACAATACATTTTACAGAATATTTGGTTTTTCGATACCTGCTTCAATTGTTTTCAAAAAATGGCCGGAGTATAACCCTTTTTTCCACTTTAACGAGGTTAAACCCATTCCCTTGGTATAAATTTTAGACCCAACAAATCTCATATCAAAATGATCGTAACAAATAGGAGAATCAACTAAAATAATAATATACCGGGTGTCCCATTTAAAAAAAGTTTGGTTCACCACGAACTTTTCAGACCACCCTGTATAATGGGTATAATTTTAAAACACAGCGTTCTTGACTATCAATCATATCCCAAAAATGTTTTTTCAAATTCCTCTTCGTTTGCCCACAATCGTCCACCCCATCTTGGTTCCACCACCCTGTATGTTGGACCGCCGAAGTAGTCATCCTATTTTGTCTGTAGTGCAGTAGAAATTTGTTTTCTCTTAATTTCAGAGAAATGTCAGCTTTCTTTCCACAAGGGGCTTGAGACAGCTGAAAAACGATAATTAGAGTAAGAGCTAATGGGAGCTATCAGCAGAATACGAGGTAACTTTGATTTCCTTTACTTAATTTAGCCTAAAATGGTCATGCCCGTAACTAATTATGTAACAAATTACTACCTACAATTATTAAGTTTAATCATTTGTTTCAGAATGAGAAGAGCGCACCTACCGAGGTCCCCATCATTTTGTTTAATGCTATAAAGTTAACCTAGGATTACTTAGATATATTGTAATTATAAATTTTGAATTAGAAGATAAAAAACTATGAAGATTAAAGGAACTGGTAAGCATATTTTATAGATACTATCCTAAATAAAAATAGAGCAAAATTCTAAATTTTTGTTAGGAAAATATAACCCGTTACAACCCCGCATATTTTAGCAAAGTAACTCATAAAATAATATTGTTTTATTAGACGATATTATGAAACGGCAACAGTATTGTTTTGTTTCTTGGTGCTGTTGAGTCTGCGCTTTGAAGTGACAAGGATGCCGGATGTGAGAAGTAAAATATGAGATTTAGCTATTAAAAAATGATATTCAACTATCAAAAAATAATTAGCTATCCAACAAAAATTATTATAAATTTAGACAAAGAAATATTTTAAATGTCAATCAAATATTTTAACCAACAAAATACATAAAAATAAGCAAAAGAAAAATATAAAAGAGCAAGTATTCAATTAATATATATTTAGTTATAACAAAATATCGGAACGAATACTCTGAAGATGGGATGATAACAAGCCTTAGTTGCCTGACTGGAAAGCAACCGCAATCCATCCTATGTTTCTTCTTTTGTTCCCCCAAATTAAACGTCCCCCAAAAAATGTGTTAGTTACCGAGTTCTAGTATAATTAAAGACTTCAAAATGGTCTAAATCATGCTAATAAATATTAAAATCACAACCCCTAAACGCCGATTTCTAAGTAGAAAATAACCTCACCCTGATTTTTTTAACGCTGTCCCTCATTGCCAACGGCGAAATCGGATTATTTTAACAACGACACTGAGTCGCATTCGAGTTTATTACGTTTGTTAGTTTTGATAAGGTTACATTTATTCAAATTGCAAATTCTAAAAAAAGTTTGTAAAGATGGGCGAAATATCGTTTAGCGAAGCTTCTGCATATTGATTAAGAAAGGTATAGGCAATACAGAAGATATAAAATATTAATAATTCTTTTTGCCTGTATCTTATGCAACGGGGTTTCACTATTAATTTCCATATAACGGCCCATATATTAATAATTTCGTCTCCTGTCGGTCTATCAGCTCGCGGCATACCTTAAAAACATACCAAACTGACTTTAAATATTAGTCAAAATTTAAGGGGCATATGGTATTGATCTGGTAATATTTTAGAAAAATTCCAATGTGCCGAAACAACAAAAACTATTTATCCAATTTACCTCAAAATTTGTCCAAAAATCGAGTGATATATAGAAATGAACTGGGAAAATTTTTGTATGAATCCAAGGTAGCAAAACAATACGACGGCCTAATAAAACATTTAGAAAAACTGCAAAGTTGTGGTATGAATTCAAGATGGCGGTCAAATGGAGTTTTTATAAAATCAACGTAAAAAATCTTATTCAATTTATTTTTCAATTCAACATGACGTAACAAAATGTTGGTGTTTATCGATGTAAAAACTACTTATTGACTTTATTTTAAATTATGGCCAAAAATTAAGTGTGGTATATTTATAAACTAGTAAAATATTTGTAGGAACCCAACATGATGGAACAAAATGGCGCCCACTACAAATGTTAAAAAAGACAGAACATATGTATTACTAAATGATTATGTAATAAACTAAATGGGATCACACTTCATTATTCCTAATAAAGGGAAGAATCATATCGAGGGATGTTCCGGATAAAACAAATTTACCTATTTTTATTTTATGCTTTAGGTATAGTGTCTTCCATTGAGGAGGAAAAACGGTATTTTTTTGACTTTCCCTGTATTTTTCAAGAAATTCAAAATAGCCAAACGATGTATTTTAGCTCGGAGAATTCGAAAATCGTAACAAAAAAACAATTAAACAAGAAACAAAAGACTTACACCAAGGATGTTGCGTTTTTTAAATGGAACACCCTATATATTATTACATTTTTGGATTCTATGGCCAATTCTAAGTGTTTTTTAATAAGGGTACTATATGTCTATCTTCGAGTGTTTTTGATTTATTGATGTTTGAAAATTGACATTTTTACTTCTTCGAGCCGTCATAGCACCTGAACGGTTGGACCTAAAGCAAAATAACTTTCACGTGCCTCTCTTAGTATATGATAAGCTATCTTATGATGAAAAACGGAAATTATTTTGCTACTTATTTAATTGAATATATTCCTTTGAAATTTGGGTGTGCACCTTACTTCAAAATCTTTGACTGGCATCATAAGATAGCTTATCAAGAACTAAGATAGGAATGTGAAAGTTATTTTGCTCTAGGTTCAACGGTTCAGGTGCTATGACGGCTCAAAGAAGCAATTCCAAACATCAGTAAATCAAAAACAGTTGAAGATAAACTTATAGTACTCTTATTAAAAAACACTTAGAATTGACCATAGAATCTAAAAATGTGATCATAGATAGGGAGTTCGGTTTAAAAAACGCAACATCCTTTGCGTGTAAGTCTTTTGTTTCTCATTCAATTGTTTTTTTGTTACGATTTTCGAATTCTCCGAGATACAATACATCGATTGGCTATTTTGAATTTCTTGAAAAATACGGGGGAAATAAAAAAAATCCGTTTTTCCTCCTCAATGGAAGATTCTGTACAGGGTGTCCGGATTTGGTTGCAAAAGCAGGGCATCTTGCTTATTTTTAAAGATAGAACCCTGCGGTTTTTACGACCCCTGAGCTATTTTTTTGTGAAACTCATGAAACCGTAAACAAAATTTTCATAGCCTTCTTCGTTTATGAGATACAGGGCGAAATAGAAAATTTTGCATTTTGGGACAACCCTCGTATCTCGGTTATCCTTTAACTTAACGCAAAGGGAAAAATTGCTGCTTTATGTAGTTTTTTACGCTGGATCCAGTGGCGTAGTCATATTTTTCATTTGAGTTGTTATTTTTTAGATATAACCCAAAGTTGTGTTTTTTTAAATGGGACACCCTGTATATTTGTCCGGAAATTGATTTATCCTTTTAAAAGCTTCTCAAAAATATATAATAGTATGGGTCTATTTTAATAAACAACAACAAAAATCCTAATTTTTATAATTATCATCCCAAATTTTGCAGTAGGCCATGCAAACGGCATCGTTTTTCTTTTGTTTTCTTGGAACCAAATGACATTTCCCAATTTTGTACGCGTATATAAAATATAGCGCTAGTTTTTTGTATTTATTTATTGTGTAAAAATATATTTGTATTATTATGGAAGAAAATCAAACTTTCGAACATTATGAAAAGTACGATATGTTAGCTTTTTATATTAAGTAATGAAAATGTTGAAGCGGCTTCTGAGATGTATTTTAACAGGTAAATAGTTAATTTTTAGGTATGTTGAAATACTATTGCTTAATTTTTATTTAGATATCCAGAAAGGAGGCAACCTAATATATCCACTTTTTATCGGATAAAAAAGAATTTACTTAATCACGGATCATTTATCAAACCTCGTACGAAAACATATAATAAAGAAAATCGGGAGGCTGAGGAAATTACGGTTTTGGCTAATGCAGAAGTTTACCCTACAAACTCTTGTAGGGCCAGTGAAAAGAGCATAGGGATTCCAAAAACTAGAGTTCAAGAAATTCTAAAAAAGCACAAATACCACCCATACAAATTTAGGCTCGTGCAGCACTTACAGCCAGGGGGTGCAGAGCGTCGGGTAGTCTTCTGCAATTGGTTTCGAGAAAGATGCGATATGGTTAGAGATTTTGAAAGGAAGGTTATATGGTCAGACGAAGCACATTTCAGTAATTCTGGTATACTCAATAGGCACAATAGTAGATTCTGGTCCCAGGAAAATCAACACCAAATATTTCCCAGAAGACAGCAGGGCAGGTTTGATCCAAATGTGTCCTGCTTCATATTAGGAACACATATAAAATTTTATATGAGGGAAATCTAACAGCCAATCGCTATATAGAAATTTTAGAGGCAGCTATACCTGAATTACTTGACGATGTTCCTCTAGCGCAAATTAACGAAATTTATTTTCAACAGGACGGTGCTCCTGCACACAATTCTGGAATGACGAGATTATTTCTGGACAATAATTTTACCAATCAACGGATCGGAACAAATGAACCTATAAGATGGCCACCTAGGTCCCCAGATTTGTCGATTTTAGATTTCTTTCTATGGGGATATCTGGAAAATAGAATTTACAAAGACCACTATGATAATGTACAAGATTTAGGAAATGCAATAAGAGAAAATTTTCGCTATTTACAAAATCATCCCGTTATTTTGCTTAATTCCCTAAATCGAATACGAAAATTGTGCGAAGCATGCATAGAACAAAATGGAAATCAGTTTGAACACTTCTTTTAATTTCCTTGGTTACTGTAGTTGTTATACGGCAGTTGATTTTTGCTGAAAGGCTTGTTACATAATAATTTATTACTGTTTTGTTCTTGTGTTGCATAAATCTAGGTAGGTGGTACTTTTTTGGTGCGAAATTATCAATGCTTATTTTAATAAATAGATTTAATTACATATTTATTTTGATTTATTGTTAGGATGTAGATATTGTTAACGACTTTAAATAAAAGGCAGCATTGTTTTGCATGGCCTACTACAAAATTTGGGATGATAATTATAAAAATTAGGATTTTTGTTGTTGTTTATTAAAACAGACCCATACTATTATATATTTTTAAGAAGCTTTTAAAGGGACAAATCAATTTCTGGACAAATATACAGGGTGTCCCATTTAAAAAAACACAACTTTGGGTCTTATCTAAAAAATAACAACTCAAATGAAAAATATGACTACACCACTGGATTCAGCGTGAAAAACTACATAAGCAGCAATTTTTCCCTTTGCGTTAAGTTAAAAGATAACCGAGATACGAGGGAAGTCCCAAAATGCAAAATTTTCTATTTCGCCCTGTATCTCATAAACGAAGAAGGCTATGAAAATTTTATTTACGCCTTCATGGGTTTCACAAAAAATTAGCAAGGTTCTATCTTTAAAATAAGCGAGATACCCTGCTTTTGAAACCAAATCCGGATACCCAGTACATCCCTGATCGAATAATTGTGACTAGTGTAAAGGAAAAAATTTCCCGTCGTCCAGAATCCTCAGATATGGTATACGACATTTCGCAAATTACTAATTTTAAAACCCTTGCTATAATCAGAATTATCCGGGATTGCATGGCAACCTACGGCGCACTCATCTTCCCTTCATAGCTAGTACATGTGATAAGTGAAAAAAAAATCTAATAAATAACCAAAACATAAATCATGTTTTATAAGTCAACTAATGAGACCTGCTTTATTATATTTTATTATTTCATAATTAATACCTGTGGACCTTTATTTTCTGAATGTATTTGGGTGATTCTTTGTTTCGGAAGTAAACTAAAACACTGGCGCCATAATACCTCGCTAATGATGGGACGCTCTAGACTCACCGCAAACACAAGAGCACCCTTGCTCAATTTACGATTTCAAAGATTAAGTCAGTTAACATCGCTCATTTGTTTGCCTGGCCGACGCTTTTGAGTTATTAATTTGTGCCTCTAACCAGACAAGCCGAATTTCTTGACGCAAAAAGGTACGAACGCCTTTTCATATATTGCCCATTTATTCAAGGGATTTTGAAGCTTTATTCACGGACCCTTAATAGCTTTCAGGCGGCATATCACCGGGTATTTCCTGACAATTTCGTTTAGTTACGCATTTCATCTCTAGCTTTCTAACAGAGGTGTCCTGAGATAAATTTTTTAGTAGTAAAAATCTTTTATTTAACTTCACTTGTAAGTTAGTTAATATGTATTTTTGGGTTAAATCTTGTAATTAATAACAAACACATAAATCATCAATCATTTGTTAGAGTCAGGTCATGAATTTTCCATTTCTGACGTTGATGTTTTACATGAATGTCCGAAGGGGAAAAAGCTTGACCCTCTAGAAAAAATGGTAATAACCAAAGCTATAAAAAGTCCTATTCTCACTTGCGTTAACGATGTTTTTAATTTCGAACCATTTTTTCACTCATTTTCATTTCACTAATTTATTCATTCACTAATTTATTGGTTAGGTTCTTTGACTAGTGCAGTGGTCTGTAGGTAGTTACTTCCACCTCCCACTCAGGCGGTTCAGGATCAATCCCAGCTAGAGACATGAATGTTTAAAACTTTTTTAACATTTTATTTTGTTTATTCACATGAGACTTAACCTTATTTTAGTGTCAATCAAATAGGTATAAGTAGTGGTTTGTTTTGTTGTGCTTTAGTGTGTTTTATTCTATTTGTAAGTTATTGTTTTGGGATTTGTGAGGGTGATTATTTACTAAGGTTCTCTCTGTTGTTTGTAGGTCTGATGATGCTCGAAAGGGCGAAATACGTGTCATGTTTATTGTAAAATGTAAAATTTACTGAGACCGAGATTTGAAGCCTTTTTCTATATTTGTTATTAAAACTAGGTCTGTTTGAGAAATATGGACAATTTCTTCGATTCTTGTAATTAACTTTGGAAGCATTTCCTGTTACCGGAATTGACTGAAATTTGGTATACATATCCGACGACAATACAATTTTATAGTATCTAATCGTGAATATCTTAGACAGGGTGCGTAAAAAATAATGCTAAACAGTACAAAAGAGTTGTGTGAATGTATTATACAAGCTGCTAAAACGTACAAAATAATATAAATATAAAAAAATATTAAAACAACTTTTATTTATAAACTATTGAACTGAAAAGTGAAAAATATAAACTTATCTAAACAAAGAACTTTTAAAAATTTGAATATTTTCTTAAAAGTTTCAGGCATGAAACCTTAATCAATAAAATATTCAAATTTTCTTCACTGTTAGTTATTTTAATCTTGTACAGTAGAGTAAAAATCCCTAAAAATCCCTCATTTGACATGATCTAAGTCCAAGAACCATGATTTTTTAATCTGCTTAAGTGGTGTTTAAGCGCCATCTTGGAAATGACGGCGTATAATAATTTTTTAAGGTATTGTTTTTTTTGGAATACTTTTCACCGTTAAGAAATAATCCTCCAACACATTTTTCGGCAATTTATTCTCTACAATGTTAGGCAACTTTGTAAACTTGGATTTCTTCAGAGTCACAAGTTGGTGTCAAAAACCCGATAAAATACATATATTAAGAGCTTTAGTATTTTAGGTATGAATTCTTTTTAGCTTGATCCATCTGATTCATTTTATCTAAAATAATTTTTCTTTTTATAGAAATTCCAATCTAGTCCGAAAATGGATTGGTTTTTTAACTACCCGTAAGTCAACATGATATACTTGTTAGTTGAACAATGTAAAAGAACTCTTAAATATCAATTTTCTATTCTTCGTTCACCCGATCGGGATTAACAGCAAAATAGATAAAAATATATTCGTTAATTTCCATTTTGTAATTTAAAAGTGACACTATTAAAAAACATATTGACAAAAATATATGTAAATGTTAAATTGGACTAACCTTAGAACCCACAAATTTCGACACATAACCCCAGATTTACTAAAGAGTTTTATATGTTAGCAAAGAGCTAATTACCATGGCAATTAAAACTCTTAGTTCCCCAGTTCTGTTTTCATATCACTGTCATATTTTGTACTTAAGATATTTAGAAAAATTAACGGTTCGCTTTTCGCAAATGTCATCTTGAATCCGGCTGTGGAAAAAAATACATTAACTCTGTAATATACAGATGTCGAAGGAATTTCACACTGGTTGAGATCATCAGAATAATTTCAAATACAAAAAATTGAATAGCGCTAAATTTTTATTATGTCGTTTCTCGTGGTCACATAAGTAAGTAAAATCTCATATTGGCCTGTTTCTACCGGCTTACTTCACCGCTATCTCAAAAAAAAAATTTTGAATCGATTTATCTCGTTTCCTGTTCGTCGGAGATAAAAAGTGTTTGGAAAAAAATTATAGAACTCGATATTAAAATCTTTTGTAGTTCGTTCACGAGAAGTTAAAGTGCGTCAAAATTTCAAAAAATTCAGTTTTTTCGTATATGAACATTCAAAAAGTGAATTTAATTGATTTTTTTTTGAACTTGTAGATGTCGAAAAAAAAAAACAGTAATTTTCACACGTTTTTCAGTTACAACGACCAAAAGTCCCGACGAGCCTGAAACGAAGTAGGTAATTAAACACATTTTCTTTTAAAATGACGGTGAAGGAAGACAAATGGAAATACGCCAACTACATTAAAAATCAAGCCCTATTGCTACTACTATTTTGTTGATTCTCCGCTGTTTTTAGGACAGATTGACTAGTAATAATGATGTGCATAAACAAACAAACAAACAAAAGTATGCTTTATTGCCCCAGGAAAATTGGTACAATTTTATTGACAAAGCGAAATTTACCTTAAAAGAAAAAATAAACAAAACAATGAAAACACGAAATATTAATCGAAAAAAAAATCATATTTTTGGATTGGTCAATGCAAATACGTAAATTGTAAATATAAAATTTGTTAGGACATAACATTGCCGTGAAGCGGTTAATGAATTCAAGTGACCTTAACAATACATATGCTAGGTGATGAAATTAAAACTACCCGATCTTAAACTCTATTTTGTTATCGTTATACAAGCAAAATAAGTGAAGTTAAACAAAAAGTGTACGGAACTAATATAGTATTTAAATTGTATTTAAAAAAAGAAAATGTATAACTTTAATCTAAATCGTAACAAAAGTAATTAATTTTAACAAACAAATAAAAAAAAAAGATTTAAGTAAACAAACAAATAAAAAACATTTTAATGAGACTTATTCATTATAAAAATCATTAACGCAGTAAAAAGGTCTTTCAATGAGGTACGCTTTGGTTTTTTTCGAAAGAATGCAAACATAGGGATAGTTTTTGAATAATCTGGAAAATGTAAAGTTTTATGGCGTTGTAAATAATTGATTTTTTTTTTAATTCTGTGGAAGAAATGGAAAGGTCTATGTCATGCCTAGAGTTTCTGGTAGGATATACTTGTTGTGGCTTTTCCGGAAGAGCGTTCATATGGTTTCTCATCAGACAGTGCATTTTACTATTTAGACCAAAAAAATAGCGAGGTACTCTCTTTTGAAGCCTAAAAATACTAATAAATTGCGGTGGTACAAGAGCTCCGAAAGGAAAGGCCATAGCGGAGATTGGATTCGAATAGAGAGAAATAAGTAAGTCTGTCAGACAAATCCAGTTCTTTGAAACTGATCGAATGGTAAAGCAGGCATTAGAAAGTTTTTTAGTTAAGGTGTCAATATGCTTAGACCATTTTAGGTTGTTATTTATATTCAAATCCAGGAATTTAACAGATTCAACAAAGTCCTCTTATAAGATAAGGCTACCGTTTTATCCACGTTAAAGTAAAGCAGATTGGAACCGGACCAAGCTTTAATCATAATAAGGTCTTTGTAAATATAATATTCATAAAGCGCAAGATTTTTAATGCAATTTTTCTGGTAGCATGGAATGCATTACGCATTTTAGACAATGAAATGCCTAATTAAGAATTTTTATTACAGCTCTTTTTTCTATACAATTGATCATTTTTAAAAAATAACCATAAAAACCCAAATTCAAAGTACCAATTTCTAAGATGGGACTGAGCACCTCTCAGATTTTAGAAGCCTCTATTAAATTGCTCGAAGGAAAATACACTTATGCAGTTTACAGATTTTTCATAACGTAAAAAATATTTAAATTAAACGAAGAATAGTTTAAAAAACTGTATATCTTATCGTACGCTTTATATACAGAGGATAAACAAGAGTATTTTATAAGAAAAAAGATAGTCATATTTAGATTTATTGTTCTGACCATGGTGTCGAAAGGGCCCATCCGCTGGAAAAATACATAACTATTTGTCTGGCAGAGGTCTGTGCTATATTGCAGTAAAGTACCTTGTCAGGATGGTAGCGTAGAATAAAATACGCAATCACTCAGACAGTCAAGCGGCTCCTAAAGCTATCGGTAAGTTCAGGATAAGCTCATCTGAAGTCCAGGAATGCAGTGATGCACTAAATAAGCTAGCAAAATACTAGGGTGGTGAGATTAAAACAGGTCCCTAGACATAGGCAACGAGAGAGCTGATAAGTTCGCCAGAAGCGAGGCTCTAATTCTCGGAGGCTTAGAACTCTACCTGTGTTTAAGTAAACAATATTGCGCGTATGTGGAGAATAGCTGGAGCTGGGATAAAACAACAGAAATATTTGTCAAGGACGACCTACTGCAGACAGACAAAAGAAATGCCACCCAACCGTGAATCTACTGCAACTTGGTTGAAGTCGAGGAGACGACAGGTGGAATTTTGATAGGATGCTGTAAACTTGACAGGCACATTCACCAGCTGGGATTGGCGGACGACCTTGTTCCCCTAATTTTAGGGCATAGAATATTATCTTGTTGGTACGTGTAGAAGGTGGGCAAGGCTAGGTGGAATAAAAATTACAACACCTTGATGGGGCAAGATGTTCTCCTTAATTAAAAGGGGATTGGAGTAGGCGATGTGAGATCATAAACAGTTCATAAAGAGTTGCACGAATTCAATTAAATTCAAGTAATTACTTTCACTGGCACATTAACCAGCTGGGATTAGCAGACGACCTTGTTCCCCTAATTTTAGGGCATAGAATAGAATATTATCTTGTTGGTACGTGTGGAAGGTGGGCAAGGCTACGCTGGGATACCTTCGTCGTCGTGCCCTTTCCAATAAAAATTACAACACCTTGACTGGGGCAAGATGTTCTCCTTAATTAAAAGGGGATTGGAGTAGGCGATGTGAGATCATAAAGAGTTCATAAAGAGTTGCACGAATTCAATTAAATTCAAGTAATTACTTTCACAAAAATGCCTAAATATGTAAATTAATTTAAACTTGAATCTATTTAGAAGGCAATATTTAATACCAATTTATTCTGATGACCATCAAATTAATCTTCGAGGTGCGCGATTTTTTTAAAATTTTTTTTCTACTTACCGAAATTGTAAAAAATATATCATTTGAGCCAGATACTCCATAACTGCTTAGTTACCTGAAACAAAATTAAATATATGACTATTTTACTTTTTAAATTGGGCCATAAAAATGCTTACCAATTAACACTTGTAAATCATACCACATACAGTTATGATATTAAAAATGTTATAATTATATTTGTTCCTTTATTTTTGTTCCGAAAATCTAAATTCGATTAAAACCTTATATGAAACTATTTTGTCATTCTAATTGTTTTCTTAAATTGTCTATTAATTTTAATCAACGAATCCCTATTTTAAAGATATATCCATATTTTTATTAAATTCTGAATTATCCTAAAAAGTGGTTTGCATGCTAATAGGCAACATTATGCAGATGCAATTTATGTAGGATAACTCAATAATATTAAGCGCGAGATGAGTAAAGTCTTGTAAATAGACCACTTTAAAGGTTCTTAAAACATTGATATCTACCCACATTTTTAAGATTAGTTGATAAGCAATTTGTTTTATTTTAAACTTTTTTGAAACAACAACAGTAGTGACTGTCTAGGCAGTGTGTCGACTCATTCTTCAAACAAATATATAAGAAATCTACATCTGCTTTAATAGTTACACATGTCCTAAAGCAATGTAGAATACCAGAACAGAGCAAAGACGAGAGGGATGGGCGGACCAATGACTTGGCAAGACAGGCCTGATCAACATTTTTTCGAACCCTTTTAAAAAACTGAACATAAAAAATGCCCAACGTTAAATAAATGAGTACGGTATAAAGGTACTGCTAATTAAAGAAGGGCAAAGAGCTGCAGGCAGTACAATGACATGCTTCCAGAACACTTACACCTAGTTGTAGTCGAGAAATCATACAAACAAAAAATATTGCAACTAAAATTTAACAGATTTCAAGATGCTATAAATTTATATCTTGGAAAGGGGCTTTTATCAGAAATAAAATTTACGTCGCTGATTTCTCAATATATTTGCCGGGTTCATACAAATTGCGTTTGTGGTCTAGGCTTATACGTCATAACGAAAATCACTAAAACGTGATGTATTCTCCAACGAGGTGACTAGAACGTTTTGTTTGATTTTAAAATTAGACTTGCAGAATATGAAACAGAAAAGTGCCTCTAGAGTCTCAATTATTTCAGGTTTGCGTGTTTATTTAGAGAAGATTGTGCAGGGAATGGCTTTTGGCGGGCGACATCCGAATGGAATTGCGGCATTTTCGATATTAGAGATGTTTTCTATCATTTCATTGAATTTGCAGAATTTTAATTTTTTTTTAATATCGCTTCATAATTAACTTCTGGTGCATTAACCGAGATTAGTTAATGGGTTCCCTGCAGCTGCTTCTCTTGCAACGACCCTTTTTTTTGTCAACAAATTATTTGTATAATCTGTTCATAACAAAAAAAAAGGACACGATGGAATTTCAGTATCAAATTTAGATTACAGTTTTTTTAAAATGTTGCTGACGATATTATTAAGAAGCTTTTCTGTCACTTCAGCATATATGATAAACTACAGGGTCAGTCAGAAATCTCGAGCAAAAAGTAGTATATTCTCTAATTTTATAATGTTTGCATAGATATAGTCCGGGCATCTCAAGATGTTTTGAACCAATTTTAATAAAAAAATTTGATCGTAAGACCTACATTAATATAAGTAAGAATCTGTTATATTTGAACAAGTTGGAACATTGATTACTGCACATTATTTTTTACTATAATAAAAATATTTTACAAGAAATTAAATCCCTATTCTCCTCCTATTTCTTTAGTTAATTATAAAAAATCAAAATTTTGTTGTGAATATAAGTTAGTAATTACGCTGTTTTATATAGGGAAACCAAAAAATTAACACACAAAAATATTTGTAGCTACTTTGATACTTCAAGGCAATTCTTCTAATGTTACTTTTAATAATACAGATGAAAGCAGTTAAACTTCAAACGAAATATCACCCTGTACAAAATAATAGTACCAAAAGATATGATAAAACAATGTTTTCCCCCTTCCTGTATTGTAAGCAACCAATTTTGACACTGCTTTGACAGACGTAAGTGAAAGGTTACTCAACAAAGTATTGGTTACCCTTAACGACAGGATGTAAGTCAACCTACATCCCTAGGGAAATAATAATCTAAAATTATTATAAGTAGCTTTAATTTTTGATTTCATCAACATATTACAAAAATCCGGAAAAAAAATCCGGTGATATTAATTGAAATGAATATTAATGGTACAATTATTACAATTATTCACATTATTAACAAAATTTGAAGCGAGGTAGTAATGGTTTGACAGTGTGCGTTGGACTAGATAGATGAGGAGTATTGGAAAAAATGAGTAGCTCAACCCACTTATTACAAATTGGTGGAGCAGGGAGCACGTAGAGCCTCTAGTTAATAATTTGAGTGAAAGTGATGATTCATCTGAGAAGGAAACTGACAAGGAATAGTTATTTTTATATTTAGTATTTTTATTATTTTTCTAAACAAAATTAATATTAATTAAAATATTATTTTAATATTCTCGATTAGTCGCTAATGCTCATTTTAAGATCAATGCCAATTTTGATAGGAATATTATCAATTGTCTTAAACAAAAATATATATTTTTTAAGAGCTAGGTCAGGGGCAATATAATTTTTAAACTTTCTATGTTTATGAAATCGACGAATTGACCCCCCCCCGTCGGTGACAGCACAATAGTTTTATTTGAATGAAAATAGAAAAGTCTTAGGACACAACTTATAGCTGTGTGTTGGGCACCATTTTTGTTGATTAGTTTCTAATTCAAATAGGTTTTTATTAAAGTCGACTATACTTTTTTTCTAATGTAGCAAATACTCCAATATGTAACGGTTATTTATTTTGATTATTACATAGTTCTTGGATATCCGCCTGTAATTTACATGGGTTAAAATAGAAACTAAATATACACATACATTACAGTTTTAATTTAACAACAATTCACATACTTTGACATTATATAGCAAAGAAAAGAATACATTATAAAACTATATATTAAACCATATTAAATCTGATAAAAATACATTCGGCGCCGCAAAGAAATAAATTTTCGGGAATTTTTATTTATCAGCATTTTGTCGGCAGACTCTAACTCGATATAACCATACACCACCTTAAGCTTTTATTAATAAATTTATGAAGTGCACGTCCAAGACGCCGACATTTTTGCTTCCGGCCAGAACATTCGGTCATAAATCAAAAAATGCGATTCTCTGTTACGTTCTCGATCCGAGAGTTTGAGCGCTGGGAATTCTTGTTGGCAACTGCATTTTCCTTTGTAACTGAAATTTTATTTTTAGTATTTTCACTCATGTTGTAAGAGGGGAAAATTCTAGATGTGAAAAAATCTGTCATTCGCGGCACACATTGGGTCGGTTTGATAATTTGAAGACCTAAAAGCATTTTAAGCTTTCAGGTGTTTATTTTAGTAATATATATATATATATATATATATATATATATATATATATATATATATATATATATATATATATATATATATATATATATATATATACATATATATATATATATATATATATATACATATATATATATATATATATATATATATATATATATATATATATATATATATATATATATATATATATATATATATATATATATATATATATATATATATAGATAGATAGATATATGTCCTCATTGGGGAATTTTCGAAGAAATTTAAAATTCTAATATTTACTTTTCAATTGCGTCCCCTTGCGACCAAATGCGCAATTTAAAAATAGTGGCCAAGATTTTCTCATTTCTCATTCTATTGTTGTAGTTCCGAGATATGGTCGGTGGCCACCCTTAATGAAACACCCTCTATGTTTACATGCCATTTTAGTCTTCTTTTATGACTTATTTTGTAAACATAATGACTCTTAATTTCGGGCCTTTAACGTAAGTTTCACATTTTTCTTATAATTTGAAAAACACTCCAAATTGGATAAAATTTAGCACAAGTAGGCTGTGTGCCGAGGCAGCCGCCTTTCACATATAGCAAGAATTTATGTACTTGTACGTATTAGCTTACGCATTATGTTATAAAATACAAAATGTCGTTCTCGCATTTAGAAAAATGTGATATGTTGGAGCGACGTACCTTGTTTGTAGGAAAAACAGTTCCAGGGTACTGGAACACTACGGACAGAGGTTTCCAGGGCGTGATCTGCCAGAGAGAAGATATTTTCTGAAGTTGTATAGAAATTTTAGAAGAAATGAAGGGGTTTTCGAAAGGTGAGGAGTAAAAAACAGTTTATAATAAACGATCAAACAGAAGTAAACGTGTTAGCATACTTTGAAGTATTCAAAGAAAACTCTACTAGTGGAAACTAGAACTTCTTTTAATGACAAAATCTATCAAAAAACCAACAATATATGCCGTAGATGAAATATTACGGGAAAATTGACATGAGGTTTTACGACTGCCGCTATACTATCACCAGTTTAACACAATAGAATTAATACGGACTGGAGCAAAATCATATTACAAAAAACACGTCAACGATGGTCTTACATCAGATGAAGAGCAAATTGTTTGGTAAGATTCATTAAATTATATTACGCCGGAGTACTGAAAGAAATCTGTGGAACATACGGAGAAATTAATATGGGATTGGTGGAATCGAGAACGAGTTCTAGATGTCGAAATAGCACCGATGATCATCATTGAGGACGACATTTGAGGACGACTCAGAAGATGAGGACTTTTTAAGTGATGATGATCTATAATATTAAAAAAGAAGTTCTAGTTTCAGCATATTGGGTAAAAGATTTTGTTTTTGTTTTATTAGCCATAAATATAACTTTTCTTCCAGGATGAAGTAGGTTGTTTATTTAAGATTCTTGAATGATAAGATGCATTGTCCAGAATGATTAAAGATGGAGCATCTAAATTTGGAATCAGTTGTTATTTTAACCACTTTTCAAACAGTTCGCAGTTCATATTATCATGGTAGTCCATACTTTTGGATGTTGGAGAACACAGTAAACTTGCACCTGGGAGAAATCCTGTTGAAGAACCTGCATGCAAAATGATGAACCGTTTTCCCGTGCCACGTCCCTTTTTTCTCTTGACACTTTTTACAGACCCGTCCTGCCAAGATTTCTAGCCACTTCCACAAAAATTACAGGCTATATATATATATATATATATATATATATATATATATATATATATATATATATATATATATATATAAATCGAGAGTTCGATAAAAGAATCACACATTTTGGTATTCACTGTGTTTTCTGATTTGATTCATAATGTTGGTGACCTTTGGACCCGCACGATAAGACCGCATCCGACTATATCAATTATATTAAAAAAAGTCTGGGGGAACTGAGGTGTTAAGCGCTAATATATAGCCACATTTTTTCTAAAATTTTTAGTACTAATTGTATTGGAATATTTGTGAAAAGGGAGACTATATCAAGAGAGACCAGGATACAGTTTTTAAGCAGTATGACGTCTTTAACAAATTCAGCAAATTCGAAAGTGTTTTTTATGTTATAATGAAAAGTAAAGTTTATCGGCATTAGAGTTTCATGAGCAGGTACCGCTAAGTTGTATGAAGGGGAATTTATAAAGCGTATGATAAGTCTTAAGCTTAAGTAGGGTTTGTGAGTTTTTATAAGAGTATATAATTTAGGAGAGACACTGTTGAGCATTTTAAGTTTTTTAGAAGACAGTTCATTAAAGAGTTTTTTGAGGTTTGTGTATCTTCCAATAAAATCTTTAAATTAAATTTCACATTATTGTGAATATTGTGTTCATTTGTTCTTTTAACCACTTTTCAAATAGTTCACAGTTCATATTATCATGGTAGTCCATAATTTTGGATGTTGAAGAACACAGTAAACTTGCACCTAGGAGAAATCCTGTTGAAGAACCTGCATGCAAAATGATGAACCGTTTTCCCGTCCCACATCCCTTTTTTCTCTTGACACTTTTTACAGACCCGTCCTACCAAGATTTCGAGCCACTTCCATTAGAAAATATCCAAGCTCCTCTAAAAATACCACTTTTCTAAATTTTGAATTAACATTTTAAATTTTTTTTTATTAGATTTGACGCCATTTTTTTTTGCTTACTTTTTTAGTACATTTGTAATTTTGTAGGCAATTAATAAAAAATTATAGAATACTTGTTCCAATTTTGAAGCGTGTTTAAAATAAGTAATTTTTTTTATTAATTATAAGACAAAATTTGATATATAAAAATCGGTAAAATCGCTTTACCAGAAACTCGGGGCTAACGAAAAATACAGGCTATATATATATATATATATATATATATATATATATATATATATATCGAGTTCGATAAAAGAATCACACAACATTTTGGTATTCACTGTGTTTTCTGATTTGATTCATAATGTTGGTGACCTTTGGACCTGCACGATAAGACCGCATTCGACTATATCAATTATATTAAAAAAAGTCTGGGGGAACTGAGGTGTTAAGCGCTAATATATTATAGCCACATTTTTTACAAAATTTTTAGTACTAATTGTATTGGAATATTTCTGAAAAGGGAGACTACATCAAGAGAGACCAGGATACAGTTTTTAAGCAGTATAACGTCTTTAACAAATTCAGCAAATTCGAAACTGTTTTTTATGTTATAATGAAAAGTAAAGTTTATCGGCATTAGAGTTACATGAACAAGTACCGCTAAGTTGTATGAAGGGGAATTTGTAAAACCTACGATAAGCTTAAGTAGGGTTTGTGAGTTTTTCTAAGAGTATATAATTTAGGAGAGACACTGTTGAACATTTTAAGTTTTTTAGAAGACAGTTCATTAATGAGTTTGTTATCTAAAAGGTTTTTTATAGGTTTGTGGATCTTCCAATAAAATCTTTAAAATTAAATTTCACATTATTGTAAATATTGTATTCATTTGTTTGTTGGAATAATGCGCAGATGCATATAATATATTAGCCCTCGCAGTGGCAATGGGTTATAAGTTCGTACAATCACGGACTAGACTAGGAGCATTAGTTCATCGCCAGAGGTGAAATTAATGTTTCATAATCGGGAATACTGTCTGAGACAGTAGAGTTCATTATCTAAAATTTATAGCCCAGCTGGAACGAAGGTTTTGTTTTAACTCGGGGAAGACTATATGAGAATTATCTTTACCCGAGCCGCCGCGTCTCCTGCAGTTTCTCCTCTCTGTCTTTTTGTTTCCACCGAATAGTTCGCGATGTCGTGAAGGTAGCTTTAATTATTCAAACCGTGTTTTGCTCGGAAAGGAAGCTACGCCGGGATGCTCGCGTCTTGCATGCAAATATTACAAATGTGGGAACTGTTGCTCAGTTATGCGTTATTGCAGGAAACCTACTGTTTAAGAAAGAGCTTACTTTTAAGAAAATCGCAATTCTTTAAATTTTGGATAAGAAATTAATTAGTACGATATTCTAATTATTAATCAAACATTATTTTTATTATAATTTTATAGTTTGTCCAAAATAAATCAACTCAGTTAAATATTTTTCTGGTTCAACAAAAAAAAATTATAGATGAACCATTTTTTTTAAAGTTAGAATTATACAAGTTTTGGAAGGTTGCACTTAACTTTTACAGTATCGCCAAAACATATTTGTCACAGAAGATAACTTATGAAATACATAAAAGATTGATTATATGATACTTTATAATGCAAAAATGTATTATTTCTAACTAAAAGTACCTAATTATTATATAGTCGAATGCTTTCTTATCGTGCGGGTCCAAAGGTCACCAACATTATGAATCAAATCAGAAAACACAGTGAATACCAAAATGCTGGTGGATTCTTTTATCGAGCTATTAAATCTCGATGGGCTATTTACAAATATACAGGGAGAAAGAAAATAGTCCTTTTTGATTATATTACGCAATATTATTAAGATAGCCACTTAATATTATTTTATATATTAAATGCCTAGGGACTAAATAAGAAAATTCGTTAAATATGTATTTGGTTAAAACTTTTTGGTTGGCAAAAACAAAAATACACAAAATGGTAAGCACCTTAATGAAGTCGGAACGCGGTTCGAATCAGTGGAACAATCAAGATATGTTCTGTTTATACAGCCACTTAATGAAAGTCAGATTTTATTATCAATCACCAAAAATTATGAGCGCCGGTTAACCTAAAAATCTAACCACTTATACAGTGTCATTTATTTAAATGCGGGCCACCCCTACGCAAAGAAAACTTGTTTTTTTTTATTGTGATAACAAAACAATTTTATTGTGCAAAAATATTATACACTTTTGTTAAAAACACAAAATAATTAGTTATTATTTCCCTCGTGAGATTTTTTCAGATCTTTACGTTTAAGGGTCCCTAGATGCCGGAAAACATGTTTTCTTAATACCGTCTGTCTGTAGGTATGTCTGTTCGCGGCATAGCTAAAAAACTACTTATCCGATTTATATATATATATATATATATATATATATATATATATATATATATATATATATATATATATATATATATATATATAGCCTTTATATATCAAATTTTGTCTTATAATTTAAAAAATTTACTTGTTTTAAACATGCCTTAAAATTGGAACAAGTAGTCTATAATTATTTATTTATTGCCTACAAAATTACAAATGTACTAAAAAAGTAAGCAAAAAAATTGTGTCAAATCTAATACAAAAATTTTTAAATTAAAATTCACTGGCTAATCTCCAGGATCCAGTGGCAAAAGCTCTGAGAATCGGTATAAACAAGTGCATGAAAAAAAAACATAATTTACTTCCGAAGAAGATTAAAAAGTATACACGAAAAAATCCAAAGGTAAAAGACTTAAATTACAATGCAAAAATGGATATCCATAATGCAATTTATGATTTATACACGTCAAAGACTAATATAATCCTTCAGAAACTTTTTAATATTATAGACTAAAAAACATCATCAGCACTTAAAAAGTCCTCATCTTCTGAGTCGTCCTCAAATGTCGCAATGATCATTGGTGCTATTTCGACATCTAGAACTCGTTCTCGATTCCACCAATCCCATATTAATTTATCCGTATGTTCCACAGATTTCTTTCAGTACTCCGGCGTAATATAATTTAATGAATCTTGCCAAACAATTTGCACTTCATCTGATAAGATCATAATGTAAGACCATCGTTCACGTGTTTTTCGTGATATGAACCACTTCCATTAGAAAATATCCAAGTCTCGTCTAAAAATACCACTTTTCTAAATTTTGAATTAACATTTTCCGTGTATTTCTTTAAAAACTGGATAGGCTGACTTGCTATATTGCTTCTTATATCGAAAACCCAACATTTTTATTAATTTTGACAACGATTTTAGTCCAATTTCCAATATGTGTCGATTTTTTAAATAAATCGTAAATTGCATTACGAACATCCATTTTTACATTATCTCTTAAATCTTCTGTCTTTGGCTTTTTTCGTGTACATTTCTTAATCTTCTTCGGTAGTAAATTGTTTTTTTTTTCATGCACAATTTTCTGCACAGTTCTTATACCGATTCCCAGAGCTTTTGCTACTGTCTCCTGGATATTGGCCGGTGAATTTTCATTTTCGTAATATTTTACTAGATTTAATAAATAATAACATTTTTTTCGCTTGTGGATGCAAAAGACCCGAAAATTGTTTTCTATTACTCATTTTGTCACTGACTTGTCAATCTGACTTTGAAATGACATCTCTCAAAGATTTTTGCAACTGCTGGTATTTATATGTTTATCCTCTTTTTTCATATGAAAATATCATAGATCTATCTAATTCATCTTCCGGATTTTATGCGGAGGATATGATTACACGTAATAAAAGAAAAACAAACTTAAAAAGTTTGTCGTTGATATGACCCGCACGATAACACTGCTTTTGACTATATTAGACATTCCATTGACCACCTTTAATAGCCGCATGACACGTAATTCAACTGAGTGACAACTGATAAATAAACGGAGAATTCGAGTGCTGGGGATATCATGTTGCCAAGTTTATATTAATATTTATATGAATTATGTAAGAAAAACCCAATAAAACTTTGGTAATTATTTAGACCACTGCCGTTTTGCTGATTTTTTGTAGATAGGTGGATTTTAAGGTCCTGATTACGAGTCCGAAGTCAAATTTTTTTCAGTTGGGTTTTTCACTTAATTCATCCTTAAAATTTATATCATCCTAAATACACTTTTTTCCATTCTTTTTTTTAATAAAAATTTGCTGGTTCTGCATGAAACTACTACAAATAATTATAAAAAATGTAAAATAAACTATTTTTAATTTTCTTGTTTTTTTTTTATCTAAAAAATTGGGAACGCTCAAAAAACAGCCGTACTTTATATTTTTTGACTAGTAACTTTTACTACAAGTTGGCATCGTGACATCTCGAAAAACCATCGAGATACAATTTTAGCAAAATATCATATATAGTATTGGCGAAGGTTTCACCAAAATCACATTTGGAATTTTCGAAGCTTTCCTTCTCGCGTCCGAATAGAGAATGAAGTGTTAGTGACTTCCAGCTTCCTTTATTACCCCCACCCGTAGCCGAGGGTTATATCTAAGCGGCCTTTAGTCATTATTTATGTTTTCCGGATGTTGCTGTTGTGGTTGCGCTAATTCTGCTTAATTTTTTGTCGATTATTCTCTTCCTTACTGTTGGCAGTTTTAATGATTTGTCTCTTTATTTAAATCGCATTGTTTTTCTATTTCTATTTCGAATTATTCTGGTATTATACTGCTCTATATTGGCAATCTCCCTACACCGATGGAAATTTATTTTGTAGACGGTTTCTTGATGATGTATCTCCAAGAGTCAGTTGGTACCAATACCGACAAAATACAAAATCGCCAATCAGGTTGAAGTAATATGGCATGATTATTTTTGCACTCTTAACGTTGCTTACTCTTATTGGTTTTCAGTCTCATTCAAATCATCGCTTTGAGAAGTAGTTTAACGTTTTTAAATAATTCTAAATAATTTGCAGAATTTTAATTTTAGTGATAAATAATAATTATTAATTTGACAAGAATTACCGTTAAGTTGTCGAGTTAGTGTAGATAATATGGAAATGCCTGTAACACCGGTTGCAACAGGTAGTAAATCTAGAAAGCGACGCCCGCCGTGATCCAACTAAATGGACGAAAAACGTATTAAAACGGCAAAGGTAATTTATTTGCTATTTTATCTTAGGAACATCTTGTATCATATTATGCTTTTTAATAGAATTTGTGCGAAAGGTCTACCAGGGTATCCAAGCTGTGGCCATTGCACAAAATCATTCAAGTGTTCAACGTTAAAGATGGCAGATGTTAGGGATTTCCATCAATCCTTTCATACAATTCAAAATAAGGTGAGTCAAGATGCTTTTATTTTGAAGCATTGTACCGTACACGCATGCAAACGCGTTTGAACGACGTCAAAAAATAATTCTCACGAACCAAAGACTACCGCAGTGAAATGTTATGTAAAAGCATCAAATGAGGAAATTCCCGTATGTCAAAAAGCCTTTCTTAAAATCTTAGGCATAACAAAACATAGAATAGCTTTTATAATGAAAAACTACGCCAAAACTGCCACATTACTACTAGAGAAACGCTGCGGGGACAAAAAGTCATCAAAATTTACCGAAAAAAAAGAATCCATCCATCATTTTCTAGGCAAGTTTAAATGCGTTGAGGCACACTATTGTCGATCAGTTACAACTCGCCTGTATTTAAGCTTAGACTTGACTATAAAGAAAATGTTCAGGATGTATAATGAATCTGCCTCACCTGAATTTAAAGTAAAAGAATCATATTTTCGTTATATTTTCAATAGTAGATATAAATTAAGTTTTGGGACGCCACGAACCGATGTCTATTCTACTTGTTTGCAGTATCCTGAAAAAATCAAGCGCACTGGCGATGAAGATGAAAAACAAACATTGATTACCCAAGAAAAAAATCACAAAACTAGGGCTGAAGCGTTCTTCCAGCTATTGAGAGAAAAACGGGATGACTTATTAATACTTTCATTTGATGGTCAAAGAAATTTAAGTTTTGCCGAAAATTTCCAATCAATCAGTATATTATTCCAGGCAGTTTTACTTGTACAATTTTACTGTAGAGCTTGCTCAAAATCAAAACTCAACCAAAACGCTGTGTTTACATATTATTGTACTAAAGATGAATATAAAAAAGGGTCAAACGAAATTTGCTATGCAGTCTACGACCGTTTGAAAAAAACTAACATTGAAGTCCAAACGAAGGTTTTGCGATTAGTCGCAGACGGATGTAGTGGCCAGAACAAATATGCAGATAACAAAGTAGAATGTCTAGAGTTGGTTTTTCATATAACTGGTCATTCGTTCCTGCCAGCTGATCGCGTGTTTGCGCAAATTGAGAAAAAAATTAGGAAAATAGAAGTACTTACTAAACCTACTCAGTATGTTGAACTATTGAGTGAAACTGGATCTGTTTTCCATTTAGGTGAAGACTGTAATGTCCATGACTGAAAAGAAGCGGTTTCAGGCCATTTAATATCTACTGCCTCTTGAAATTTTACATTTAGACAAGCAAAACGATTTTACATAACCCGTTCTCGAAGTGGTAATGTCTTAATAAGAGGAGAACTATATTACAACAATGATCTCAACACAGCGAAAAATGTTTTTAAAAAGAGAAAAACGCGTTAAACTATTCGCCCAGTATTAGTAAATCGTTGTGAGACTCCCATGAACCATCTTAAAGTAAGTGACGTGAAGAAACTACTTGAAAAACACTTTGGAGAGAATTGGGGAGAACAATAATAACAGCCCCTCAGGACGATGAAGCAAACTGTGAATTTGTTGAAGAGTAACTTGTTGTTTTGATTTAACTTACTATACTACTTGTTGCTTTATATTACCTGTATACCTGGCAATAAATAATACGCACAACCCTTTAATATTGTGTGTCAGTGAATCTCACACATATTAACAATCAAACATGGCAATCTCCCAATGTGAGTAGCAAAGACGGCAATCTCCAATTTTTATCATTATTTAACAAAATAACCGTAAAAGTTAATGATATTTATGAAAGTCACCATAATTCATTAAAACTAATAAATATAATAAAGCAAATAAAACAATACTAAGCCTTTCTAAAAACTCACAAAGAGTTTTTCGCGATTTCCCAGAATTGTCAAAACTGGAGTTGTTTGCTGTCTTCGGTTCTAGACCCCTCATATATATATATATATATATATATATATATATATATATATATATATATATATATATATATATATATATATATATATATATATATATATATATATATATATATATATATATATATATATATATATATATATATATATATATATATATATATATATATATATATATATATATATATATATATTATATATATATATATATATATATATATATATATATATATATATATATATATATATATATATATATATATATATATATATATATATATATATATATATATATATATATATATATATATATATATATATATATATATATATATATATATATATATATATATATATATATATATATATATATATATTATATATATATATATATATATATATATATATATATATATATATATATATATATTTATATATTATGTTGATTTTTACTCCTTCACGGATGGAAAAATACAATGTGTTTGCATTCCGGGTGTACATCCGTTCACTACTGTCGTTCTGAAAAGAACAGTTTTGCTGACGTTTCGCCAAAATCACATTCAGACTCAGTCTCTATTCGGACGCGAGAAAGAAAGCTTCGAAAATGCCAAATTAGCGGAGTATTGGATTCCATTGGAGGAAATCGTGTAACGTTTTTTAGGGTAAATATTATTCGTTAATGTATGGCGCTATAAATACTGAGATGCTTTATAATGATCATTGTATTGTTTCTTTGGAAATCATCCTGGTTGGTAACATGTCAATCTAAGTTTGGACTGGCAAGACTATCCAAATGTATATCAATTATTTCCTTTCATTTTTACGTCTCATTTTTGTCCTCTGTATTTTATTTATATTTTTAGGCACTTTAGTTCTGTAGCTGCCTCTTTGTAAAGCATATACACTTTATGACATAGCTATCGCTATCAAAAATTAACTTAAAAACTGTTTCCCCTAAAAAAATAAAAGTCTCGTATTTAGCAAGAAGGGGTAAAAATAAATTATTCTCTTCTCTATTTTTCAGAAATATTCTATTTTGATTATTAATATACACACTTAAAAACATTTTCCCTCTTTATGACACTACATTTAATTTTTCCTCACCCTCGAAACATCCTTTAGAAATTCACCGCACCGTTCTCGTTGCATTTGAATACGTTGTGACACACAAAATTGTTTTAAATTATTCAAATCTTATTTTGAACTAGAATTTTGCTGAAACACACGAATCTTGCACGTAAATGTCGTGTACGTGTGGACTGGGTAGGATGCATTATTACGTTGTGTATTTGATATGTGAATACGCTTTCCATGTCTTTGTCCCAAGCATGTTTATTAATATAGACGCTGTATAATATATTTACTAATTAATATTTGTTTTAATTTTAATACTAAATTTAATGAACAAAATTTTAGTATTGCAACATCATTCTGTTGTGTGTCACATCGGATCATTTTCTTGTTATGACGTTGGTGTACGTGGAATGAAAACATACTATCATTTAATGCTCCCAACGAAAGCCAGGAGTCACAATGTAATTTAATGCCGGTCGTGGTATTAGCCAGCGGAGTAGTTGTTTTTGTGATTCCATTTTGTGCCTTTGCCTTACACGGGGCTCGCTAGTCTATGGCGGCCTGATGAGCTCTAATAAGAGCGAAATCGCGATCGTGGTTTGACTAAAATGGATCATTGTGTCTGCTGTGATGCAGAACATGTTCCAAACAAGGATCATTTTCTTGTTATGACGTTGGTGTACGTGGAATGAAAACATACTATCATATATATATATATATATATATATATATATATATATATATATATATATATATATATATATATATATATATATATATATATATATATATATATATATATATATATATATATATATATATATATATATATATATATATATATATATATATATATATATATATATATATATATATATATATATATATATATATATATATATATATATATATATATATATATATATATATACAGGGTGAGTCAACCAAGTGGCACCCCCATTTATTTCTTAAACTATTAGGATTAGTTGAAAAAATTAAATACAAAAGTGTTTCGAATTTCAACAATATATATTTTTACGGTAACTGTTATTATAAAGGGTCGGTCAAAAATGCTGGGCGTGGTCTAAATGCAATTTGTTAAATAAGAACTTACATTTTTTTATTAATTTTCGGATTCTACATAAAATTCTAGAAAAAAAATTATGTTGAAGTGACATAACTAAATTTAACGGTTTATGAGATATTAATGTTTAAAAATTGTAAAAAAGACCTGTGAATCTTCACAACGTTATTTATTTATAACATGAATTATTTCGAATGAATACGTAGTAAGTATACGAGGTAATTCAAGAATACTAAAAATATAAAAAAAACACCACTTAAAACTCACAACTTAAACTTAAAACAGGTTATACCGTTAAATTCACTGCAAATGTTCAAACGTATGCCCATTTTGTCAAATGCATATTTCCAACCTTCTCTCAATATTTTCAAGGACGCCTTGAAGAGTTTGTGGCGTAATTTCAACAAATGCATTCCTTATTCGATCCTTCATATCTTCTTGGTCAATCGGAGGAACTTTGTAGACCTTCTCCTTGACATATCCCCATGGGAAAAAATCGCACGGTGTGAGATCCGGCGATCTTGCTGGCCACTGAATTTGACCTTCTCTTCCTATCCACCTATTGGGATATAACTGGTCCAAATACTGACGAACATTGAGTGAAAAATGAGGCGCAGCACCATCTTGCTGATACCACATGTTTTGACGTTCTCGGATAGGAACATCTTCTAAAAGAATTGGAAGATGATTCATTAAAAAATTTAGATACATTTCTCCATTTAAAACACCGTCAAAAAAATGAGTCCAATAATTCGATTTCCGAGAATCCCACCCCAGACATTAAGAAACCATACTCTTTGATTGTCAATTGTTCTCATCCAATGGGGATTTGTGGTACTATAATAGTGCATATTATGCCTATTAACTACACCACTGCTCTTAAACGAAGCCTCGTCGGTGAACAAAACATTTTTTAAAAATAACGCATTCATTCATTAATATGCATCTGAAAAATCCTGCAAAAGTGTACCCTATTTTCGAAATCATCATCATACAGTTCTTGCGTCAAAAATAAATGCTAGGGATGGTATTTGTGTTTTCGAGATGTTCTGGAAACGGTACTTTGACTTATATCTAATTCACTGGCCAAAGTTCGTGAACTCACTTGAGGATTTTCTTCCAAACTTAACAAAACCTTTAATTCATTGTCTTCGTTTGTTATGAATTATTTTTTTCTCTTTTTAGGATAAGCAACATTTCCTGTTTGTCTAAACCGATGTAGAGTTTTTTTTAGAACTTCACGGCTTGGCTGTCTTCTGCCTGGAAATTTTTCTTGGTATAGACATTTAGCAGTTTTTATCTTACACTGACATTCACCAATTAGTAAAATCATGTCACTTAATTCGTTGATGGGGAACTTTTGATTAAATGCCATAAAAATGTTTTTCCTACAAAAGTACAAGTGACGTCGCCCAAGAAACTAAACAATTAAATAACAAATCTTATGTTATGCCGCAGGTATAATTTACAATGTTTAAACATTAATATCTCATAAACCGTTAAATTTAGCTATGCCACTTCAATATAATATTTTTTCTAGAATTTTATGAAGAATCCGAAAATAAATAAAAAAAAATGTAAGTTCTCATTTCAAAAATTGCATTTAGACCACGCCCAGCATTTTTGACCGACCCTGTATAATAACAGTTACCGTAAAAATATATATTGTTGAAATTCGAAACACTTTTGTATTTCATTTTTTCAGCTAATCCTAATAGTTTAAGAAATAAATGGCGGGTGCCTCTTGGTTAACTCACCCTGTATATATATATATATATATATATATATATATATATATATATATATATATATATATATATATATATATATATATATATAAGATATACAAGAAAAATAACAAAACCGTAAAAGTATTTTCTTGAAAAATCTTTCTCTTTTTTCAGAAAAGCCTCTTTTTGTTGGTTTTCGTGTATATTCTGCTGTAGGACGGACCTTTTTAAGCATCCAACAGTAGCATTTGCCATGCTCTTCACTGACCGAGGTTATCCGGAAAATAGTCAAGATGGCCATGTAAAAAGTTATAATTGTTATGTTAATATTACAACCTAACTCCCTAAATTTACCTAACATGTTTTCAACAATATTTTTAAATTCTGTTTTACACAGACCCTAGAAACTCATCTATAAATTCTTTTCATGGTGTGCATGCTTCTTTTTCCTCTCGCTGCATAACTATCTTAATTTTATCACTTTTCACTAAATTTCTTACTTGTGGCCCAACAAAAATGCCTTCTTTTAGTTTAGCATCAGAAAGACACCAAAATGTTTCACACAAGTACTTAAAACAACCACCATCTTTCATCACCAGAGTTTTCTGAAATTCGTAATTTTTGTTTTTTTGGCCAACAGGTTCCATTCCTTAAGACGGGAACCCAGAAGTTCTGACTGTTGCTTGGATAACCCCAAATCACGTACTAAATCATTTAATTCACTTTGAACAATCAAATGTGGTTAGGCGGAACTGGGACCTGAGGTAAAAGTAGGATCAGTGCACTGTTCTTTTAAGCTGCCTGATGATGCGTTATCTCTATTATCTCTCCAATCAATAGCTTGCCAATTTAAAGGCGCAATCGGCACTGGCAAATTTGCATTATGAGGAACAGGTCGTATGGCAGATTGCAAATTTGGATATTCTATATTGTGCTTTCACTTTTTGGAATAACCTTCAGCCTTTTTCAGGCAAAAATAACAATCGTCAAAATGATTGGTGGGTTCTCGCCATACCACTGGAACTGCAAAAGGCATACGTTTTCTCTTTCCCTTCATCCACTGCACCAATGATACACTACAACTAACACACATGGGTAGCTCACCGCTTATCTTCATCCGCAATTAACACACCAAAATATTTAAAGTATGGTGATCTCACCAGAAATTCTCCACAAGTATGACAAAATTTGTCAGGAGAAATTTCGCAACTTCGGCCCGTTTGACTCGACATTCTCGTCTTCACACACACTTGCTTATCGATACACAGAGAACCACTCAATTCGAAACTCAACAGAAGAGAGGTGTTTAACGTTTATTTTATATCTAATGTTATAAACAACCCAGTTTAGGTATTTTTTCCGTTGTAAAATGGTCTTTATGGTTTTAGTCGCCCCATAATAAAATTGTTTACCTGCCAATATAAAAGGTTCTAATTAGGCTATTAAAAAATGGTACGTATTAGGACTTTTCGAATATTTTTTTTATTATTGGGAGGGTATTTCTATTGTGATAATAATGAGCTAGCCTGTGTTACAAACATCTTGTCGGCCAGTGATAATCAAAAGTAATGAGCAGTCGTCGGAGTGATTTCTAGGTTTTCTCCAGACCATTGGTATTCCAAATGGTAAGGCATTTCTTGTTCCTTTAAACCAAAGTCTCAAGGCTTCTTTGCGAATCTCGAATATAACATGTAGTGCCCAAAGTTTATATCGATCTCCAAGTTTCATTTTAAAATAAGCAAAATATGCATTATTTGCAAAATCAGTAATGTTTCTTTTAAACATTTTCACTATAAACTGTTCACAAATATAACAAAAGTCATCAGGTTTAGTTCTACAACACCTACTAGACATTTATTTATAGAAAGTGCACGACAAAACACTGATAGAACTAGAAAACTAGGTATATAACGCCCGTTTGAATAACACATTGTCACTAAATAATTTCGTCCTCTGTGCTAAATAAACTGAGTCCCGGGAAATCCCTACTGCGGTCTAGTTACTGGTAAATCTCCCAATAAATGTCCAATTTAAAAGAATGTTTTAAAACGTGTTTCAACGTTTCGAACAAAAAGAAAGAGTTAAATTTAATTTGCTATGAATATTCAGAGACAATAATTTGATAAAGGTTTACAAAAAAATGTACGTAATAGAAGCAAAAATGGGTTTATTAAAGTAAATATATGCCCTAATTGATCATAAATTGTGTGCAGGCCTGTAAATTTAAGAAGAATATAAATAACAAACAGTATTAATAGTTAAACTAACATTCAACCATTAGAATGATAAGGTTTACGATCGTGTCAAAAGAATGATGAACAGGGTGTCCAGTTTTGGTTAAAATTACGTTGCATCTGCCTTATTGGTGAATATGAAGGGTCCTTTGATTGAAGACGAATTACGTCTTTAGTGATCTTTAGTATTGCCCAAATTTTTATGTGTATTAGAGATTGTACGAATGTTAGATCTCTTCATAATTCTGGCAATTTTATTTGTGATACTCTGGATAAAATATAAGACTCCACCAATTGATTATTACAATACAATATACATTTGATCTTAGATCTTCAGTCAGTTTTTCTGTTTCAAATTCTGAAAACTAATGAATTGATGACTAATTGTTCTTGAAAAGGATATTGGTGAGAACTAAAATTTAAATATCAATTCGTGTATGTTGGTTTCCTGTAAACAAAATAACCTAGGGTGACGTTCTCTTTCTTTTGTACTAACACATCATAGAAGTGAATGGCAGCGTCTGACTCTACATTCATAGTGAATTTTATATTAAAATGCTGGTTTAGTGTTTTTTATCTGTAGGTGTAATTATAACAACTTCTTTGTCACCGATTTTAGCACTCACCATCATCCATCACAAAAACAAGCTGTCATCAGTCTTCAGGGTTTTGTTATTATATTCTGCAAGTTAAATTCTGAACAAAACAGAAAAACTAACTGAAGCTTTAAAATCAAATATAATTGCACTTAAGATAGCAGGCGTTCGATATAATAAACCTACTCGTCAACTAGAATTGGAAAAGTACCTCAGTGTTACCTTTTATCTAGGATACCACAGATAAAATTGCAAGCATTTTGCAGCTGTCCAACATTTTCACAATTTTTATTACACACAAAAAGATTGAGCTGTGCTTAAGGTCATCAAAAGGAGTTTTTTTTTGCAATAAGAAGTTTATAAAATTCCTGGTTCCTGCGGTATGGTGTATACAAGCGAAACTGGACGGTCTATGTCTACCAGAATAAAACGAAAGATGTATAATTAAAAACTAAATGGTTCAAATCTCATTCGCTGAACACCAGCACTCAACAAGACACATAATTAATGTATGGTTCTTGCATCAGTCCCAGATTATTATAAACGAAAAATTAGATAATCGATTCAAATCGTCAAGCACCCTGAAAATTTTAATAGAGATGCAGGCTACATGTTACATCATGCGTAGAAACCAGTCATCACAGTGAGTCACGCGTCGGTAGGCACAATTCTGCAGTGAAGATATCCGGATGTTTTGGGCAATCACAGGCGAAACGCCGCGCGCCGGAAAGCAATTCCAATTTGCTATGGTCCATACCCAAGAACCATGATTTGTTAATTGAGTCCAGGCGTGAAGAGTTTCATACCATGACTAAATTGCCATTTCAACTAGATACCACAATTAGTATCTTCCGGGGTACAGAAACGTTTTTGTTCAAAATTTGTAATTGGAGTGTAAGTGGTAGCTAGTATTTTCTTTATCTCGAGTGTATAATTGTTATCTACTTTGAGTACAAACAATTTATTTTAATTGAATTAAATAATGTGAAAAGTTTAAAAGAACCTATGATGAGGAATATATTATTAATATATGAAATTTTTATTTTCTAGTTTTTTTTTATGATATAACTCTTTATATTAAAGATAAATAAAAATTGGTTAAATTTGCATTAAAAAATTGCTAATAAACCAACCACTGGATTTAACACAAATTATCAAGAAATTAATTACATTTATAGATAATGAGCTAGCGAAAAAAAATTCTTATTTGATCTATAGTCAGTAGTCAACATAGTAAAATTTATAACATTTATTTTATTTAAATTATTTTATTTTTTATTCATATGTTAACTATATCGGCAGGTTTTGTTTAAACAAAAATATTTTTATAAAAAAGAATGTAATTAATATCTATGGCACCTTATTCAGATAAATTATATATTTAGAATTTAAAGACAATATTGGCTAAAATCTATTTTTTTTTTGGACATTAGCATTTGATTACAAACTGCAAGAAAGCGTCCACATTTCTAATAGACCTGGTTTCAGATCACTAAACTAGAAAGAAGACACAAAGTCTCGGTCTCAGTCAAAAAGAATATAATGCGGTTACAGGTGTTTCGCCTTTTCAGGCATCATCAGACCTTCGACATTAAATAAAATCACAAGAACAAATCAAACAACTATACACGCCCAGTGTGTATCTTAACATGTGACGTTATAGTTGTTTGATTTGTTCTTGAAATTTTATTTAATGTCGAAGGTCTGATGATGCCTGAAAAGGCGAAACACGTGTAACCGCATTATATTCTTTTTGACTGAGACCGAGACTTTGTGTCTTCTTTCTAGTTTAGTCGTTTCGTTACATACATTGATAAATCTAATGCCAGTAATGTCTAAACTGTTAGGCATAAACATATGCCCTATAAGTTTCTTTTGTAGGAAAATTAATTCTTTATAAACTTGTTTATGTTACCCTTTTTTAAATCAATCCGTGGGGCAGCCAGTGTTTCCAGTCAATCATGCTAATTCTCTACTTTTGTGGAATAAGTTTTTAATATTTATTTTGTATGTTTTTTTTTTAAGATTTCAGGACTTCGCAACTTAACAGAATTTACGTCTCAAAAATTGTGTATATTGATTCCTTTCTCTACTTTTTGTACTAATTTTGAAGCATAGTTTGTTTTATATATTATCTATACTTCAGTACTGTCCCCAAACCAAATTTCACTATTTTTATACAGAGAGAAAATATCTGACGGAGCTGTAGTATGTCACGCCAATTTTCTGTTATTACAGTTTGTTATCAAAACAATATTCCATTGGTTTAATTTTCGATTAGAGTTACACGAAGCAAAAACCATTTCTCGGCAGATAATAGATAAATCACAGCCTGAGACGAGCAAAAACCTCTATAGGTCTAGACCGTCCCAAATCTGTAAGCGAAAGACCTGATACGTATATAATGTGTTTCTGTCTTGTTGATAATAATAATGGGGTGTTGAATCCAAAATCGCCACAAAGGTCACCTGCTATAAAATAGGTAAATTTGATTGGGATTAAACCCATGCCAGGAATAATTAGAAGGTTTAAGCTGGAATTAGTTAAATAGCTCTCATAGATACATATGTTTCAACAACGGGATCCACTTGCCCGCCTGGTAAAGTTATTAGCATTTTATTAATTACAGCTCAAGCAAGAGGCTTTGTTTTGTGATGTTAAATTACTTCACACTTTTTGATTATGCTAAACAGCTTTTTTGGATTGCCAATTATGTCCACGCATTTTAGTATAGGCTGTATACTTTATACTTCTTTTTGTTTTAAGGAATAGTGGCTCAATATAATTATATCACTTAAGTTCGATTGCGCTTCCTTAGAGTATAGTGGTTCTACTAATCTATATTGATAGAATATGTGATGATATCACCCACATAGGTTTTATTTTGACCCGGCATCAGTACGGTGTACACCCCAGTCAAAGAAAGCGATATATTGTAAACGCGGTTTACAACGTTTGCATTCAAGTTAAACCTCCCAAATGGCAGAACAATGTAAATAAAAGTAACTTGGGCCCATTTGCTTTGTAGGTGTGCGTTTAAACTTGCGGGGTTATCATATACCCCAGTTTTGCTAATGGGAGAATAAAATACGTCTGTTGTTTTTTTCTTGTTTTATTGGTTTATAGGTAAGTAGCCTAGATAGATTTTGGCACCTTATTTTCTTAAATTGGTTGTAATTGTCCAGGCCTGGATTGTTTCTCATCATGTTAAATAGAATAAATAATAACAGAGATTTCTTTATAAATATTTTATGGACCAATGAATCCAGTTTTTCTATTAGTGGTGTCCCCAACAAAGAAATGTTAGGCATTAGGCAGTAGAAAATCCAAATTTTTGTGGGAAATGCGTTTTCAAGGTCGCCAGTCTACCAGTGTTTGGTGTGGGATACTGAAAAATCAAATAATTTCCTTATATTTCTTATTACTGACGTTTGCGAAAAGCAAGCCTAGATAATTTACCAGTAAGGCAGTATCAGAGATCAATTTTCCAGCATGACGGTGATTCTCATCATATTGTTCTACAAGTGAAACATTTTTACACACAAACAATTTGGATGCAAAGAAAAACGTTTCGACTGAAGATGTCATAGCCTGGTTAACAAATATGCTTTACTGGTCATTTGATAATAAAAAAAGAGTGTTAGGCGTATTTTTAGACTTGGCCAAGGCTTTCGATACATATTGTGATGAAAAAACAATATATGCTCTTGAGTAGTTTGGTTTTCGTGGACTGTTATTTAACTGATAGAATGCAATATGGACAGACTGTGGGCACCCTTAATGATTCAATGTTGGGGAAATGCTCTGTCTCACAAAGAATAGTGTTGTGTCCCATACTTTTATACTTTTTATATTATATATAAATGGTCTTCTGACTTCTGATTCGTATTCGAGTATGTAGTATTATTTGCAGATGATGTCGTTTTTTTTTGTATTCAGGGAATTCGTAAAAGGAGGTGAAAGTTATAGCAGAATGGGATTTGTAAAATAAAAAACAATATTTTGATGAAATGAGTTAAAATTTAATTTTGATAAAACGAAATATGTTTTCATTTACAATTCAAGTCATCAAGGCCCTCTTTTGCTAAGCTGAATTTAGGACTAAATATTATTTGTGTGGACTAAACCGACTTTGTTAAGTATATGGTTCTAGGAATAGACAAATTTATGAAAGGGACAAACATATAGAAAGGTCGATCATTAAACCTAGAATCATTATTTTCAAGTTTAATAAACAGAATTAAATACTTAACCTTGGTCAACTCATTCTTCTCTGGTACACTCTCACATTTTCTACGGCATAGGAGGCTGGACTTGATATGCAATTGGAAGTAAATAAAAGTTGTTTATGAGAAGTATGCACAATAAATAGAGATTATTTAATACAGATTCATTGTATACAGAATGAAAATTAATGGATATATACCATAGAACGTAAGCTTTCCCGGCTTTGGTCAATTAAGAAATAATGGTTCTCGGTATTAGATCGTGTCAAATTAGAGTTATTATCTGACGTTTCGCCTTCGATTTTACCAGTCACCTTCAGGGATTTTTACTCTACGAGATCTGAACAGTTAATAAGTTCGGAACTACAACCAAAACACTGGTACAGGTATGTAGTTGATATTTTTGTAGCTTGGCATCATGGACAGGAAAATCTTCTCATAGTTCTGGGCCACCTTAATCAACAAAATCGAAACATTAGATCATAATGGAAATCGACGCACTAGTATTCAAAACTATTTCTATGATCATTTGAATGCCTGTTGTACTGAAAATATGACGCGTTCAATTAAAAGATATAGTAATTCAACTCCGCGAAAGGAGAGTGATAAAGAGCCACCATTAGGTAGTCTTGTTCTTCCTTACATACATGGCACTACGGAAAAAATAGGACGGTTACTTCCGAAGTCCAACAAACGTAGAATCTTCAAAAATAGTAAACAAAGATGCTGTACCTTTTTAAACAAAAAGAGTATATAAAATTCCTTACTCCTGTAAAGAAGTGTATGTGAGAGAAACAGCTCAGTATCCACTAAACTTAAGGTTCATGAACGATGTATTAACAAGAAAAAATTTGTTCAATCTGCTGCACCTGAACACCAGTATACTACTGGCTATATTATAAATGTAAAAGAAACCAAGACTCTAGCGTCGATTCCAGGATTTATAAATCAAAGAATAGGGAATCTATTGAAATTTTCAATATAACATACAAGAAACTTCAAAAGGGTTACCGTCTGAATCCCACGTGGAAACCGATCTCAACACTTGAAGATACATAATGCAATAGGAAGCGAAACGTCGGATAGTAATTCCAATTTGACATGGTCTAATCCCAAAAACCCTAATTTGTTAATGGATATATACCAAATATATTTTTTAAGAATTCTTACCTTTCGATATAAAAACACGAAATAAACTGCAGCTTATAACTTTTACTTATACACACATAAAATAAAAATAAAAACTAGAAAAAAGTCTAAAACAATGTGTCAAAGATCGTTTAGTTTCCTAGCACCAAAAATAACTTCTCTTTAACATTTACCTACATCATTAACACAGTCTAAAGTTAACCAAACAAAACTTTTACTATTTACAACATATTAGCACTATTATTGCTTAGTTATAGTCGAATGCGGTCTTATCGTGCGGGTCCAAAGGTCACCAACATTATGAATCAAATCAGAAAACACAGTAAATACCAAAATGTTGTGTGATACTTTTATCGAGCTATTAAATCTCGATGGGCTATTTACAAATATACAGGGAGAAAGAAAATAGTTTTTTTTTATCATATTACGTAATATTATTAAGATAGCCACTTAATATTATTTTATATATTAAGGGACTAAATAAGAAAATTCGCTAAATATGTATTTGGTTAAAATTTTTTGGTTGACAAAAACAAAAATACACAAAATGTCAAGCGCCTTAATAAAGTCGGAAGGCAGTTCGAATCAGTGGAACAATCAGGATATGTACTGTTTATACAGCCACATAATGAAAGTGAGATTTTTTTATCAATCATCAAAATTATGAGCTCCGGTTGACCTAAAAATCTAACCACTTATACAGTGTCATTTATTTAAATACGGGTCACCCCTGTGCAAGGAAACTTTTTTTTTTGTATTGTGATAACAAAAAAAATTATTTTGCAAAAATATTATACACTTTTCTTAAAAACACAAGATAACTAGTTATTACTTCCCTCGTGAGATTTTTTCAGATCTTTACGTTTAAGGGTCCCTAGATGCCGGAAAACATGTTTTCTCAATTCCGTCTGTCTGTAGGTTTGTCTGTCCGTCAGCCTGTCTGTTCACGGCATAGCTAAAAAACTACTTGTCCGATTTTTTCAAATTTCAGTCTAAAATTAAGGGCCAAGCATGGGAAAAATACAGGTTATATATATATTATAGTTTCTGGTAAAGCGATTTTACCGATTTTTATATATCAAATTTTGTATTATAATTAATAAAAAAGTTTACTTATTTTAAACACCCTTTAAAATTGGAACAAGTATTCTATAATTATTTATTTATTGCATACAAAATTACAAATGTACTAAAAAAGTAAGCAAAAAAATGGCGAGTTACGTTGTGGTCGAAGAAAACACCCTTTTTTAAAAACGTCAAATTTTTATTAAAAGGTAAAATACAAGATTCAAGATCAAGAGCAGACTAACAAGTGATTCAATCACCGTCCTTTGCTTATATTTATAAGATTTCCTTATCTGTAATTGAATTTGTCACATTCAGCAATATGGGGAACGTAACTCCTCCATCCCTTAATGGGCATATAAACTGGAAGTTTTTATGACCTAATTATTTTAAAATAATTAATTAAATTATTATATCATTTATTTCGTCAGTATTTCTTAGTTTATTAAGTTTTAACTTAGGCCATAAATACTTGTACAAAATATACAATATTATAATTATTAAAATTACATATAGTAAAATTGTCCATAAACTTGTCTTATGATAATATACAGTGTCGGTTAAAAGTTTAGAGGTTTCAATTTTTTGTTTATTTATTTCGTTTTGTAGATCATCAAATTTTTCCAAGTTTATAGAATTTGTTTTCAAAAATCTTATATTATTATAAATAGTTCGGTTTGTAAAATTGAGTTTAATATTAGGCAATGGCACATTTAAATATTCGTTTTTTGAGTTTTTATAACTTTTAAGTATTATATTATTTATCTTAAGACTACATATAGGACTTAATTCAATTAAATAAGTTCCGTTTAGTAAAATAGTATTTTGGGTGTTTTTACAAGTTTCCATTGCTGTAATATCTTTATTTGTTATTACAACCCATTTTCCTTCGTCTATATTTTGAATTTCTAGGCTGTCTATTTTTACAGGAATTTGCTTACAATTCGTGATATTTTTGCATGGATCATTCGAGTATCCAAAATTCTTATCATTAATTATAAGATAATTAAAGTTGGGTATTATTATTTTGTAATATTCGCCATTGGGTGTGGGTATAGGAAACAAATGGAATAAGGTATACTCTTTCTTTTCGACTAAAGGAATTTCTATAATAAAAGTAACTTCGCTATTTATTACGTAACCTTTTATATCTAGGATTGTCTCATATTTTAGGACATTTTCTAAGTTTGGTTCAAATGGCAATTTTTCTGAATTTAAGTATTTTTTAATCATTTTTATTTCTGATAGCAGTTCTTTAGGTTGAATTATAGTATTATGAAAATTATTTAGTTTTGCAAATGATATAGCGATTTCTATATTCGCTAATGTGTCAAAAATATTTTGATATAGCATATATATTTGTGTTAAGATCATTTGAGTTCGGTAATAGTCGAAATCAGATATTTCTTGTAGTTCGATTTTGGTTAGTGTTTGTATAGTCTGATTTACTCGAAATTCTAGAATATTTTGGTTATGGGATATATTTTGTGATATTTCTTGAAAACCCTTTATAGAATTACTGAGTAAGGTCATTTATTTGTCCATTGACAACTTGATGTTATTTTGATTTTGTTTTAGAATATTTATTTCATTATTTATTAAAATTGCATCGTTGTCGTCTAGATTGCCTGTTATACTTTTAATTATACTTCCTAGTCCGTCAATTAGCCCACGTTTCTGCCTACTTTGTTTAGGGGGTAGTATTTCATTTATTTGGCGTAATATTTTTTGTTTTTGGTTATCAATAATTATATAGGAATTATAGTATTCCGTATTATAGTCAGTTTTATTTTTCAAATGTAATTTTAACATATTATATTTTAAACTCAAGGATTTATATTCCTCAATTATACCTTTTATATTAAACACTTGAACAAATGTCCAGTGATTAATTGTCTTCTGGGCGTGTCCTAGTTTGTAGGGTAAGATGCCAGGGTTCAGATTTAAGTCGTGGTATTTTGGTCTGTCTCCTCGTGTGTAGGACCATCTGTAACAAGAGGTCTTTTTAGTTCTTTTATGTGTATAATTTCTGTCTTTTTTGGGTTTTTGATATTTTCAATTTTTACACGATTATGTTCAAGGATTTCTCTTATTATAAAGGGGCCACTAAATTTGGCTTGATTTTTATTTCTAGGGGACAGTTTTTTATACACTTTTTGATTAAGTTTAAATTCATAGGGTTTGTCACCTTAGTTAGTTTTTTCTAGCAGTATTTCTTTCTGTGTTTCGCTTTTCTCTGTGACAGTATTGTAAATGGCGTCTACTTTTTCTTTATGGGATAGTACATAGTCTGAGTAGAATGTTGTTGATATTAAGTCTAAAGGATCACGTGAGTTTGTGTGTCCTAAAATTAATTCATGGGGTGTATATTTGGTTGTACTATGTATCGAGCTATTATATGCTATAATTGCATACGGTAATAGTTCGGGAATTGGTTTATTTTTGTCTTTATCTTTTAGGATTCTTAAATGTTCGATTAATGTAGAGTGATATCTTTCTATAGGGCCATTTGACTCATGGTGTCCTGGGTTGTAAAGTGAATATTTATTTTTTGGGCTTTTAATAATTCCTTTACTAATTCGTTATTAAATTCAGAGCCATTATCACTAACAATTGTTTCTGGGCATCCAAAGAATGAAAAATAATGTATAAGTTTGTCACATACTGACTTAGCATTTTTATCGTATACATAGGCTTGTCCGTATTTTGAAAATTTGTCAAATATTGTAAGGCAATTATGTTTTTCAAAAATAAATGTGTCTAAATTAATTATTTGAAAAGGTTTAGAAGGTGTTTCGGTTTTTACTAAAGGCACATACGATTTTTGTCTGCTATATTTTAGGGTTTGACATGTAACACAGTCATTTATAAATTGAGTGATTTCTTGTTTCATTTTACCCCAATAGTAGTTTTGTTTTAGTCTATCATAGGTTTCTGAAATTCCCCTGTGATTAGTTTTACTTTGATGTTGATGGGTCATCAATAAAATTTTTTCATCCTGTTCTTTAATATTATTGCCTAGTTTTGTGCATCGTATTATTTTTGGTTTCTTAAAATTTTGTATATATATTTGTAAAAATTGGAATAAGTTCTTCATTATAAAAATATATATAACATGTTTTTTTATTATTCATGTAATCGCGAATAAATTCTTTAATAATACCAGGGTTTTCCGGTATTTCTACATTATTAATGTAATTCCTTTCGAATGTTTCGAAATCCACTTTTATTTTATGATGAGGCGATTTCTTTATTAAATATTGCAAAGGCTTATTGTTAATTATTTCGTCTAAGATATTTAATCCGGGGTTTTCTGTCTCATTTTGATTACTATGCACAGTATTGTCAGAAGTAATTAAAGCTGGTTGAATTTGAATGTCAGATAAAATGTTTATTCTTTGTTCATTGTTCGCTTGACCTACGGAAATTGAGGGTAATTCGTTATCTAAGTTTCGAACTTGATCTGAGTCAGGGTTATCTCTACTTGAGCTTGCAACTTGAGAGTCAAGGTTTTGTGTCACGGTTATATTTTCCGAAAGATTACGCAAGTATTCAACTATATCGTTGTCAGCGTCTCCGGGATTATTTAATACGGAATCATTTTCGTATAGATTTAACTGAATTCTCGATAAGGCGTCACAATTACTATTCAAAATGCCTTTCTTATAGATAATCTTAAAGTCATATTCATCTAGACGTAATCTCCATCTAGTTAATTTCGAATTTACATCTTTTTGATTAAATAACCATACTAAAGGTCTATGGTCAACATATACATAAAATTGTCGTCCGAATAAATAAGGGCGAAAATATTTACAGGCCCAGACTACGGCTAAAAGTTCCTTTTCTGTTGTTGAGTATCTAGTCTCGGTTTCATTTAATGTACGCGATGCGTAAGCTACCGGTTTATCATTAGGTAATGTTCCTTGAGATAGGATTGCTCCTAAAGCATAGTTACTCGCGTCTGTAGTTAATATAAATGGTTTTGTAAAGTCAGGGTACTGCAATATTGGCGAATTTATTAACAGGCTTTTACAATGTTCGAACGCATTTATAAATTCAGGCGTGTGCTCTACTTTAGAGTTCTTTTTTAGACATTTCGTCATTGGTTTTGTTATTTTAGCAAAGTCTTCTATAAAGCGTCTGTAGTACCCAATAAGGCCCAAGAAGGATTTTATTTCCTTTTGAGTTTTAGGTATAGGAAAATTTTTTACAGCTGATATTTTTTCAGGATTTGGTTTAATTCCGTTTGGTGTTACGATATGTCCTAAATATTGTACTTCTTTTTTCAAAAATTCAGATTTGTCTAGTTGTATTTTAAATTTTGCTTCGCGTAGTCTTATAAATATTTTTCTTAGCTTTAAAATGTGTTCGTCTAGACTCGTACTGAAGACAATTATGTCGTCTAGATATACAAAGCATATTTCGTCCTGTAGACCTCTTAATATGTTGTTCATAACGCGTTGAAATGTTGCGGGGGCGTTCTTTAAACCGAAGGGCATTCTTAAAAATTCATAATGACCAAAGTCTGTACTAAATGCTGTTTTGGGAATGTCCTCTTTACATACTTCGATTTGATGAAAACCGTTAGCAAGGTCTAACGTAGAAAAATATTGTGCTTTCCCTAGTTTATCTAATATTTCGGTAATATTAGGCAACGGAAATTTGTCTGCAACACTTACATCATTGATACGACGTAGATCTCAAACCATGCGATATTTCGGCTTTCCTGAAGCGTCAAGCTTTTTTGGAACTATCCATATTGGTGATGAGTAAGGAGAATTTGATTCTCTTATTATATTTTGATCTAGAAGCTTCGAAATTTGATCTTTTACTTCTTTTTTATAAATTTCAGGGTATCTATAACTTTTAGTATAGATAGGAGTGTCTGTTGTTAATTTTATTTGATGTTTTATTGCGTTTGTAAAAGTTAAAGGTATCCCTTCACAATAAAAAACGTCTCTAAATTCAAAACAAAGTTTACGTATTTTTTGTTTTTCTTCATAATTACAATGGTCTAACCTTAAATTTTTTAAATTAGCTTTAAGTTGGTTATCTAGATCTCTATCAGATTTTTGTTCATTTGAATTATAATCGACGAAGTTAAGTTCATTCACATTTAATTTTTCTACTTCTAGAGGTTCAAGAAATTGGATTTTAATTGGGTTTTCTGTTGGATTTAGTATAGTTGTATAAGTAAGGTTATTTTTTATTTCTACTAAACATTCAGGAATTTCTACATTTCCGTATTTTTGGTAAGAAATTATGCCTGTTCCTTCTGTGATATTCACAGGTATTTCTATTTTTTGTATACATCTTGGTGAAATTATATAAGTAAATTTTTTTTTAATAATTTCAGGCGAAAGTTGTTTTTCATTTTTTCCTAAATAGCGTATTGGTATTTCTGTATGCGGCGATTGTAAAGTTCGTGTATTGAAATCTAAATTAGCGTTAAGTTGGATAATAAGATCTAGGCCTATTAATCCATCAAATTTGTTTGAAAAATTAAATAAATAAAATGTATGGTTGCCTTGCGTTTTAAACGTCTGAAATAATGGAATTATTGCTATTTCATTGTGGAAAGATGTAGCATGCGCTGTTTGAACTTGAAATATTTCTCTTTTTATATTTTCGGGAAAATATCTATAGGCAATTTCTGGTTTTATAAAACTTCGAGTACTTCCAGTATCTAGTAGAAAATTTGCGTCTAATTCGGGTATATGAATATATGGTAATTCGGCTGTGTAGTTATTCAAAAATACTACCTCGTATTGTTGTTCGGGCTCGTTCCCGTAAAATTTACATTATTAGTATTTTCTGGGAAATATTCTGGTTCGTGAGTTTGTTCTTGGTATATGTTTGTGTAACTTGGTTCATATGTATTCATATAACTTTGTTCATAAAATGGATTTTTGAAATTTGGTGTTTCTTGATTATCAGCATAATCAAAGTTTTCAAAAATTGGGAAATTAACATTTGTATTTTCATGATTAACAGTATAATCAGATTGAGTATTAGTTTGTGGGTTTTGTTCCGAAACTTCTTGATTGTAAAGTTGTTCGGTAATTACCTTTTTATTTTGTATATTATTATTTAAAATTGTGTTTCCAGAACTTGTGTCCATAGGTTCTATTTGTCTTGTTCTTATAGAATTTTGTGCAAAATTGGTGTTAGGTCTCATAAAGGGTCTTTGTTGGTAAAAATTGGGTCTTTGAAAATTTTGTTGAAAATTATTAGGTCTTATATTTGAATTTGAATTAAAGTTATTCGCGTTTCTTCCAAAATAATTTGGAGTATTATTTACAGCATTACCGTTTATGTTATTTTGGAATTTTGGAAAATTCGGATTTATTGCATTGGGAAAATTAGGTGAATAATTAGGGTTAAAATTAGGTGTATAATTTGGACTAAAATTATATAAATAAGGTGGTTTATACATTGGTGGCGATTTTTGGTTTTTATTTTGCGAATTTGTTGTACTCATTGGCACAGGTCTATTTTGTGGTATTTGTGAATTTTTAAAGTAAATAAAATTTTCTTCCTCTCGCACAAATGCCATAGCTTCTTCTAAAGCTGTTGGATTTTTTAGTCGAATAACTAATTGCATATTATAAGGTAACCCTCGTATAAATGTTTTCAGAGCAAATTCATCGTAATGGTTAATTTTTATTAATTTGGTTGCGGGATCTTCATTTGTTCCATTTAATTTTGCAGATAATAGGCTTCTAGAATCTTGGATTCTCATGCCGAAATTAATAGGGTGTTCGTTTTTAAAAGGTTTTAGATTAATTAAATCTTGTATAAGACAATCAATTGATCTTTGATCAGCGAAGGTACTTGTAAGGGCTTGTTTTACTAGAGCCCAAGTATTTAATTCTGTTCGAGATACAATAAGTTCGGCGGCCCTATGTGTAAGTTTACTTAATATGGTGTCAAATAAGCAAATATTTATTGGGTCATTTAAATTAGCCGTGTTTTGAAAAGCTTTTAAAAGGTTTTCGGAGGCTGTTACAAATCTCTGTAAAAGTTTTGGATTCCCGTCAAAATTTGGAATGTTATCAGCTTGGTAACGTAAAAGAGTATAATTAGTTGTCATTATTTTATTTTTATTGTCAGTTGAACCAGATTGAATTGATAAATCGTTTAGAGAATTAATTAGATCGTCTAGGTTTACTTCCTTAAAGAGCTCAATTTTGATAAAATATATATAGGTATACTTTTTTAAAAATATAAAATGGTTAAAATAAACTATATTTCCAAAAATAAGTTTCAAATTTACGTTTTGAATTATTTATATCAAAAATTATTACTTATTTTTGCAAATAGAGAAAAAAAAATGCTAATATTAAAATGTTTGCAATGACTTACAATACTAGAAGAAAAATTAGCTTCATGGGCTTCTTTTTCTTTTTTCTTAGCTTAGGTCCTTACTGCTAGGCTGGTTTGGCGATTTTTGTCCTCCCCAGTGTGGTTTGCCTCTGGATCGGCGATTTTTGTCCTCCCCAGTGGTGGTTAGGCTGCTGGTTTGGCGATGTTTGTCCTCCCCAGTAATGCCTTGTGTGACTTGCTAGCTGTTCTGTTCTTATTCCTCGCCGGTTCCCCAAAGTTGGTCCCGTGAAGTCACCTTAGATCGGTACTATTTACTTTTTAGGACTCGAACCGTCGAAATACGTAGATTTTCTAGTGAATAAATTTTTTGAAAATACCGTGTTTTTTGCACGTTTCACTATCCGTACGACTGCGCCAGTTACGTTGTGGTCGAAGAAAACACCCTTTTTAAAAACGTCAAATTTTTATTAAAAGGTAAAATACAAGATTCAAGATCAAGAGCAGACTAACAAGTGATTCAATCACCGTCCTTTGCTTATATTTATAAGATTTCCTTATCTGTAATTGAATTTGTCACATTCAGCAATATGGGGAACGTAACTGGCGTCAAATCTAATAAAAAAATTTTTAAATTAAAATCCACTGACTAATATCTAGGAGCCAGTGGCAAAAGCACTGAGAATCGATATGAGGAATGTACAGAAACTTGAGCATAAAAAAAAACATAATTTACTTCCGAAGATTAAGAAATGTACACGAAAAAATCCAAAGGCAAAACACTTAAGTTACAATTCAAAAATGGATATTCATAATGAAATTTATGATTTATACATGTCAAAGACTAATATAATCGTTCAGAAACTTTTTAATATTATAGACAAAAAAATATCATCATCACTTAAAAAGTCCTCATCTCCTGAGTCGTCCTCAAATGACGCAATGATTATTGGTACTATTTCCAGATCTAGAGCTCGTTCTCGATTCCACCAATCCCATATTAATTTCTCCGTTTGTTCCAGAGATTTCTTCCAGTACTCCGGCGTAATATAATTTAATGAATCTTGCCAAACAATTTGCACTTCACTGATGTAAGACCATCGTTCACGTGTTTTTCGTAATTAATTTTATTGCGTTAAACTGGCATTGGTATGGCGGCAGTCGTAAAACCTCATGTCCATTTTCCCGTAATATTTCATCTACGTCATATATTGTAGGTTTTTTAATAGATTTTGCCCTTAAAAGAAGTTCTAGTTTCAGCATATTGGGTAAAAGATTTTGTTTTTGTTTTATTAGCCAGTTATAAATATCACTTTTCTTCCAGGATGAAGTAGGCTATTTATTTAAGATTCTTGAATGACAAGATGAATTGTTTAGCATGACTAAAGATGGAGCATCTAAATTCGGCATCAGTTGCTCTTTTAACCACTTTTCAAACAGTTCACAGTTCATATTATTATGGCAGTCCATACTTTTGGATGTTGACGGAAACAGTAAACTTGCACCTGGGAGAAATCCTGTTGAAGAACCTGCATGCAAAATGATGAACCGTTTTCCCGTCCCACATCCCTTTTTTCTCTTGACACTTTTTACAGACTCGTCCTGCCAAAATTTCGAACCCCTTCCATTAGAAAATATAAAAGTCTCGTCTAAAAATACCACTTTTCTAAATTCTGAATTAACATATTCCGTGTATTTCTTTAAAAACTGGATACGCTGACTTGCTATATGTGGCAACTCGCATAAAAATCTTTGAAATGATTACAGTCCTTTTTATATCGAAAACCCAACATTTTTATTAATTTTGACAACGACTTTAGTCCAATTTCCAATATGCCTCGATTTTTTAAACCTTCTTTTAAAACTTAAAGGGTTATATTAGTTTTTGAGGTGTATAAATGGTAAATTGCATTACGAACATCCATTTTTACATTGTCACTTAAGTCTTCTGTCTTTGGCTGTTTTAGTGTGCATTTCTCAATCTTCTTCGGTTGTAAATTATCCTTTTTTTCATGCATAATTTTCTGCACAGTCCTTATACCGTTTCCCAGAGCTTTTGCTACTGTCTCCTGGATATTGGCCGGTGAATTTGCATTTTCGTAATATTTTATTAGATTTAATACCATTTTTTTCGCTTGTGGATGCAAGAAAACCCGAAAATTGTTATCTATTACTCATTTTGTCACTAACTTGTCAATCTGACTTTGAAGTGACACCGCTCAAAGATTTTTGCAACTGCTGGTATTTATATGTTTATCCTCTTTTTTCATATGAAAATATCATAGGTCTATCTAATTCTATCTCAAGAAAAACAAACTTAAAAAGTTTGTCGTTGATAAATCCTATGACCGGCACGATAACACTGCTTTTGACTATACCAATATGAACAGGCTCACCGAAAAGCGGCTATATATATAGAATATTTTTTAAAATAGCTTCTCTTAATATAAAATTTATTAGGCAATTTTTTGAATGTCTTTACTTCTTACGAACACAGTTAAATTTAGTTAGAATTTAAGTCCCCTTTTCATCTGCTTAACAAGTTTTCATCGGAGCTTTTCCTAACCTTTCTACATACATTTTTATCCTACTTCAAAGAAATAAAATACGGTTTAGTCCTTCAAACGGTCCGATCCTCTGCAAAATATTTGGATCTCAGGAATTTATCGAATCGCCTTTTTTGAAAATTGAATGATGTAAAATAAAGTAGGTAAAGTCAGTTGAAATAAATTGACATTTCTTTGCCCTGCTTGACACGCATTCCTTAGAGACATTTCTTGTATATTTCACTAATATTTATTCATCATTCCATACCGTTACCATATTTATTTTGATAGAAACGGAAATTGATATACATTGTATCCGAAACTATGAGTGAAAGTTATGTATAACGGGCAACACAGGAGTGTAACGGAATAGACTACAACAATAGAATAGAGTATATAAATGCCTAATTTATTTTTTTCTCATGACCAATGCTAAACATGAGTATTTCAAAGAAGATGTGCAGACATACAAATCTGCCCAGTTATACTAAACGCGCGACGGTACATCCGCTTTAGAAGATTTCTTTGCCCGCTTTCATTTAAGTTAAAACTAATAATAATTGAAATTTTATTTGGTTCGATTCAATTGCAGCAAATTATCAATTTACTATGTTGAAAATACAGTAGAATATTTTAAAATAGGCGTTTCAAAAAATGTTGTTTTTTTTGAAAAGAATTGTTTTCCTTCAGAAAAGAACGCTGATAGTTAGTTTAAGTTTTAGATAATTATATAGAAGGCACATTTATCTTATTTAAACGCAAATGTAATTATAGTTCAATTTCCAACATAAAGTAGAACTATAGGCGACAGTGTGCGTCTATGACGATGCATTGCATTTCAGCCAACCAGAGGCAGTTCTTGTCAAATTAGGTGTCGACCTTTTTTTTTGAATTCTAAAACAAGAGTTAGTCTGTGTCAAAGTTCTGTTTGTTACAGTTGATTTCAAATTCATCTTTTGTGGTGGTTTATGGAGCTTCACGTATACAGTGGGTTGTGAAAATTGAGGGTTTATCAAAGATATTTTATTTTAATTCTATGATTTGTTTGGGGAGTAATTTTTACATATTTTTAAAGAAATAAATTTGTGGTTTATTTAAAGATTTTTGTTTTTTTTTCCTTTTGTTCTGAGATTGGAGACTTAAAGTAATTCTGTCATTTTCTACAGTTTAATTTAGATTTAGAAATATTTTTTTGTTATTAATTTTAAGTGTTTTTATGTATAATAATTCACGCCCCTTATTTTTGTTAATAGATCTTGTACTAGATAGTTGTTTTTAAAAACCAAATCTTTTATTTCAATAAACTACCTGGTAGTTAAAATAAATATATTCAAGAAAAAGATACCATCGATGTTGCAATTTGCTGTTGTTCGAGTTATAAGTGGGCGTTGAGTTGGCGAGATAAAATGTTTAATTAAATTTATACTAACAGTTATATTTGATAACATTGTAAATTATAATTTACGAATAAGTCTATAGAGTAATTTTGATTTTACTTATCATGTCGTAGTTAATAGGATTGCCCGCTATGTTTCAAATAAATCAATAAACAATTTTAAATATTATAAATAACTGCACTATAACCCTGTTACAGGAGACAGAGTACATTCAGTCACTTTTTTAGTTTCAAAAATACCAATCTGAAATTTCATACATTTTTACACTCCCAAAGAAGCATTTTTTTAGGAATCTTATTAAGAGGTGACCCCTTCTTTTTTATTTTAGGTAGGAACCTGTATATTTTTATGGACTATCGTATTCAGCCTAAAATTTTTCTTTTCCTTTTTCAACGATGTATTACAATTTAGCTTTTGTTTCCAAATTGGCGGTTAGACAGCCATTTTTTGAAAATTAAACATTGACGCTTTATATAAAAAAACAATATTTATAAAAACAAAAAACTCATTTTTTTTAGATATATGTCACATGCTAGATTTTATTTTTAAGATGGCAATATGCCAGCCATTTTTAAAAATCAGGATAAATTTTATTTAAAATAAATGGTTATTTTATAGTAATTTTTAAAATAAAGGTTAACATGTTATACATTTTTAAAAAAGTAGTTTTACGAGGAAAATAACTTTTAAAACAATATACAAGATGTTATTAATAATACTGGAGTAAATTGCTCTTTCGGTAAATCAGAAAATGAAACAAAAATTATATTTTTAACCAAAACGATTCTTAAATCGAAGTGTTCTAAAATTAAAAAAAGCTTATTTTGGACTGTTTAAAAGAACTATTTTATAAAAAGTGAATGCATCTTTTTCATAAAGCCGCAATGTTGAATTTTTAAAAATGGTTTTAAAGGAAACAATAAATTAAAACACAATTGTGAAATTTTTTATAATTATTTAATTAAACGTTCAAAATGGTTCCCGTTTGAAGACAATAATAAAGCCTTTGATCAAAATACAAGAGTTCTAACCACACTACACTACAACTTGTTCCGTTCTGGACGCGCGTTTCGCTAACCAAGTTAGCTTCATCAGCAGATGATATAAACTTTTATATCAGATTTATATACAGTCTATATCATCTGCTGATGATGCTAACTTGGTTAGCGAAACGCGTGTTGTGGTGTAGTGTGGTTAGAACTCTTGTATTTTGATTTAACGTCCACCACAGGTTCCAGTGTTAGGAATAAAGCCTTTGTTCAAATTCTTCGCGTACATTTGCAAATATTTCTCTGGATATAGTACGGCATTCTTGAACTATCCTGTCCTTGAGTTGCTCTATTGACTCAGGTTGCGTCTTAAACACCACAGATTTAAGGTGACCCCACAAAACGAAGTAAAGAGGTGTTAGGTCCGGGGATCTAGGTAGCCATTCAACAGGACCTCTTCTTCCAATCCACTGGTTGGGATAATTATCATCCAACCATTGCCTGACGGGAACTACATAATAAAGAGGTGCCCCATCCTGTTGAAAATGTAGTAAGCGTTCTTCTAATGCTAAATTTCCTTGTATGTCCCTCTGATGTTCTAATTCATGCAGTATTAGTGGTTCAATAGACCTCTGTAGCATTTCAGCATAAATCTCGCCATTTAAATTCCCTTCTATAAATATTGCGCCGATAATTACGTCTCCCAATATACCAGCCCAAACATTAATTTTCTGGGGGTACTGGGTATGACCTTCTCTAAATACGTGTGGGTTCTCGTCATTCCAGTAACGACAGTTTTGCTTATTAACATGTCCATTCAAATAAAAGGTACATTCATCACTGAAACAAATATTTTTAACTAGTCGAGGTTCTGCCGTAATTCTATCTGTCACTATTTCACAAAACTGGATTCTTCTATCCGAGTCGTCCTCACCAAGTTCTTGCAGTATGCGCAGTTTATAGTGATGAAACTTATGAAATTTAAGTACCTTTCTTATTGTTTCACGAGATAAGCCAGTTGCTACAGCTGCTTGACGAGTTGATAAAGTTGAATTAATTGCAAACTGCCCCAGAACTTCAAATTGCGCTGCTTCGTCAACTAGTCTCGGTTGATTTCTCTTTTTATTCGCGACAGAGCCAGTTTCTTCAAATTTGGCTACTAGTTGGCGAACATACTCCGGACTTAAATCTTTGGGCTTTGTGAGAACCATAAATGAAAATCATTTCTACACGTTCAGCTGTGTTGTACACCATTATTTAAGATAAGTGCTGCTTTTCGTTTAAACTGAACCAAAATTCAACCGTTAAAATATCAATACTAATAGTGCAAGTTACTTTTAAAGTAAATATTGTGATAATAAAATGCGAATATTCATAAATAAATAAAATGCCAGGCTTAAAATGTTTAGAATTCTTAAGAGACATGCCAGGATATCGGTATCAATCATTTTGAACATTTACTTAAATAAAAATAAAAATTTTCAAAACTGTGTTTTTACTTATTGTTTCCTTTAATAAATACAGAAGAATTTTTTATGGTATCATTGAAAAGCATTTTTCAAGAGCTTTAAGATGATGTATCACTCGACCACCCCTTTTTATTTAGGATTTTAGGGGTGTATCTCACCCTGCTCAAGGGGTTTTTCCTTTCTAAGATATTGCCATTTCAAGTTTTTAAATTGTCACCCTGTATATGAAGAGCAATATCAGACATTTGTAACATGGTGCTGTAAGCGAAAAGTGGAAAATTTCGACGAAGATGCGCTACTTGTCTTTTTCACGGAGAAACCTAGGACTTTATCACCTTCGACGCTTTGGGCACATTATTCTATGCTCAACTTTCAAAATAATATCGATATTAGCAACTTCCACAAGCTGTTTGTCCTGCTGAAAAGAAGAAACGAAGGATATAAGTCCAAAAAAGCCAAGATCCTGACTGGTGACGAGGTTGATGCATTTTTAATGGATGCTCCAGTTTTTAATTATGAAGGTTGCTCTTATCTTTGCTGTAGCAAGTGTCTGTGGAAGTAAGAAATTAGTTGAGTTGACCGTGGAAAATGTAACTGATTTGGATCACAATTACAAAATTGATAGAAATTTCATTGTTAAAAATTCAGCTATTAATACTGTCAACTTTGTGACTCCTCATTCGCGATGTACTACGCACCCAATTGATAAAAATACGTTTAGAGAACTACTCCAGAAAATAGCAGCATTCTTAAATGTACCAAATCCGTCAGTATATACTGGACATTGTTTTCGAGGAACATCTGCCTCTTTATTAGCTGACGCTGGTGCTTCTATGGATGTTTTAAAAAGGCATGGAGGATGGAAATCGGCAGTCGTTGCCGAGGACTACGTCGAAAACTACGTAAATAATAAAAAAAACTATAGCCAGAAAAATGTTTGGACATAATGATGTGAATACATTCTAAATTGGAGCTTCAAGAAACCCTTCCAGACAAGGTTCTAATGAGGTACCTATCACGCACGTATTTCTACAAGTAGCGTTTTTGAACATACTGTCGATGAAACAAATCGATTATTTAATATTGCCAATTCTTCTAATGCATCTAAATATAAATAAATAAATTTATCCCTTGGGATTAACCGACAGACATACAGACAGACAGAAAGACCGACGCAATCGAGAAAATGTTTTTCTGCATCTAGGGACCCCGAAAAATAAAGATCTAAAAAATCTCGTAGGGTGATTTTTTTACGTATTGTAAATCCCTTTTACGAAGAACTAAGAACAAAGTTTATACTTGCCTCGCTTTTTTTAGACACCCTGTATACATTAAAATATAAGCATATGAAAGAGCAGATTGAATCAACCAAATTTTGTTTGGAACATTTTATTCTAATTTCAAAATTAACCAAGATATTTCCACTTAAAGAGTTACTTGGACCACTCTACACATAATGTAAAATTTTTTACTGAATATAATATTTGCGTGTAAACTTTAAAGTCAATCTCAAAATACTTGCTGTCGTAATAGGATTTCTGTGATCACCAATATTTAGAATAAAATTGAGTCATCTCAGACGTATTTGCGGGTCCTTTGAAGTTACATGAAAATTTGTTTTTTAGAATAAAAAAAAACATTTAGTAAACAGGTAGAAAATGAATTTGCCTCAAAGCAATGTCATATCATTAAATAGGATGTACATGTATTTATCTAAAGAGATTTATTAGAAATTGCAATATAATGGTATTTTTAATTAATAACTTTCAACCATATATTTTAATCAAACAGCTTAACCTGATTAAACTTATAGAAAAGGAGCTGAAGTGGAATGTGGAAAGTAAAAAACAAAGTAAAATATTTACTTTTTTCCAAATGACATTAAAAGCGACTTTTTAATGGCGATTAATAGACCCAGAAGGTGTCCTCTTACTGCCTAGGCAGTAAAAGTGCCTTTTACTGTCTGCGTATAGTACACATTACTACATACACTACCGCGCGCTTTCTTTACGGCAAATCTAACCAATCCTAACCTCACCTAGAAGCGCATTCAATTTTTTTGTAAACGTAGCATAATAAACAAATTTATGAAAGTAGTTTTTTTTTAAATTGCAATAATAGCGAAAAATCATATACGACATAATTACCTTAACTAAATATCTGGTGGGTACAAGTTAGCAATTTGAACAAAAAAGTCTGAATATCATTGATATTATTTGATCTTTTAAATACAAATTCTGCTAAATACCCATCAAAATTACCTTTTTTCGCCAAGTACGCTCTATATTTTTCATCATAATGCTAAAAAAGCAGAAAACCGTTTTGTAAATAATTACCAAAAATTATGTATCTCACACGGCCAGAAAGCAGATTTATTATCTTGGTTGGTTTTCTCTTTTTACTCAGTATCTTAGTCGTCTTAGATTTTGGCGCTCAGATTAAAAATCCGAATCTAAATTTAATAGCTCACTTTTCATTTTTGAGTTATTCATCCTCAAAACTCAAAAGCAATTCTAACCCCGATATCCACTTTTCTCTCCCTTCTTTTTTTTATAAAAATTAACCAGTCAATTTTGTATGGAACTGTTACAGGCAATAAAAAAATACCGAAAAAAAATGCTTTCCGCCTTTCTTGCGTTATTTTGACTCAGAAAATTAAAAAAAAAGAAAGGCTCAAAAAAGAACCGGAATTCATATTGTTTGTCGTAATAACATTTCCTTTTTAGTTCTTATAATGACACCTTTCAAGCGAACAGCAGCAACTTTTTAAACCAGCGGTTGATCGCAGAGTATGCTTCGCAATGTTGGCAAGTGGCATCAACAGGAAAGGCCCAACCTGAGCTAACCAAAAACATATTTTTGTATGTTATCGTGTTTTAAATATCGGACTGCTTGTTTGATTAACCACGGTAAGGTTTTTCTTTTGATGTAAAAAGTCAATCAATTTTTCCGCGATTAACAGTCGGTTGCACAATACTTTTAAGCACGAAATAAATTTAACTGACGTTTAGAATCATTTCCGACATTGACACTCTTATGTTGTCTGTCACACTCTGAGCCTGTCTGATTACTTAATATTTAGTTTAATGTTTTGTGCAACCCGCTATAATAAATTCGATATTATTGTTAATTGGCATAGAAGCTTTCACGGCTTTGGTCAATTAAGAAATCATAATTCTTGGGATTGGACCTTATCAAATTGGAATTACTATCCGACATTTCGCTTTCGATTGCAGGAGACATCTTCAAAGATCTCTAACACAAGAAATATTTTATACCCGTGGGGTAGCGAATATCTTTATGGATGCCTTTGAGGATATTGCTCTAACAATTACTACACTGGTTCACATGTAGATGATGCTTTGTTGTTTGGCTTCATGGACAGGATAATCTTCTTATATGTCTGGACCACCTAAATCAACAACATCATAACATTAAATTCACAATGGAAATTGAATTTTTTGGGTTGATTCCCTTTCTATATGTATTTGTTCAAAGAATATTAAGCATTTAATTAAAAGGTATAGTAATTCAACTCTTCGAAAGCAGGATAATAAGCAGCCACCGTTAGGTAGTGTTGTTCTTCCCTACTTAAAATGTACTTCCGACAAAATAGGACGATTACTTCTGCAATCCAACATACTTACAATCTTCAGTACACATAACAAGATTGAAGAATAACTGCTATCCTCGAAAGATTTTGTACCTTTCCAAATAGGAGGATTATATAAAATTTTTGACTCATGTGGAGAAGTGTATGTGGGAGAAACAGGATACTCAATATACACCAGACTTAAAGAACATGAACGATGTATTAAAAAGAAACCAATGTTCTGCTTTTCTTTCTTTCTTTTCAATATGGAGTCGGATGCCACGGCTTTGCTTTCAGCGCCATTCCCAGCACAATAGGTAATGACGACCACGGGTGGACGAGTAATCGTAAATCGTTGAACGGAACTAGTATTTTTTATTTTGTTTTAATGCATCTTAGCTTCCACAGGTTGTCCCTTAAGGAAATACTACTGGTATCAGGAGGTGATCCTTTCTTTCAAATCATCTCCGTACACCTCCTGCTCCCGCCTCATAGCGGCCATTATCCTAAATATTCCATGTAGAACTGGGCAGACGAACAGGATAGAAGGCAGAAATAACTAGACCTCACACCTTCACAACGTCTACTTCCTTTGTTGCGGGGTCGTTACTTTCCCCTCTGAGCGTTTAAGTCATTTGCATCCCCCCGAAGCAACACAGCAAAACCGAACACGTAGAACCACCACAATGTTAAGTACACAGAGGTCTGTTTTCTACGAGGCGATTCGAGATACTCAAGAAACCAAGTTTCTAGCACCGGCTCTTAGAATTTTATAAACGAAAAATTAAAAATATTTAAACATATAAAAAACTTTTAGAAAGATACGGGTTACGATCTACATCACAAGTGGAAACCGATCTTAACTTAGGGCCACAGTTCCGCGAGCACAAGTCGGGTATAAAACTGAACTGTCCGAGCTCATTCGGTCTTCAAATCTTGCGGAGCATATGCCGTTGCAATCGAAGACGAAACGTCCGATAATAATTCAATTTGATGCATAATTTGAAGTAGTTTTATACATAACCATTCAAAAAGAAGGAATAATAGTATAAACAAAAATCTTTTTTGGCTTTTTCGCAACTGAATAAGAATATTTAACTTTAAATTAATTGAAGCAGATATTTAATATAATTACATACCTCAACATGTAGACTATATCTGCTTCAATTAATTTAAAGTTAAATATTCTTATTCAGTTGCGAAAAAGACAAAAAAGATTTTTGTTTGTCAATCTAAACGCAACAAATAATCTGAACACATTTAAAAATAATAGTATAGTTGAAAAAATGTAATAACTTATTTAAACATTTGTACCTTCTCTTAGAAAACAGATATTAACTTAACTGTAAAAACTAATATTTTGTTAAAGAAAGCTCCCTGTTCAAACCAAACTGTAATAAAGCTAAATTCCTTGGTGACAATTTTTTCTACGGGGCCTTAAGAAAACAATTAAGAAGTTACAAGACTATCGAATTGACTAAAATTATCCAGTCCAGAATTTATTGGCGGCGAGTGTATAATAAAAACTGTTAAGGAAAATGTAAAATTTTTATTATTTTTACATCAATTAAATTTAAATTTAGAGCATAATAGAATAGCATGGTTATTTATAGTATTCTATAGAATAAAAACTTATAAGCAAAGTCGGTATAGCTATATTACAGACACATTTCTAAGTGAATATTAATTTGAAGTTAAAATCCTATGATTTTATCAAGATCATAAAACGATTTTTAATCAAACTTAAATCCAAATTAATTTTATAATGTTTGTTGGGTATTGCGAATCAATATAAATGAAGTTGACTCAGAATGTTCCATAGTATCTGCATCTTTTAGAGACATATATATAATAAAATATTTTATTTTAGAAAAATAATTATGAAATCCACCAAGAAAGGATTCTTGTTTGTAAAAACCAATTTTTTTTCTGTTTTGAGCTGCGCCTGTAATATATTTACTTTAAAATAAGTCAGTAAAAAACATCAGATATCAGAAAATTTGGATACTTAACGCTATATCTCTAATTTACTACATTCTATAATATTATAAGAAACAATATAATATTGTTTAGGGTACGATATTCTTGAAAGATCGGCCTCAACAAAAGAGTGAATAAATGGATATCCTGACGACTAAAAAATATACAGAAAACATCTTAAAGCACTCTAAGGTAAAAATATGATGAATATTTTACCATATATTTAAATAAATTCTTATGGAAATAGGTCAAAATTCGTATGGTTATTTTTTCTGAGAAAGAAATTAAAATAACATTTAAGAACCCGCAATATAAAATTCGCTTAGAATCAGAGGAAAATTTCTTTTGATGTAATAATTCAAACAACTTTTCTGCGAATAACCCTTGGTCTTCTTAAATTCAAAAATATTGTTATTTGAGCTAAGTAGATTTTATTACCTCCTTAATGAAATAAACCTAAAAAATAATATTTAGCGTAAAAAAATTAAGTAGCAAAGCTACAGAAGAATCCCACTCGTACTGATCAATGGCGCAGGAAGTAGGGGAAAAGGGGGTACATTGGTCCTTTATTTTAAAAACATACACAATAAATAGATTTTTGTTCATACTTCTCTCAAAATCTGACTGTATAATGCTAAAGCTTAAATCAATTTAAAAATGTTATCTAGGTACTAAAAAAGAAAATCGTATGATCAGTATCTAGAAAAAATTAGAGCTACGAATTTGGTTTAAACTGCCCCATCACTGGGTCAGTTGGATCCACTTAGTTGGGCAATTTGTGATAAAAATTAGTTTACAAGCGAAATCAAAGTTTCATGTAGAACATATTGTCTGTATTAAATAGAAACAACTGAAACATAACAAAACTTTTATTTTTCGTCATATGTGGATAGATGCCCGTGCAGTTCCTCCTGTAAGTGATGGCGGTGATAGCCTTAAAATGATGTCTTGCCTGTGTACGGTGGCGATATCCTTAACATCTGGTTCATAAAATCTGTTGTCTTTTTTTCTAAAAAAAGTTATCTCAAACTCCGAAAAACCAAACACTTTGTCCATCCTTCCAACATAGAATAGTATTGACGATTTAGTTTTGAACAGTGTTAGAACAAAGTCGTTAATCTGTAACACGTCGCTATTGCACGATAAGAACTTGTCTTGCTTTGTATGAGCGTCACTAACGTCCATATCAGAGTCTCCATAATCAATGGATTCTTCCTCTGATTCTTGTTTGTTGGATTCGTCATCACTTGAAGAGACTATTTTTCTTTTTACGGGTTTTCTAATTTTCTGTCCTTTAGTCATGTCTGAATTTTCTTTAATTTTCCGTTTCTTCCCTTTAGTAGCTGCTAATAGTTCTACTCTAGTCTTCTCTGGTGTAGACGTATAAATTCTGGACTTATCTTTCCTTCCATCCAGTTTTCTCTTAAAAGTTATTTTGTGGTCTTACAATATCAGGTGTTCGGTACAATTTTATTGGACACACTTTTTGAAGTGCTTGGTTGTAGTTCTTCATTATTAGACATATAAACATCGTCATGTTTGTCATTACCAATTTCAAAATGCAAGAGTTCTAACTACAATACACCACAACTTGTTACGTTCTGGACGCGCGTTTCGCTAACCAAGTTAGCATCATCAGCAGATGATATAAAATTATATTTTAAACTGTACATCATCTGCTGATGATACTAACTTGGTTAGCAAAACGCGCGTCCAAAATGTAACTATTTGGAGTGTAGTGTGGTTACAGCTCTTGTATTTTGATCTATCTTCCACCACCCATTATATACAAATGTAAACCCACTTCATAAATCAGGAGAGAAAAATAACGAAACCATCATCGTCCAATATCATTACTGTTCATTGTATCTAAGGTATTTGAAAATATCCTAAAAAAACGAATTTCGGATTTTACGAGTAAATATTCAATAATATCGGCCAATCAGAATGAATTTCAAACCGACAGTTCAACACTGCGCGTAGAAAAATCCCACCTGGCTTTGTGCATCTCTGTCGATTTGGTTAAAGCCTTTGATGTCAGTCACCACGATTTAATTCAAACAATAGAAAATTTAAATTTTAGAGGTGTTGTCCATAAACTGCTTGAAAGTCTGATCTGATAGAAAACAATGTATCCAAATTCAGAATTAGCTATAGATGGTTGCTGAATTTTATTTCGGGGAATGCTATTGAAGAATTAGCTTTATGTAATCAGACATGATAAGCAATTAATAAATACAATTTTGTATGGGAATGCTTGAATGAACTTGGCAAGAAAGACATCTTTGATACTTCATATTTCGGCGGTTCAACATACGTACAAGCTTCAATACACATAATAAGATTGGACAATGCTTACGATCCCCGAAAGATCTTGTATCTTTCCAAACAGAAGGAGTATACAAAATTCCTTGCTCCTGTGGAGAAGTGTATGTGGGAGAAACAGGACGCTCAATATCAACTAGACTTAAGGAATATGAACGATGTATTAAAAAGAAACAAATTGTTTAATCTGCTGTAGTTGAACACCAGCATAACACTGGCCATTTCATAAATGTAAAGGAAAAAAAGGTTCTAGCATCGGTTCCAGGTTTTTAAAAACGAAAAGTTAGAGAATTTATGGAAATATTTAAACATACAAAAAATTTGAATAGAGACACGGGTTACGGTCTACATCACACGTGGAAACCGATCTTTCATTGTTTCATTCAGTGTTCAGATCTCGTGGAGTACAGATCCCTGAAGATGCCTCGTGCAATCAAAGGCGAAACGTCGGATAGTAATTCCAATTTGACACGGTCTAATCCCAAGAACCATGATTTCTTAATTGCCCAAAGCCGTGAAAGCTTCAGTTCTACATCATTTATAATGTTCATATTTGCATATTTTGATATGAATTAATATCTGCACTTTGGATATGAATTAAGGTTACACAAATTTTGATTCCCGACTCCCTTTTTCATTAAATATTTTTTGTCAAAAGCTCCCAAGCGTTAAATTGAAACAAAAGGGGGGTCATTCATGTTTCAAATTTAATTTTTTTACCTTAACGGGTTCAAAAATAAGATGGGGAGGGGGACATTTAAGCTACACCATATACTAAATTTGAATACTGGAATGACTGAAATAATTATTGAAAAAAAAAATAAGGTTCTGACACTTCTTCATTCAAGTAACTGTAAAATAATCTTTGTAAATATAAATGGTCTTTCTTGTGAAAGTAAATCTGCTAAGAAAGCCTGAATAACTTGGTAACAAAACGAAAAAGGATCAGCCGTAAATCTTTTTCTTTACGTACCAAAATCATCTATAACTGATGGGGTTTATTTCTTTGGTGAAAGTCGAGATTGAATTCGCGTTTAGCAAAAAAATGCTGAAAGTTTATTTATTGACTCAAGAATAAGTCGCGATTCTTTTGTGAGCGACAGATAAAATTATTAAGCAAAGTGAAGGATTTTTAATTCCGCATTTATTTTTATGTATTTATTATTTATTTATTCGGCACCTTAGCATATTGATTAACTTCCTTCGTTATGAATCTTTCCTTTTCTTATGAATAGTGAAGTATAACCAAATTTAGTTCCACATATAGTCATTTAGTAAAATATATACATATAGGCTAGACTGTGGTAAGTGTAACGCCCTTTTGACGAGTTCGATTTTAATTTGTTTTTGCAACAAGTAAACATATTTTTTTATATTTCTTTACGCAATACTGATAGTTCAGTATGTTTACCTTTCATAGTAATTATCAAAGTTCTCATTTATTTTTCACAAATTTTTATATTATCGACACAATTTTTTTTTCAAGAAATTTTTACACTTAGCGCAGATCGGAAAGTGTAAAATCTGTCTATAATTTCATCTTGCGTTATAAAGAGATAGATTGAGAAAGTGTAAATATAGTCTATTACTTCCAGAAAAAGATGGTTTTTACAGAATTTAAAAAAAGTCAAAATGAAAAATGTTTATTTCCTGAAAAAAATATTTATTCTAAATAATACCTAGAACTGTTTTACTAATAAAATAATTAATTTTTTATATTTTTTCTAAAAACATGTTTTTTCTTAACACTAACACAATAACGATAGAAAAATATCAGTGATTGGCCATACAAAATTTTCTAGTAAATTTTACTTCCACACCGGAACTGCCAACAGCTTTTGCATGCCCAACAAAATGTTTGTCTGTTTTTCTTAATTTGTATCGAACTAAAACCCAATTTCTAGGCCATACAAAATTTTCTAGTAAATTTTACTTCCACACCGGAACTGCCAACAGCTTTTGCCTGCCCAACAAAATGTTTGTCTGTTTTTCTTAATTTGTATCGAACTAAAACCCAATTTCTAGGAGAGATATTTTCCTTTGTTATTTCAGGACTTTGGTCACCACTATCAGACTCTAATGTAAAACTCTGATCAGATTCAATATAAGGTACACTTTCATTTTCTGATTCACTGGAGCTGGACTTAATATGATACCGTGTCGGCTGGCCTTTATTTCTCTTTATGCGAATATTCATGTTTGGCTTAAAACTAGTAATTTTGCTTGTAGAAGGCTGAGATCTTTAGATGGACACTTACATCACCTGCGATGGTTTCACCCCCTTTGATTAAGCGCTTTCTTTTAGTTGGCTTAACCTGAGCACACTGCTGAATACACTGAATAATAATGTGTTCAAAGCTAGTCTTTTTTCTTCCATTATTTGCAATATCAGACGCTACATTCTAAATTACAGGATCCTCATGAGTATTCAAACTATTTTTATTTTGGTGAGTGGTTATTATTAGTTCTGCATGAGACACAGATTTCTTTCTGTGGGATATGCCAGATGCCAAAGGTGTGACTATTCTCAACAATGCATGTTACTAGAGATTCTATGAGATTGATAGGATTCTGAACAATTTCACTTTCAATTCTTGCTAGTCCGGTGGGTTGTAATTGAGTTCCATGTACATTGTTCTTCAAGTGTATTTTCCATCTTTTTAGCGCATTAATGTTATATTTTTCTTCAGGAATAACGTTCCGGTTGAACGGAACAATGCAACCTTTCCTAAATCCCGTTTTCATAATTTAAGGATCAACTTCAGCCCATGTATTGATTAGTAATGACGAAAACTCCTTTTTTGGTAGTCGATGTCCCTGATACTGTCTCTGCAATGATATAATAGCCCTCTCTCATATTGCCTTAAATGATCTAAACACAGACAAATCGAAGGGCTGTAGTAAATGACTGGTATGAGATAGCAGTTTAAGAATATGTATATTAGTATTTCTTGCAGCCTGTACAAGTAAACTATCTACATGTGAAACATGTCCATCATATATGACAAGAATTGGTTTTTCACCACGAACGAGAGGAATAAATGTTTTTGTAAAATGGTTTCTAAAAATGTCTTAAGTCATCCATTCATTGAGACTGGCTGCATAAACCTTGTCCTTGTACAATTCTTCATTTCTAATATCTGTAATCCAGGAACTCCATACGTTATTGCCTTTGAATATTATTAGTGGTGGCAATTTTCTCCCACTAGCACTTGCTCCCGCGACAACGGTTATATTCCGTGATCCAGCGCTAATTCTCGAAGAAGGTATTTTCTTTTGCACCCACAATTTTCAGACGAGACGAATCAGTACACAATGAGGTTTCACGTAAATTGAAGATGCATTCTAGGCTATCTTGTAAACTCAATTCTAATAAAACTTTCTCCAAAAATCAAAATATCGATGTATGATGAATGGATAGGTGGATCTTTTTCTGCAGTACTCCTTTGCGGTTTCTTAACACTGAGAGAGTGGAGCTCCTTAAATTTAATTAGCCAATCTGTACCTGGTGTATTGCTATTAAATGAGTTTGGAAGGTTATGTGTCCTTGGATGACTGCATTTATTGCCTCATTTAATCGAGTTTCACCATAATCAGCCCTATTTGTTTTTCTTTGATAACTTTGGACCATGATATCGAATATATGTAAATAAAAAAAGCAATGAACTACGCAGCAACAACCTTTAATACTCCGGAAAAAAACGGGGTAAGTGTAAAAATTATTTTACACTAACCCCAAAACAATTTTCGTACTTACCCCCCAATGCTATTTCAGTGGGGAAAGTGTAAAAGTTGATATAAATGAAAACTCATTTTATAAATAAATCAATAACTAAAACATCTTATTGGTAAACTATCATCTAAACACAAGAACATTTAATTAAAATAAATAATATCTAAATACTTACTTTTGGCAGACTGTTTAATCGGACTACACCTACAGACTGATTTATAGGTTACGTTAAAGCCAAAAACAGGCGGCATGAAAATTCGCGTCGAGGCACCAAGTCGTTTAAAACGTCGGCTGTGAAGTATAGTAGGTTGCCTAAGATTAAATTCCGCAATATGTCTTTACTGTACTCGAAGGTATGACACGATTTTACACTTACCCCATTTTTACACTTACCCGAGTCTACTCTACTGTCTTTTTAAACATTTTTATTAAGTGCCATATTATTTCACCATATTGTATCCGTACCAATATTTGACTAGGTAGTGTTCACACTAATTTTTTTACGACCGCCATTTTGTTCAGTCATATTGAATTCGTACCAGTTTATTCCTATATTATAAATTAATTTATGTGAAAAATTTGAAGTCAAATGAATAAGAAATTAACGTTGGTTTTTTAAACATTTTATTTGGCCGCCATTTTGTGTTCGTTCAACAGTTTTACTAGTTTATCTCTATATCAAACTTAATGCTTGCACGAAATTTGAAATTAATCTAATAAGTAGTTCTTCAGGCTGACTTTTTAACTATTAAATTTTATTAGGCCGCTTTCTAGGATTCGTACCAATATGTTACCAGTTTACTTTTGGGTAACACTTTTTTGTGACAAATTTGAGATAATTTGTAATTTGGTAAATTTGTTCGAGTATCAATATCATCATCAGTATATGTAACACCATGGAGGAGGATTTTTTTCAAGAAATACAATTTATTTGTTCGCAATTTTGATCCATCTTCAAATCGTTCCACAATCTTACCAGTTCATATCTTAATTTTTTCACAAAGTGTCAAATCAGTCTAATGAGTATTTTTTTAGGTTGATTTTTTAAAAATTTCATTAAGCCGCCATTTTGTTTTGCTATCTTGGATTCATATCTAAATTTTACCAGTTGATTTCTACGTAATACCCGATTTTTGTACAATATTTCAGGTAAACTGGATAAGTGGTTTTTTAGTAATAATTTTTTTTAGCAATTCCCTAGGCCGCCATTTTGTTACAGCCTTTTGAAAAAAATAAGATTTATCTCTTGTGTGAAATTTAAAAGGCAACTTGACATCCAAAATGACACCGAGATCCCTGATTTCCGAAACTTTTTTAAAATTCTTATTGTTAATCATGTAATTAAAATTAATTAGAGTTTTATTACGGCTGAAGGAAATTGCGAGGCACTTGTCTAAATTCAAAAATAAATTTCTCGTCTCACAGTAGACAGAAAACCTCTTCAAGTCCCCCTGCAATTCCAGATAGTTCTCGGGTGTTCGTATTGCGCGAAAAAATTTAAATCGTCTGCGTAAAGGAAAAATGTGCAACTCTTAAAACCAGTTGAAATATTATTTATATATAAAACAAAAAATAGTGGGCCCAGATGACTGCCTTGTAGAACACCTAAGGAAACCTGGAATGAGTCCGAAGTGAAACCGTTCACTGCCATCGCTTGAGTCCGACCCTGTTTTTAATTTTAAATTATTTTAAAAGATAGCCAGACACACCGACCTCAGCAAGGCGGTCAATCAGTACTTGGTGACTGACTTCGTCAAAAGCCTTACCGAAATCGGTGTAAATTGCATCCACTTGGATCCTGTTGTCCATTGATTCCGACAAGCACTTAACGAATAAAATTAAATTACTTTCAATTGAGCTGGCTGGCATGAAGCCATGTGGTTCGGGTATAACTATATCTTTAACATTATCCAGTATTTTAGCATACTTTATTTTTTCGAATAGCTTACCAAAAACGCACAGCTTGCTAACAGGCCTATAATTTTTAACATTATTCTTGTCCCTATTTTTAAATATCGGAATTATATACATTTTCCATTTTGATGGGAACGCTTCTCTTCTGAGAGTGTTAAATGAATGCGTAACAAACCTAATTTACATTTTTTTATCAATATGACTGGGGTATTATCAGAGCCCATGCATTTTTTTGAATCAAGGGTGTCAATTACAGATAGAACATCAAATTCTTGTAAAACAAATCCGCCGTCGTCAGAATCTAATACGTTTTGACCACAAGGCGTCGAGTTAACATAATAAGTTTTAAAACATTCCGAAAATAGGTTAGATATGCTTTTACCTGTGTTGGCTTCACGAGTCCCATAATATACAGAACTGGGTATACAATCCGTTGTTTTTTTCTTGTTTTTTATTAGTATTATTGTTAGAAATGTCATTCTCTATACCATGAATATAGTCATTGAAATCATTTTGCATCAGCTATTTTAGATAGTTTGGCGCAAATTCGAAAAATTTGTACAGTTATTTAGATTTTTTATAAATTTTGTATTTTTTATGAACCTTTACTTTTCGCACAATTATTTTTATCGTTTCAGCTCTAAAGTAAACAGGGAATCCACGCTTTGTCTTATATTTCTTCAAAATATAATTATTTATACAGTCATTCAACACAGTGTAAAAAGCGTCGACATCAGAATCAACATTGACACTCTTCAGGAGACCTGCCCAGTCAGCCTGCAAAAGTTTAAAGTTAATTGCCTCATAGTCGGCTTTGTTAAAGTTGAAAAGAGTGCGAGCATTCTGGTTGAGTCTCCTGAAGATGGCTTTATTAAAGCGAATATATAACGGCGGATGGTGTAGATCGATTCTGGTGATCGGGTTAATTGAGCTCTCAATACGACCGACATAATCTTTATTACAAAAAACTAAATCGAGAGTTGCGTTGTTCATATTCTTAATATTATTAAACTGCTTGAAGTCCATATAAAAAAGAGTGTCAATAAAATCAGAGCAATTGTTATCAACGTTATTTGGTTGTAACAAAGTTTCGTTATGGACAGTTTTGTTGCATCTTCTTTAAAAACGAATAATATGCTAACATATCCCCAGGCAGGGGCGCCGGCAAGAATATTTCAGGGGTGGGCAAAAAATGTTTGGTGAAGGAGCAAATGATACATCTTTTTTATTTATATGAATATTATAT